>JAJJXC010000042.1:0-444565 GCA_022432385.1 Xylariaceae sp. FL1272
CCTACGACTTTAAATACAATCGTACGTATAGTTAATTTTAATACTTACCGACTAAAGTTTATAAAAAATAGTTAATTAAAAAAATATAGTTATAGTAAATATAGTAAAAATAAATCCAAAATTAATACAAGCTTTAATATATTTAAAACAATATTATTTAAACGTTAAATATATATTTAAAAAATTAAATCTAGTACTAAATACGTTATTAAAACTTTTAATATTTAATAATACAAACGATAATAATAAAGTTAATAATAAGTATAAAAACAAATTAAACGATTTGGCGAACGAAATAGCGTTTACGATTATAAAAGTATTAATAAACCCGGATTTAAAAAACAAATTATCGAAAAATATAACGAAAATTTAAAAACAGCAAAAATATTAAAAATATTAAAAATAATATAAAATATAAAAAGATTTAAATTTAAAGCTTACAACGGTTTATTATATAATATATTTAAATATAAAAAACAAAACTTAATAATTTTTTAAAATATAATCGGAATAATTATAGAATGAATATATAATAAAAAATATTATTTCAAAATGCTATAAATGTTATAAAATTTTAAAAAATTTGCGATTAAAGGCGTCGGTAAATAAACAAAACAATATATTTAAAATTGTCCGATATATTTAAAAAATAAAACGGATTATAGCTTATTATTAAAACGGCTATATTTAATTAAATCGGAACTAATATTTTTTTATACCGTTACAATAGATTTTGTTATCGGGATATTTAAAATATTTATAACGAATATATATTAAAAATTAAAAAATTTTATAACATTTAACTGTTTTTTTATTATAATATATAAATTTTTTAAAAGAACTTTATTAATACTAAGCAATATTAAATATATAGCTTTAAACTAAAAAAAGATTATATTGCAAATGTTTTAATTATGCGACTAAGGTATTTTTAAAAAAATTATATTAAACAAAAATACGAAATTTATATCCAAAC
Organism: Xylariaceae sp. FL1272; assembly: GCA_022432385.1. Lineage (NCBI taxonomy): Eukaryota > Fungi > Ascomycota > Sordariomycetes > Xylariales > Xylariaceae > Xylariaceae sp. FL1272. The sequence goes on from JAJJXC010000042.1 coordinate 977, forward strand.
TTTAGTAAATAATCTTTACTAAAATAAGAACTAAATTAACTACGTTAATAGTTTATTATTTTTAGATAAAAAGTTAATTAAAACGAAAAAATTAAAACGTTAAAATAGCTATTTAATATTATTATTTAATAATAAATATACTATAAGTATTAATTATAATAGTTTTTTAATACGTATTTAATAACGCAAAATAAAAAGTCCTAGGTCGTTTTTTTAATAAATTAGTTTTCGGCTTTAAACCTATAGAAATAATATTAGTAATTTATATACTAAAAAATGTTATAAACTATAAAGTTTAGCGAAAAATATATTAAAAAAAAGCTAAAATAATAATAAATTTTATAGCAATTAAAGCGAAAATTAAATACGATAAAAAATATAAAGATTTATAGTTTAATATCGGTAATAAAATATATTTTAAACTTTATAAAAATTACTATTTATTAAAAAAGCTTTTATAAAAATAGTCCTAATAAAAAATTAGGCTATTAATAATAGTTAAACAAGTTAAAGAATTTATATACGAATTAAATTTTTTACGATATTAGAAAATATATAAAATCGTATCGGTAGCATAACTATACTTAAGCTTAAACGGGCCTAACCTGTACGGCAAACAAAAACCTAAACCTAAATAAGTTTTTACCGATAGCAACGATAATAAGTAAAAAAGCTACAAAATCGAAGAATTAACTAAGCAACAAATAATTAAAATAGGCAGAAAACTATTAATCAAATATTTTATTTAATAAAAAAATATTTTAAAATATACGATTAATAGTAGTAAAAAGAACTTTTAATACAGAATGCCGAGTAAATAATCGATAATTACGATAAAAAATATCCTTTAATTATTTTAAACGAACTAAAATTAGTTAAAAAAAATAAAATAAAATAGCAAAAATTTTCGTTACTATTAAAAAAAATGGTATTTAATAAATAAAAAATAGTAAACGTAATACCAAAAACTAATATAAAAGTGTACTTACTTATATAACGGACTTAAAGGACTTTTTAAAAGCTGTAAAATACTGTTTCGCTATATCGTAATCTCGTAATTTAGTACTTTTTTTACCTCGTAATATAACTATTTTATATTTAAAACTTGTAATATTTTCTACTATACGACTTAAATATTATATATATACTTATAATTTAATACAGTTTAAACTTATTTTTTTAATACGCGCAAATACGTAATTATATATTTATAACCTAAATATACGCGTTTTTATAAAATATACTACTTTATACGTATAACTTAATTATATACTTATAACTTAATATAGTTTAAACCTATTTTTTTAAAACGCGCAAATACATAGTTATACATTTACGACCTAAACGTATTTATTTTTTTTAAAAATATTACTTTATGCGTATATCCTATTATTACAAACAAATCCGTTAATAAAAAAACAGTTATAACATAATTATCCGAAAATAATAATCTAAATTTATAAAACGATTAATCGAGTTTTTAGCTATATTAAATATAGTACGATATATTATATATATTATATTAATATAATACTTCTGTAATAAAAAGTTGGTTAAATACGGAAAAAGTAAGCGTAAATTAGCTATTAAGTTTAATAAATTTGGCATTTGCTATTTTTGTATTAATAGCTAAAAATAAAAGGTGTTTTAATTAATAATAACCGAATAATATTATAAAATATTCCTTAATATAGCCTTTTTATAGAAAAATAAGTTAGAAATAATAAAATAAAAAATGCTAAATATATTGCCAAGTTTTTGATTTATTTTTAGAATTTAAATATTAAGTTTATAACAATAAGCCGTATTTTGGTTCGGAAAGTTAACAAAAAAAACACGTTTAATATCGATAAAAATCGATTCGACCAATATTTCGATAACTTTAAAAAGTATTAAACGATAGTTTTAAATATTATCGTAATACAATTATAAATAAACTTAGCCAAAATTATAAAATATTTAGCATAAATAGCCCTTAATAAAAAGCCGTTAAATTTTACGTTATAAACGGCCGTAATAAAATAGGTTAGTCGAACTATTAGTATTGCGGCAATAAACAAATAAGAGGATACGAGTATTATAATAATCGATAATATCGATAAAAAAGTAATAAAAGCTTTAAAAATCGCAGAAAACGCAGTCCAGGGACTAAGCGTTTTTTTAAAAATAGTTGTAATACGGATTCGTTAAGCTAAACTAGTTTAAATGCTAAATAATTCTTAAATACGATATATCTTTACCGTATAAAAAGCTTAGGCAAACCGAAACGGCTATAACTATATTAAATCCTTATTTATAATAATTATTATACTAAAATTAATTTAACGTTATATAGCAATTAATTAATAATAATATAACTATATATAAATTAATATAAACGTTATTGTTTAAAACGAAATATTTTAACGAATACTAAATAAAACGGTAAATATTTAAAACATTTTTATAGTAGTAAACCTTATTATACCGGCTAATTTAAATAATCTAATTAATATAATATCGGTAATAATAACGAATATAAATTGTATACAGTTAACTTTAGACTATTTGTATAAATAAAATATTAATATAAATACTGTTATCGCTAAAAAAGTCGTTAAAAAAACTATATATAGCGGACTTATTAAAGGTTATATTATAAAAATAGTCAATAAAACCTTTAATCGAGCAAAATTAAAAAATAATTAAAACTATAAAAAAGCCGTTAGTAAAATAATTACTATAATAATTACGTTAAACAAACATAAAGCAATATAGTATAAAATAATTAAAAAAACAACCTAAAAAGTTAAAGAAATTATATAAAATAATAACAATTTTATTGCTATAAACAGACTACGCCGAGCCGAAAAACGTATCGAAAAATTAAAAAAGAATTAGGCTAAAAACAAAAACAAGTTTTAAACTTAAAACAGAAAATTAGTCGTACTTAAATTAAAAATCGCTTTTATAACGACGTAAATTAAACAAATTATATTTTAAAGCGGACTAAACATATTAATACCCAAATAAAAAAAACTTAATATATAGATATAAAACTAAAACATAATAAATTAGCCGATAAATCCGTATTTAATATTTAATTTATTAGTGCTTTAATACTTTTTATAGCCGAATTTCTTAAGATTATTTAAAAATATTATATTCAAATATAAACAAAAAAATAACAAAAAACTTAAAAAACGTTTACGCCGTATTAAAAGCGGTAACTTCTTATTTAACAAAAATAACAACAAATAACAAACAATAATGAGTAACGACAAATAAAACAAAATAATAATTACAAATAAATATTATTAATAAGCTATAAATAATTTGCAAAAAAAATAATTGGCTTTTATACTTAACACATAGGACTTCTACAGACATAAGAATTAATCGGAACGATAAAAACAGTTGCTTACTATAGGTCGCTTAAAGAAAACACAGGAATTAAAAGATTACAAAAACGCAATCATTTTTTTAAAAAAGGCAGTCTATCACGTAAAATCCGTAAAGTCCGTACCATTGGTAATAATTAATTAGCAAATAAATTAGTCAGCAAATGCATCCATTATATAAAACTAATCCGTCTGCTAAAACAGATCTATCAACTAGCTAGAATAACAAGATTGATCTCTCACAATTGGCCTACCATTAATATAAAGCTTAAAACTAATATAAAGCGTTAATTATTTTGCTAAATCGTTAAAAATTAAATAAAAAATGTTTTTATTTTATTTTTTTATTTTTATATAACTATTTTAAATTTTTCGTATAAAATAGTTATTTTATTTTTAATTTTTTATATTAAACATATATTAAAAATATAAAAAGTTTTTAATATATTATTAAAATACTATATAAAAATAAATACGCTTTACGTTAATAAATTATTAATTTTTTTTATATTTAATTTTTTAAATAATTTATTAAATATATTAATTTTTTTATTTTAACGAAATTATATTATAAAAGCAAAATCTGACTTTTTTTTTTTCGATAAAAAATATTTATATAACGAAATATTTTTTTAAACGTCTTTGTTTGCGCTTTAACGGATTAAAAACTTATTATAGTTTTTAAAATATAATTTTTAGCAAAATATTTTATTATATAATAAATATTTTAAGTTTTATATTATTATATAATAATCGATAATATGGCTTAATTTACGTATAACGAAATTTTTAACCGTTATTTAAAATTACGTTTTATTTTTTAATTATTATAATTTTAAATAGTTTTTTTTAGCTGCTTTTTTTACGCTATATAAATATTTCCGATTATAAAAAAAGCTAAAAAACGTTATACGATAAGCCGTTTTATATATTTATTATACGGTTAACGTTTATTTTTGTACGTTTTTTCCCGGATTATTTTCGTAGTTTTTTAAATTGTTTTTATTTTTTATATAATATTTAAAAAAAAAAAAAAAAATTTGTTATAATTTTAAAATAAGCTTTACAAATTAATAAAATAAATATTAAACTATTTAAACTAGTTATATTGTTTAAAGCTTTTATTACGATTTATAAAATCGTATAGTTATTTGTTATATTTAAAAGTTTTTTATATAAAATATTAAACGTATAATAAAATAATTTATATATTTGTTTAATTTTCTCGATATTTTAATAAACTTTAACCGGGATTTTTTATATAAAAATTTTATTAATCGCGCGTTATTCTAAAATTCTTCGGACGAAAAGTTTTTATTAATATCGTACGTAATTATATTTAATAGTTTTTAATATATGTAAGTTTAGTATTAATATAGGGCGTTTTAAATATTTTATATAGAAAAAAATTTTAAAAACGTAACGGCTTAAAATTTCGTTTTAACGTCGATTATATATAGTACGGGCTTGCTGTTAATATATATAACGTTAATAACTATTTTATAATTAAAAAATAAATCGTTTTTAATCGAAAATTTAAATCTTTAAAATATTACTATATATAATTAGCAATAATAACAAATTTGTTTAATTTTATTAAAGATTTTTAAAAAAACGTTATAGCTTATTTTTATTAATAAGTTATAAAGTTTTTTCGCGTATTAATAACTTATTTTTTTATATATTTATTATAATTCCGTTTATATAAAATATAAGGTTTATTTTACGTAACCGAAATAAAAAAATCCGTAGTTTTATTTTTTAACTATAATGTATAATTTATTGTTTTATATAATTTTGTTTATTAAATTATTATAATACGTTTTTTGCCGATTTATATCGTATAATAAAAATAAAAAAACGTAAAAGCGTTAAAAATAAAAAATCAAATTAAACTAATTAATATATCGACCTTAATCTTTTTAATTAATATTATGTTTTTAGCTTTTTTAAATCGTATAAAAGTTTTTTTAAAAATTTAATCGATTTTTATTTTTAAAAACTTTCGTACGTATATTAATATTTATAACTTGCTAACAGTCGATATTTATATAGCTTTTATATTTTAAAAAATATTTTAATAAATATTTTCGTACGGGTTTTTTAATATAAAAACCGATATATTATACGGTTTTATATTTTTATATAAAAAATTATTAAACTTTAAAATATTTTTTTAGGTTATTTAATATATTTATAATTAGTTTATTATATAGTATAAAATTTTAGTTTTTTATTTTTTGCGGGGTTTTTTTTTTCGTTTTTTTTATATAGCTAATCGTTTTTATTTTTTGTTTTAAAATATTTTTCAAAATTAATAACGTAAATATCGACTTTTTTGTTTTATATATTATTATATTTAACGAAATATTATTTTATATAAATAATCTTTTTTTTAAAATGTTTTATAAATTAGTAATCTGGTTTAAAATATACGAAATATTTTTTATTTATATAATTAAACAAACGTTAAAATTTTAAACTACGGAAATTATATAAACTATAATATATATAATTATAAAATAATTTTTTATTACGTTATTTTTATATATAGTTATTATTATATTTTTTATCGTTATAATACGTATAAAAGTTTTTGTTTTATATAAATTATAGTTTGTTTTTTCGTTATACCGAAATTTATATTATAGTACGGAAATTTAAAAATAAACTTTCGTATAAATCTTTTATATTAATTAACGTTTGTTTAAATTCGGGCACGTTATTATATATTTATGCAATAATTAAGTATAACTAAACTTTTTTTTAGAAATTTAGTTTAAAAACGCGTTAAATAATATAAAAAGTTTTAAAAAACTATTTTAATACTTTTAGTTTTATTAATACTAAATTATTTTATATAATTTATTAAAAGTTCGTTATAATTTATTTGCTTTAATATTAAATATAGTTTATTTTTATATTAAAATATACGTTAAACGTATTATATATATATTTTTTTACGTTGTTTTCGGGCTAATATTAGTTTAAAAATATAATTTAATAAAGCTTAAAAAAAGTTAAAAAAAAACCGCGTAATAATAATTTTTTTTAATTTTTAAAACTTAATATAACTATATAAACTAACGTATTTTATTCGATAATATATTATATAATAAACTAATAAAATTTAAAAAATTACGAACTTATATAAATCGATTTAGCCGTTTGTAATATTATATTTTAATATAATAAAATTCCGTAATATATATTAAAATAAAATCTACCGTATAATAAAAAATAATCGGAAAATTTAGAATTATTCGTATAGTTAGTTTTTTCGTAATTATTTTTCGATAATTCATTAAATATTTAATTCGAGTAATTTTTAAAGTCGTAATAATTAGGTTATATAAAGTTTTTAGTAATAAATATCGGCTATTATTTATTTGTTTTATATAAATTTAATTAATTTTACGTTTAAAGTATTATTTTCGAATTATATTTTTTAGTTTGTTAGTTGTATAAAAAATAATTATTTTATAGTTTATATAAGTTTATTGAATTAAAGTTTTATTTAATTTTTAAAGTTTTTTTAAATAAAAAAAATAAATAATCGTTTGTTATACGAGTTTATTTATACGATAATATATAATAAACTATATACGTTATTATAAATTCGTTAAATAAATTATTAAACAATTTAAAATCGTTATTATTTTTTTTTATTTAATATAAAATATTCTTTAACGTTATTTTCGTTAAAACTATATTTATAAAACTATTTTAGCTTATAAAACCGATTATTCGAATAAAATCTAAGATTTGTCTTTAATTATTATATAAAGTTTATTGTATAAATCGGCTTATTATTTTTTTAAATATAATTCGAAATAAATTTTTTTAAGTTTTTTTTATATAATTTGCTTAAACTGGAAATATAAAACAGAAATAAAACAAAAACGCAAAATCGTATTATTATAATTTTCGATTAACTGTTTTTTCCGTTTTTATTAATTTATAATCGCTTTATAACTATTAATTAGTATTAAATAAACTTTATACGTACTAAAGCAAATATAAATAACTATACGATTAATTTATTTATATTTATTTTTTTAAAAAAAAAATCTTTAAAAAAAAATTTATACAAAGTATATAAGCTTTTATATGGAATATTTAACGTACGTATAACTTTGCTTACGTCGGCTATCCCGTAACCGTTGTACGTAATATTTACTTACGCCGGTTATTTTTTACCCGACGTATATATTATATACGTACTATTTACTTACGACGGCTATTTAGCATCTGCTTTGCTTTTATTCGTACAAAATAATTGTCCCTTCGTACTAAGTAGAAAGCCTTTCGCGCAATGATGGTTAAACAAAATGTTTATATAATAAAATATAGCTTGTTTTTTATAAGCTTTATTATAGTTATATTATATAATTACTAAACGTAAAAGTTTTCGGGCTATTAAAAAAAAGTTTTAAAAATATTTCCGTAATAATATTAACAGCTAGTTAAAAATAAAGCCTTTTAAAAAAAAATATTAAAAACATTTTATAATATTAAAATCGATTTTTTAATTTTTTAAGTTATTAAAAAAGCTTAAAAAGCAATTAAAATATAACTACGCGATTATTAACAAAGTTTAAAGTTATGTTTTATATTTTTCGAAAAAAAAATGTTTTAAAAGTTAAAAATAAAAACTTTTATTACTTTTTCGGCTAAAAATATTTAATTTTATAGCTTTTATTACTTTAATTATTATTAAAACGCTAAAAAAAAGCTAAAATTATTTCTACAATAATCGAAAAATGTTTTTTTCGGCTTAAGTTGCTATTAAATCTAGCTTAAAAGATATTAAATTAAAAAGCTTATAAAGCCTTAAATAAAAAAGCCTTTATTATTATTAAACTAAAAGCTAAAATAATTATCTTAAAGCAAAAAAATAATAAAAAAGCGATAATAAAACAAAAAACAGTTACTATAACACCTAATAAAAAGTTTATACGGCTTATAAACGTTAAAAAAATACGCAAATAAATAAAAAAGGTAATAGTTTACGAAAACGAAAATAAAGAATTTAATATATTAAAAATAAAACGGGATACTATTATAATTAATTTTGAAAATGTTTTAAAAATAGAAAAGTATATTTATATTGTTTAATTAGCAAAAAACGCTGATTTCGGTAATATATTGCACTTATAGTGACTAACTTCAACACCACCAAAAGGTGGCCCGTGAGGGGGTGGCCTGTGAGGGGGGTGGTCATCTTATTCGATATAGATATCTTTCAGCTAATTAAACCTTGATCACATACTACGCAATGACATAGCGACAAGGTAATCATTGGATACCTACTCAAGATATCTATCTATATTCGAAGTTGGGATGGCTCCCTATATTCTAGCCAATCTCAGCCATCATTCATAAGACGGTTTTCAACAGCAAGACATAGCAAGACATGTTGCAGTATAGCCTCTAACCAAACTCTCGGTAAGACTCTGTAACATCGCTTAGCAGATTGTGTACAATCTCGTGATCTTCTTCGACGTTCAAATAAACCTTTTTGTGCAGCACCGTGAGGTCTTGACGTGTCAGGTCCCACTTGAATATACGGGCTAGGTTGCCAATTGCCACCACACCACGGATTTCCCAATCCTCACGCTCTGTAACCTCTTCATTCGAGACCGGTTCCCCAGAGTGCTCGCTCTGCTTCGGTGGTTGAATTGCTTCCAGATATTTCTGTAGTTGAACTTCCGCTGCCTCCCATGCTGTGGCATTTTGACGCTGCGCGCGCTTGCACTCCACTACAAACATCTCATATTGTACCCCAATGCTCTCGTCCAGATCTAGAAATGTAGTAAAAATGTCTGCTCTGCCCGTCTTGCCTATTCTTGTCTTCTGTGGGTTGCCAGGCTTATTGCCGTCTTTGCTTTTAACAACGGGGAGAGCCTCATCACCATCTTGGGGCTGCTTTTCTGTTTCCGATTCGGAGTCCGACAATGGTGGCGCTAGTAGTATGATTAGCGTGGCCACTTGTGTCAGCTACTCGAAAGTTGCGATGGCTTTTCTTGCCTGTTTTGCCTCCTTTCTTCGCCTTGGGATCCGAACCTTGCTCCTCCAATTGCAAGTACTTTTCGGCTGTTGTCGTAAATCCCTCTTCAGCCTTGAAGTAATGGTGAATGATTGACATCCAGATTCGCGTAGTTTCGGACTCTAACGACTTGCGGTTGTTCGCCTTGTTGGCAATATACCAAGCTAAAGTTGGTATCTTGATATACTGGGTTTATATTTCAGTCACAATTGTATCGAAGTACATTCGTTGAGTATTACTCACCGTTTGCTTCGCCCTCTCTTCCTTGGCCGTAGTGTTCGAAGATACCATATCGGGCTAGCGATCCACAGGGACTGATGACACAGGTAGGGATGATCTGCAGCAAGGGATGCTGACTTAACGTGAAACCAGTGTTTACCGTAGGGCGACACATCGTGTGTCATTCTAAGAGTTCAATGCCTGAGAGAGCGCAACAAAGAACCCTGCTGATGCATGCAGTTATCAACAAAGAATTTCCACACGATATGCCCTTAAACAAAGAGTCTCGCTCAGTGTGAGGTGTCTAGGTCTACAAGGATTTTGCACCTTCAAAGTGTGGTTTCGATTGTTGAGTTTCAATCACGCAGGGCGTTTCCACTCATATCGTTAAAGACTGAGATTAGCTCTTAAAAATATCGAAACTAATAGAGTCGCCTGTGCCGTCAATGAAATGAACTATGACTCATTGCTTTCCAAAGTTCTGAAAACGCGAGGTCCGTCTGCGTCCAAATTCACTTGCACATCGAAAAGAACTACCGTTCAGCATGAGTGAACAGTGGCAGCCTAATCTGAATCCCAGCTGTGTTGCGTGCGCTTGTCCTATATTCCGTGGCGGGAGATACAGAGCCGAGTTTCGAGCCAGTAAGTCACCACCTCCATTCTTGCTATCTCCGCATATGTTGGAGCGTTACTGACCTGCGTGATGGTATGCGAGAGGCGAGAGGGCTGGTATAGTGATATTTGTATGGCTTGGCATCCTCAGTTTACTGTTTGACTGATATGTTTAAAGGCCTACTGCTTCATCCGCTATATCAATCTCTTGCCCCTCCATATCTTAGTAGTCTATATTGAAGATGATGACTACGGCAATGCTCGTCTTTCGGGAATCGGCTATTGCGGAGAAGAATTGAGCATCGCTCCTACAGATCCAACGGGGAAATATGACAGCCGTATAAAAGACTTGAGTCTCGATAGCTCCAGCGATATACCGGAAGGCTTCGTAAAGCTAAAACTTTGCATGAAAAAGTTTTGCTCCCACGCATTTCAAGACCCCGAAATCACGCATTGGGGGTTTCCGTTCCATATACGATGCTGGGAAATTTTGCTCAAGGGTTATGGTCATGATGAAATCGACCTGCCCAGCTGGTTCAGGTTCTTACAGTCATTTCCCCTGAATGACAACCAGGTGATCGACTGGGGCCATGACTACGGGCTGGGAAGGCTGAATTCCGATATCCCAATCCCCCCTTATGAGCCTGCCTTCGAGCTTACGTATGAAGACTATTCTCTCTGGAAGCGCAACCCCCTGAACGTACCGGAGCTTGAGATGGATCATCTTCTCAACTTTGTGTTGAATACACCAGCAGGAAGTCCAAGGGCTCATTCCACTGCTCGAGGGAATAAGCAAGACTTTTTGAGCCCAAAAGACAGCAGTTTGTCTACTAGATCACTAGTAAAAACGCTGGAGGCTTTGCCGTCAGAGATCCGAGAGCTCATCCTTGTGCGCCTTCCAACGAGAGACGCACTAACCTTACGAGTGGCCTCGAAGGCCTTTGCATCTCTCGGCCTGTCGCTAGGGTTCATGAAATCAAGGTTCAGCACTTCAATGGAGTTTCGGCACTTCTTCGAAATTTGGGACCTAGCTCAGCAGCAAAAATTGGATTGGAAAGCGTTGTATCTGTACTCGAGCAAGCTTTGTGCACCAAATACCAAGTCCAACACTGCGTTAATTAGTAGAGCCCGCATTTGGGATAACGTAATTCTTTTGCGTACCATTATTGAGCGCGCGGCCAAATTTCCATGCTTTGGCTCATCGAAAAAACTCATATTTGACACGGAACTCACAGCGAGGGGCTACGTCTGCGATCCTCAATACCAGTTTAGCTTTGGTTCCCGGTCTCTCAACACTCGGACAATTTCGATCACCGGCAAAGTCACCAACACATACGTCTCTTTTGTTCGACTTCCTGATGGTGACTTCATATCTGGCTTTCGATTCACTTTGTCAGACAAATCAACCGTCTCTATCGGATATGTCCGGCCTGACTTTGAAATAAAAGTCGAGTGGCCGGATGACAAGTCTGCGAATGAAAAGCCCAAAGATGACGAGTCCCGTCCGGCCACCGCACGAAAAAATTTTGGGTTCGAATGTTCTGTAAGCATAAAGGGCATTCGTGGGCTCCGCATCCTTGACACATCAGGCAGGGCATCGACCTGGATGGGCAAATGTGAAAGGCTTACGAGAAAGCTTCTTCTAAACACAGCAAGTCCCTACATGCACATTAGCTGTCAATTCGACGTGAGTTTGCATCATTGACGTTGATTTTTTAAGCCACTCATATGTGACAATAGTTTCTCAAAATGATTAGCCTGTCACTGTCTGCTGATGAGGACTCTGATGATGCTCGGGCATCAATTGCTAAGGACTCCACAATCAGCCATTTACGTACAACATCGATGTGGTACCCACAGATACCGCCTAGCCATAGCAAGTTTTACAACTTACGATTGACAAGAAAGAGAAGTCAAATTCGACCCGATAGCGCTCTCGTTGTTGCCATGTTTGGAGGCAATTATGGCGAAAAGTTGGAGCACGTGACTGAGCTGGTCGTGTATATCAAGGGCGGGTTGCACATCAAAGGCATCGAGGTCAGGTACAAGGATGGAACGACACCGACAAGATTGGGCTCCTGCCATGTTTCTACAAAAGCACCTGATGAGCCAAGCACCCCAAAAGATCAAGAAATCCGCGTGCCAATTGATGGACCAGGGGGCGAGAGAATACAGAGCATTGGAATCAAACAGAGGATAGGATTGGTAACGACTCATGCAATAAAGGTAGCAATACTTATCCACCTTGTATGAGAGACCGCACTGACAACAAAAAGTTGACGACAAACTGGCACGCCACTCATATGATTGGATCTGATCCGGCTATTAGGTCGAAGAAATCCAGATGGGTTGCGCTTGATACCAGCGGTGAAGCAATCATTGGATTTTACTCGGAAAGAGTATGTTATCACACGTGTCTCATTACTAAAGTTATAGTAAAGACCAACTAACATGGCGCTAGATAGCCGGAATACCTGATCTGGGGGTCATAACCATGGACAACTGCACAAAAATACTGCTTCAAACGGACGACGATCCAGAAACCATCAAGTCCAAGGAAAATACAAGACCAAGAACTCCAGATTACGACTCACCCGATCAAGGGTCAACTCCAGCTTCGTGCCATAAACGGAAATCCGTCGCAATAGAAGATGCTGGAGAATTGAGCAACAAGAAAGGATCTCCTAAAACTTCGAAAATCAATAGCATTCTAGAGACAGCTGGCAATTCGTCCGAGAAAGTACAGCGGAACATTTCAAGTGTAACAAAGAATAGCTTGAAGTCGAAGCCAATCAAAAAGACTGAAAAAGCTGTTGCGAGCTCACAAGCGAAACAGCAGAAAGTCAGGGACGAGGATCCAGGGATAGTGAAATCGGCAGAGGCAAGTGTATGGTCCGGAAGATTGCGACAACGTAAAGCAAACCCGAACTACCGAGGAACATGATGTCATCTGGAGGGCAAGTTTGCTCATATAACACAAAGTCGATAGCCAGGTTCGATGTCGCGGAGGACAATCGAAGCGAGCGATTTAGACTTACTACTATCATATTAGTCTTGTTTGTATTGTGTTAACTACTGATTATTAGTTTGCTCTTGGTCTCAATCGATACATGATTACTCCACGGTACTTTGTAGAATATTGAGAGAAAAGCTTTTACGGAATTGCACTTCCACTTCATTCCGCGTGGCATTCCTATACCTCAGCTGCAGGTATTCTTCGCTATACGCTGTACCGCATTGAAGTTCAACCTGTGTTAATTTCAATCTGGGGAAAGTGTGCGCTAAAGTAAAATCATGCGTTCAAAGCTAGTTCAGGGCGAGAGACATACTATAGATGAAAGCATGCATCCCCTTTCAGAGGTGGGACCTGAGATGATTATATCAGAGGGTTGTTCCCTAGATAATGAGCTCTACAATGATCTCGGAAACACAGCTGAATCATCAGAGCATACTAGGCGGGTAGTGTGGTGTGAGATTCGGAACCCGATAGGTTGAGGGATACCAACCTCCATTGCGAAGAAATGGCGATGGCTCTTTCACGAATATGGGGAAATGCTCGCTGCTACCCATTATTGGAGGAAGCAGCGAGACGAACTCTTTCTCTATTAGTTTTGACTATATGACAATTCTAGGATCCCGTGGGCAAATGCCAAGTGGGAATTGCAAACCATGCTCGCAGGGTTGATGTGCCGCGACCGGCTTGGCATATTATTCGCTATCCCTCAATGCAGCATCTATTTCCTGATTGTATTGAGCTCAAGCGCTAAAGATCTGGAATAATGTTAGACTCTGGACGGGGACTGATTGCTTGAGAAACTTTCATTGAGGCTCTGCGAGTTGACATTATGAGTGGAGGTTGATGGTTCACCGCCAACCGGTCAGACAACCTCCGCGACGACACGCGTCTTTAGTTCTTGGTGCTGTCAATCACAATGCGCGCCTGTCCCATTCTTACTCCTCGGATCATGGTAATCATTGTATTCCGATTCATTATCGAGTCTATTAGTTAAAAATCTAGAAGTCTATGTTCATCCGACGCTCAACCCGACAATGATGATAAGAGGATGTTGCCACGAAATGCGACTATGCGGCCATGCGACCATCCCATTACAAAGGAAGATTTGTGAATCACAACGCTTGAATAGGGGCGACAATAAAAAAATGACAAGAAGGAAAAAGAGGCGCCCAGTATATACAGTTTGTAGGGTACGTGACGAAGCGTCGTGGATCCTGCTCAATGCTATTCGATTATGCGAAAAAGAGAGATACGCTAGGAAAAGCAACGAGCCGAATATCGAGACAGTCACGCCTAGGTAGTCAAGGCGTTTTCGACACATCACGAATCCCAAGACTCGATCAGAGCACCCATGCCCGAAATCTATGCGATGACACTACCCATCTGTGACGCGTCTAGGAGTCGAAGTGCAGCTCTCGCACCTTGAGCCCCGAGTCTGTCTTGACCAGGCCAGAATTGTCCCACTGCGACACCTCGAGTTAGTCTTGTATGCCCATGAAAACGGTCAACGTCAGGAATTGCTTACATAAGTGCTCCAAGCAGCACAGTTGTCGTTGAACTCGTCCTGCTCTGCTGATGTGATGAACGCATCTGGGTTTGAAGCACCCTCCAAGAAGTCAAGCGCAAGGCCGCCTGAAACGTGCCATGCAATGTGGCAGTGGAAGAGCCAGGCGCCTGGGTTGTCCGCCTTGAAAGCAAGCACAAGCCAGCCAAGCGCGGGAAGCATTGTCACATCCCGACGTGTCGGGTTATTGACATTGAGAGAATCTCTATCCGCCTCGGTGAAGGTCCCGGCTTCATCTGCTGATGCGCCGAGGACGAGAAAGTCATGGCCATGCAAGTGCACCGGGTGTGGTACGTTCTGGAGGTTCTCCATGATCCAATAAGTCCACACATTCTCTTGGTCAATGAGGACAATGTTTTCCTCCGTGGGGTACGACGTGTTGCCAGTCATCACGTAATCCACGACTGGCTTGTCCCAAGCCACATTGATCGAGGAGGAGTTTACAGTCCAGACAATGGTTGGAGAGGCCATAGCGTCGATTTCGAACGTGTTGGAATCGGTCTGGGCGAAATCATCGAGATCGGTGCTGCGAGAAACGACAGGCACGTAACTCAAACTATCCCGACACCCTACGTTGAGCGGAAGAGTTCCCTGATCAGTGGGTGTACCCTCATCGACGCTGGTATAGTGAACGATGGCAGCAGGGTATATATTGTCCGAACCGCCGCACAGGCCTGAGGGTATCGTTACATTCATCCAGTAGTTCCCCGGCGTGGCTGTCGCATTGATAAGAACGTTCGCTCGCTGTCCGATTGCCAGGAAAATGTTGTCGACGGTAATAGGCTCGACAGGAACCATGTCGGTCTCAATAACAGTCATATTGTGCCCCACAATAGAGACTTGGTAACTGTGCTGGGCTGAAGGATTGTACAGACGCAATAAATGCGTCTTTTCGGGGGTGAAGCTAATGGTAGAATATTCACCGTCGGTACCCGAGAGATTGATGTTGGTCCCGTTGAAGAAAATGTTGTCACTCGCAGGAGGAGCCGCGTTAGCCATGGTGTATGCAACGATGTCATCAGCCGACTCCAGGTAGAAGTCGTTGATCGGGTAGGCTCCAAGATCAATGTCATAGTTGGCAGAAGCTGGCCCGTTGACCACGATGGCACCAAAAACACCATTGGCATACTGAGCCGAAAAGTGAGAATGATACCACGTAGTCCCGTACTGCGTGAGCTTGAAAGTATAGGTCTTGCTACCACCCGCCGGTGGAATTGGACACTCAGTCACACCGTTCACACCATCCTGCAAGTTGGAATGGAGCATTCGCATGCCATGCCAGTGGATCGAAGTGCCATTGATAGACAAGTTGTTGGTGATTGTGATCTGGAGGGTGTCACCCCAATCCCCAGTGATAGTCGGTCCGGGGAACTGGCCGTTGATGAGCATTGCAATCTCTTTGACCGTACCATCAGGAGCCTCCCAGTCCCTGAACTCCTCGATGGTGAAGTCGTACTGCACAAGGCCATTAGACAGAGGGTAGATCAGCTAGAGCACCGAAAACTTACCGTTCGAGTCACACCATCTGGCGTGTCAACTTCATAGTCGGTGTTGATGTCGTATCCATCGGACCAACAGGCGCGGTTAGTAGCCGTGTTACAAGTCGAAGCTCGGGTCTCGAGCTGTTGGATCGTAGACGGAGCACTTTGACTGAGTCCAGCCAACAGAGCGGTCATAAGACCAGCGAGCTGATGAAAAGAAGGCATGTCGATCTATTATCAAAGAAAGGATGGCGGTCAGAGATCGAAACCGATAAAGAGAGAAGCTGGGGACTACCAGTTGGTGCTACTGGCAAGTCGTAACAACTGATGAAGAGATGACACCGATGAGGATATCCGTTAAACAATCCGGCTATCACTTTACCTTATATAGAGAGCGATAGATGGCAGCTCAGGCACCTTTTGGCCGTGGAGATACTGGCAGCCTGACCCACGATATCTTAACCCCTGGAGCGCCAAGGGACCATTTGACAACGTTCGACATAGCGTATAATGCGTCCCCTTACAACTCGCCATGGTGGCGATGTAGTTTAGCGTGTGAGGCTACCTTCACTGCATGCGGTCCTCTAACACGGTAAGACTCTTCCATCGAATCCATCCCCTCGTGCGGATCCACATCTCACACTTTAGTGACTGCAGTGAACGATAGTAGGGCCAGGGGTTGAACCCATGGCCCCTCTTCTGCGAAGACAGTTCAGGCGTCTTCAGGAGCCATGAACGTACACAAGGAAGTTCAATACGATGTTACCGAGTGGAGACAGACGGGTCAGAAGGCGAAGTCAGCAAATATCGCCAAGCCGACATGGGAGAAAGCTCGGTCATAAAAATATTTGGTGGACGGAAGCATGATCGATCCGACGTCGAGCAAGAGGCTGTAAATCAACGGTGTCCGTGTCTCTACCGCAGTCAATCATTGTCCGAGTATCAGCATTTGAAATACAGCTCAGCCCACAAGCTAATGTCAGCAGGAGTCCACATGAGGGTATACAGGTCAGCAGGATGATAAAAGGCAAAACTGGAGCCGGCGGGGCTGTACTGGCAAGGGCTATAATGTGTGGTTTCCGGGGTCTTCTACTTCCTCGCTTTTATGGCGAGACGGCGAACGCACTGATCAAGTGTCCCTTGCTATGGAAAAACTAGGGAAGTTGACATAGATCGTCACCCCTGGCCAGTATATCCCCACCGGCTCCAGTTTTGCCTTTTATCATCCTGCTGACCTGTAGAGTGTCAGAAAAGGGATATGGCTACCGCTAGTGACTCGGTTTGTACATATGTGTGTGAGGCGAAAATGAATATTGTTAAAGGTAGTTAGAGGCTTGGCGAACAATGGAAGAGCTTCTGCGCAGCGCGCTTCGAAATCTTCACAGAAATATGCTTGTCAAAAGACCATCATCGTGTCAGCGCTGCAGCTCATAAGCGTACCTTTCTCCACGCCCAATTGGGTAGGATGCCATGAGAGGTCTTATTCATGGTTCGAAATCTTTGTTGGCTGGAGACTTATCTGAGATTTCAAACTTCGGCCTGTAACTTGCCCTGCAACATGCCTGTTTAACTTTCACACTCTCTTCTCAATACCAAGCGTATATTGTCCTGATGAAAACTGGCGGAAATGAATTTTCTGGGGGGCATGAAAGAGTGCTATCTGTTCGTGGTAATTTGATCGTACATCTCCCGCACTTACAAGGGCATAAACCCAACTTAAGAGGTGTGCATGGGCAGTGATCGTCATTGCTGACGCCTGCTCAGCCTAGACTTATCGAGGCCGGAGCTACTGGGTGATGTGTTCTACTGCACGATGCAGGAACCAGAAGAACTATCCTAGAGCAGAGCCGTCCACGCTCTTGTCCCACTAGCGAAAAGGAACAGGGCGCTGAAGCGGACAGGGGGAAGGCCCGAAGAGAGGAAGCGTGGAAACTAGCTTATTCAGACACGAGGATATAGGGTCGACGGATTCAGAGAACGCGCGTCAGCTTTAGGATATCGTCTTTGAGGGCAAACGATTTAAGGCTGGAGCTGAACACGGATACCCCCGTCGGCACTTATGTGTCTGACAGTAATTAGGTCTTATCCATATGCATGAAGCCACGTAATACATCCCACTTCGCGGTACCCATCAGGTGGCTGAGATATTTAGTTGAACAAAGGCGGGGTGCAATAACGTGTGAGTATAAACTCGGAGAAAGAAAGCGAGGACCCCTTCTAGCGGGTGCGGGATCTGGGGCTCTTGGTTGAGAATGAAATGTTACTCCTGGACACGGGTGTAATAGGTAGGTCAGCGGTACAGGTTGCGCACTAGACGACGCTGCCGGCGAGTGTATCTACGGACAGCCTCAACTGCAAATTTAGGTGTTGGGTTTCGAAGGTAAAGGTATCGTAAGAAGAGTGACTTGCTCGACCCCTACGCTCTCCGTAGTGTTGAAAACAATACTTCTTGGCGCTACCGTTAAACCCCAGCCCGGTAGTAGGATTTAGAGATGGGATCACTCCGAGTTCCGTCGGCGCTATCCCAGGATGGCAACGCACGCTAGCGGCTATGCAGCTCCATCTCGATGGTGACGAATCGGCAGCGAGAGCTGACACCAGGGCGATCCCTCCCTTTGCCTAGTCCGCCTGGTTGACACTCAGCTCAGCCAAGAATAGAGCGGGTAGTTAGTCGCGTGGGTGGCTAAATCAATCTGGACAGCTTGACAGGTCTATCGGGTACTCACCGTAGCCATGAGCCCATGAATTCAAATCGGACCCTTGACAGTGGACTTTCGAGACAAGACCTGGGAACCTGTTCGAGAGACAACTGCAGCCATGAATCTTTCAACTGTGTGGGACTCACCAACCCTCACTTGTTCCACAGGTATAGCAGAGCCTTATGATCAATTGGCCGTGGCACATTTACTAATTCCAATCTATGCACTTAACACCGAAATCATATAAGCAACAGTTACACAATGGGGTTGTCAAAAGGCCGTGAAGACGCCAAGCACACTAGACTGCGAGTTGACCCCTACTAGCGAGTTCATAAGTTGTTGATGCACGATGCGCCCCAAGTTCGAACTCGCTGATCAACCGGTCGCTCGACCAAAATGTTGTTGATTGTTGCCAGGAAACCGAATACATTGCTCGGCTCGCAAATTGCCTCTCTCCTTTGTTGCATTTCTTTCCTTGCCTGACTAACTTGGTTTTCTCAGAGGCGCCTCAAAATCAACATCGAGGCTGTTAACGAGTATTTTATAGACGACAGAAGCATGGCCATCCCCGCTGAATGCAGATCTAGCGTTCAATAGTTCCGCATCCTTATATATCGTTTTGCAAGCAGCAATGCTCGGTTGTCGATGTCGCAAACGCATGGTTCATGACAAGGGAAGCGTCGTCAGAAAGGCTCAGAACGGGCCGTAGAAGATAAGCGTGAGCTCCGAGTACAAATTCGGGGAATAAGAATCCCGCACCCAACACCGCACCCTGTACCTTGGGTGCCAATTTAATTGCTCTTTGTAAGGACAACTTTCATGCAAATACAAGACTTATTGGACCTGCAGAACAACTCCACCTGGGCACCCTGTATTCTGATTAGGCTTGCCGGATGGCCGGGCCCTGTTCTCCAGCATTGAACATGGCTTCGGATAGATCGCTAGTCCCGTCGATCCCGAAATCCTAATATTGAACTTCATTTGTGGGGTGTCAATCCTGATCTGCCGAAATTGATTTGCGCAATTTCATCCCTAAGTAGTCGATGGAAGCCTAGAAAATTCGCAACAATGTTGATCATATAACTGCGTAAGTATTCATTTCTGCAGTTTACAGCATCTCCACGCGGAACAGGTTCGTGAAAATCTCTGACTGCATTGACCATCTTGGCGAACACGGAAACAAGTCTAGAAACAGCCTTGGCGATGTCCGACTCGGGTGAGACTGGCACACCGAAATCCGCGCGGGAGGACTTGGACGCCGCAGGGAGTTCGAGGATATCAGCAATAGCCCCGCTATCGAATTGAACCATACACATGGCTTCCGACTCTTCACAGCCATATGCCCTGTAGGAATAAGTGATGCGTGCGAATTTTTGCTTGGCTGTATCAAGCTGTTATGAATTCACTCAAGAAAGTCAGATTCAAAAGTCGTGTATTTTAATGCCATCCTGGTCATCCTACGTCTGAATCTTTTAACAACTTTAGGTAATGTATGTGTCGCATATCACCCCGATTAGAGTCATTCTAGATACATGGACTCGATGTCTTTATCTCACTGCCTGCCTCCCAAGTCCAATATTATGTCGACAAGGAGTGTGTGAACCGACATTGACCGGAACAAGTTATAATGAGACTGACTTCATACGGGCCAATAGCTTCAAAGGTTAGAGCTGTGTGCACTTACTTTTCCTTCGCCAGTGCATAGCATATACGACATGATCAATACTTTAGCCATCTCAGCTTGGAAGCCGGCTCGATTGGTGATCTACCAATTCCAAGATTCAGCGCTGATGAGGACTAATTGGGAATCCCGCTCGGTAGGATTTGCACACTGAATGCCTGAAGCAGTGCCGTTGCAAAAACCCATCCCAGTGACAGAACCACACATGTGTGGCACAGCTAATGGTCGTGTCAGTACCAGGTAAACGAAGCATGTTTTAACTCACTCAAATGGAGCGAATTTCGTAGTGGTTCAGTTTTCAGGAGTCGGACTTCACTGCACATGGAAATCATAAATCTATCTAGGAGAATGGCTCTTTTCTTCTCCTCTTCGGAGCCCACTGCGCTTCGATCATTCCTCCGCCAAAGGGGGTCGTACAATGTTGGCATGAAAAGAATCACAATACCGAATGTAAACACTGGCGATCCCATCGCGCCAAAACAACGTAACGAGAGCGTTCCTAGCCACGGTCTACTACCCAACACCCGATCACTTTACAGGTCGGCCCTTGCCATACCTGGATGCTTCTTGGCCGCACTGTTCGAAGATGCTTATAACGTGACGGCAGGATCTTTCGCAAACTTGACCACGGGTGCAATCATTCACGATGCTCGCTTTCTCGAAGGCACAACGTATCCAACCTTGCTTTTTGGGCCACCAGCGGTTGGGCCACCTATCGCCATGTTTTCCATCCTACTTCCAGATCTGGCCTCTTGCGGATATACAGTGATTGATAACCTCGACTTGGTTGTGCGGTCTTTCGGCGGCACTATCAAAAAACCCCATATCGGGGCCCTCGGCCACTATGTAGGTGGGGGTGCGGCTTCCGGTACACTCGAACATGACCCGCGTGTCGGTTCTGCGACTAATTAATTTAGACGGGCCGTTCTGGAGTGAAGACGAAACCACCGATGCCATGATACCTATACTATTACTCGGTCAGCCGAAGATCGAAGGTCCTTCCTGGATCGCCTTTGCGCCGGTACAGACCGCATGGTATACGAATTTGCGTTACGAGCTCGTTACATCTCGATTTTACCCACGAGACGTTTTGGAAGCAGGTCACTGATATGGAGGCCCACAGCAGCTCACTCGGCGAAATCAACGGCAACTGAATGATGAACATTACCAGCGATCGTACTTCGATCTTACGCTTCGCGGAGTGCAAGAGCCGATCCTGGATGGCCCCTCTAACGAGTGGCCAGAGGTAGTGTTTGTAGCTGCAAAGAACGGCACGGTGTGAGGGCAAATGAGTTATAAATACTATTCCCTGCAGGAGTCAGATAAACGGGAGTCAAGACATGCGTTCGTAGATGCTGAAATGAAATGTCAAGTTTGCTGGTTCCCCATATTAGGCAAGAGATTGCGAACAAGCTGGGACCCTTCATCTGCGGACGTGGTCGGTGCGTTTGGTACTCATCTCCATGTGCGTGTTTTTGCTTTCCGGTGCTCTACGACTTTATCGGTGTAGGGTGATTGACTCCCAAAAACATAAGCCATCGCTACATACCTGCAATGCCCTGTCCACAGTCGTATGTCATTTGAACCTTATCATATACAGAACGCTTCTTCGGCTGTTACGCTTTAGAAGCTACGTCACCTCCAATCTCAGTAATGGCCTTGAGCAGACCATCCACGGTGCCCTTCAGCGTCTGACAATTGACCACGACTCGGAAGAAGTTACCGTGCGGTCCCGGCGAATGATCTATCATGAAGCCTCGCGACACCAAACGCTTCACGGTCTGCGTTGTTCGGCTCGTATTCTCTTTGGCATTTTCGACCAGCGCACCGCCCGGGGCGTGGTAGAAACATACCTGTAGGCACGGAGGAGGATTACTGCTGACTAGCTGCAAGTCCAGATGCTGCCGGACGGACGTTGCGAGCTCGGACGCTACCGCAAATGCATGGTCAATCTGTTTCTCAAACCCGCCGGCCCCGTAGTAGATCCATGCGAGCGCGAGCTTCAACGCGTCGCCCCGACGGCCGCACTGGAGTGTCAGGTTCGCTAGATCCCAGTATTCTGTTGGGCCCTCCTCATCCTCAGTATCCTCGGCATCTTCATCGTTGTGGAACAGATACCCAGCAGCTAACGTGTTTGCCTTCTTGAACACTCGCAGGTCGTTTGTTAGCAGGAAAGAGCACGTCACGGGCACATTCAGCATCTTGTGGGGGTTGACTGTCAGCGAGTTGGCCAATTCGCTACCGTCAAGTTTCGGCCGATGCTTTGCCGAAAATATGACGCTTCCTCCCCATGACCCATCTATGTGCAACCAGAGGCCAAACTCTTTGCAAATAGCCGAAATGGACCTGATTGGATCGTACGAGCCGTAGACGGTAGTACCGGCCGTTGCGTTCACGTAGAACGGGGTCCTGCCGTTACGCTTGGCCTCAACAACAGCTTCGCGTAGCGCGCCAGGGATCATGCAGCCAGCCTCATCTACGGGTATGGAAACAACGGCGGCTTTTCCAAGGCCAAGAATTGTAGCTGCCTTCTCAACTGAGTAGTGGCCGTGCTGACTTGTGAACAAAGCGAATCGATGACTTCCATTGCCATGCTCTTTGCAGTCTGGGTAGAGTGTGTTGCGGGCAACGACAACGGATGTGAGATTGGAAGACGACCCCCCTTGGCAGGTTATTCCTCCGGCGCGTGGGCCATCGAAACCAAATAAGGCGGCAAGCGACTTTGCAGTTTGTCGCTCGATCACTGTTAAGGCTGGCGAGACATTGTACACGTGCACCTGTCAATGGCGAGTCAGCTAACCCATCAAGCAATGTCGAGCGTCTGGGCGGCAAGCGCACAGATTAAACGACTTACGTTTGTATTCAAAACAGAAAGTACCAGCTCTGATGCAACTCCTACCTGATCCCCAATGCAGTCAGTCACAAGTGCTATTGCTGTGCGATACGTAAGTACATACAGCATTGGTGCTCGAATAGAGTTTGTCGAGGAAACCCTGGTCCCATGTATTCACGCTGTGATCCAATAAGGCCTGAATCGTGTCTAGCAGCCCCTCTCGTCCTTGACCTTCTTGTGCAGGTAGAGAAAAGGCCAATTTCTCAGCTAATTCTTGAGGCGGGTAGGCATTGACGAGACGACCATGTTGCGCCGAACTACTTCCTGTAGCTCTTTCTGGCGCCGCATCGTCTGCAGACTTTATGAAGGGTAGGATCGAGGATTTCACGGCAGTCAAAAGCTGTGAGACGTATAAGATCGCGGACGCGAAAGAGTTAGATGTTCAAAAGATGCACCACGTACCTCGTCGACCTCGGATGCCCTATTCAACGTATTGTGGACGGCGACCGAGCCATCCGTGTCTGCGGTCATTTTGCGCGTCTCTTTCTAGAATGTGGGCCGGATCTCGACTTCTTCCCGGTCAGTCTTGGACCTTCACAGCGCCTGCATAAGAAGATAACCAACTGGCAACATATGTTATGGCAGATTAGTCGCCGGGTCTGTTCAAATATGTGTGTATCGATTGCGGGTTGGGTACGGTATCTATTCTTTCTAATTCACATGTACTGGTGTCTCGATTCATCCGTCCGGGCCTTGAAGATTTCTTCCTCTCCGCTGGGCTTTTGGAGTCGTTTTTTGCGCCAGCCAAATCCGGCTTAGTGGCCTTCGCCTCACCTTCGACACTAAGCCTCGGACTGAGGGTGCAAACCTCTCTACCAGTAGCTCTCACCTATCCCGAATATTGTCCATTGCATGCAGAAGACATCATTGTATCACACTCGCTGGGCTCCAGTCTGTCAGGCTCTCGTGGGTCGGTGAAACATAGTTGAGAACGTTTTCAAGTAGTGATGATGCGCGTCCGACGCCTCAGACTTTGGAGTTGGTGTCTCGCTTCTTACCTGGCGTCAACGAAAAGACGGATGATTCAGCAGTTTATTTCGATGGAGGCATGTGCTTAGTGCCAAGTGACCGCCCAAATCCTTGATGCGAGGCATTATCGAAGCTGTACAGGCCAAGCCGTCACTAACGGTTAAGGGCTCGGAGGGCCCAGGGGTAATGTAATGATGACCCCATGCACAACGGCAAGGCGCTACAATTGCTCTATAAATGTCCTTACAAGCCCCAGTTTCAATGTTATCCAAAAGCTAAGCTACCTATGCAATTGTTAATGTAAAGACCGTGCGTTATCCAAATGCCGTCACGATGCCTCTTATCCGCTTAAGACATTGCAATCGGATGCTAAAGCTATCGCGCATGTCACGAAACTTGAGGGCACAATCATGCCACATTTCCGCGTATATCGGGGGCGCCTTGAATCTGCGTATGCAGATGCACCGTCAAGATAAGGTTTGTCAAGAGTACAGATTTCATCCATAATGGCCTCATTCAGTAGCCCAAACTCCGTATGCAACAGGAGTGTAGCTAAACCAAACCGCGCAATCTAGTTACGGCGAAGGAGTCCCTCGGCCAGCCAAAGTTTCTGTTTCTTCGCGAGCTGTAGAACTCCAAGGCCACATCGCGAGGTTGCATCAGCCACGTGTTGTTAGGTAGCTTATTACTCTGGCAATAGAGACTTGCGCAGGAGTCAGGGGTTTACGGCCATCTATACTGCAGAATTCGGTACTATTGACGAAGCCATTATTGTTGATATTCTATTGCTGAAAACCCTTATTGTCGACGGTGTTCATGTGCTACGCAGGTACTGAGCGCTTCAAACAAGCTAGTCTCTCAACCAAGCCATTCTAAAATAGTAATAAAGCTATGGACTAAGTTCCGTACTAGTACACGTACCAAATTGAAATCTAAATGTGAGGAAAATTGAAATACGCTATAATAGGGAATTAATGGAGTTTGAAACCGCCTGGAAGAAGTTGCTGGAAGACGTGGTGAGGATCTAGGGAAGTGTTAGCTTTACAGCGTTGCCAGACTTATCAACCAAAACTTCGAGAGTAAGTGATGAGGATAATCTGGGCTAGGAAAGCGGAGGAAGATCGCAAATATGATTCTAAATACATACCATATAAGTTGCGGATGGCTTTCATTTTCTTTAATGACTTGCCTTGGCCATATAAGTTGAAGGGCTTTTGGCTCGTGTCCGCATCGTTGAGGTAAACAAATGGGTAATCTATCCCCAGCATTTGGCTCTCTTCCTCAAGCTTTCGAATCCAGCGTCTACTGAATTCGTAAACTACATCATCGTCTTCTTCGTTGTCCCAGGTAGAACTCATCAAGTTCACTAAATGAAAGTTAGCAAGTTAAAGATATTATATCTTCCTGACAGAACATTGGACTTACTCAGTTTACCGTTGCCTGGATCGACGCCCATGGGGTCTCCACCTGAAGCTATTGCTGCCTCCAGAAAAGACTTACTTAGTGGCTGCGGTCCCATGGAAAGTCTTAGGTTCTGAACATTTTTCAGTTCTGGCATGTCGTTGATGATTTCGAAGAAGGTCGTATTAGCCAGACGAATGGACTCTCCTGTCGCTTGAAGCGCAGTCGCCATGAAAAGTTGCCTTCATCATGTAAGCGCCCATTGATGGAGGTTATTAATCCGACAACTCACCTTGACGTTCGAGCAGCCTGCACATCATTCGTTAGAGCTAGCGCCTCACCCAAATTTGGCCAAGCCCTTTCGGTCGTCGATAAGGTGGGAATTTGTGAAAAGTTCGCGAACGAAGCTGGGCTGGAATCTGAGCCCTCATGAAAGAATACCGAGTACACTTCGATGGTGTCGGTGGCCGGTAGAACCTCGATGGCTATATTCCATGTTCCATGAACATCATCGCCGCCGCCACCCACGACCGAGTAAGCTGTTGCCGCATCGACGAGTTCATCCAGGTATTCACGTGCGAACAGGGATTCTCCCCCGTACATTTTGGTCGCAGGGAATGTCTTGACATCGAATCGGGTAACGATGCCATAATTACTCGATCCGCCCTTCAGTGCCCAGAAGAGATCCGGGTTCACCTCGGCGTTAGCATTTACAATGGTACTATTGGCCAGAACTACCTCGAAGTTGTTCACCATGTTAGTGGCCCACCCGAATCGTGATCCAAAATAACTGATTCCTCCACCGAGCAGTAAGCCAGAAACACCGACTGGCCCGAATCTCCCGCCAACAACCATAAGACCGTACTCATTGATCCATTGATAGACATCGAGCCATCTCAACCCAGGACCAAGCTGGGCGATAGTGTTGTTCTCTGTAAGTTGCATGGTTTTCATGTTGTTCATGGAGATTAGAACACCCTTGTCGATATTGGCAGCACCCGGAACAGGCATATGCCCCCCACTGCGAACAGCGAACTTGGTGCCATCTTGAACCATTACAGCTAAAGCACCGGCAACGTCGTGAGAACTAGAAGGCTCAAAGACGCAAAACGGTGAAAGTTGAGCAGCCTTTGACCAGTTCTCTGCTAGTTATTAGTATGAAATGTGTTATGGGACGGATAATGTTTCTAACCGGGCGCAACTATATCAAACTCGGCGGAAGTTGGCAATGAAACCTTATTGCCATATAATCCCCGAAGCTTTTGGCAGGTGTTGGTGTGGTTCAAAGCTACGGCCGAAGCACATGACGCAATGCTACAAATGAAGTAGACGATGCCCAGAAGGCCCTTTTGAGACATTGGGTTGTAGTTTATTGAATATGGCAACGGAAAATCGACTGAGCCTGATCTAATAAACCAGAGGAAGATGGAATACGAGAAATTAGAATCGAAATCAGTATACGGTCAACAGAAACAACGAATCGAGACCAGTATCTGAACACTTATTTGAAGGGTCGAGAACGCTGTATTTATACAAGGCAGCATCGGATACACCGTCTGGTGTTCGGAATCTTGGATGGTATAGCTGTTGGCGAATAAAGCTTCTACGCTGGTCATACCAATGGCTGTGCTTCGAATCCTGCCAGAATCCTTCTGCACAAAGTGTACGCTGAAACCAGTCATACCTACTTGTCGTCACCTCATGATTCATCGGTAAGCTCACCGGGCGTGGCTCTCAGCTGAAGGATGAGAGAATCTGATAGGCTAACAGAGACTTACAAGGCTGAAGGTATCTAAAGATGGATCTGACAGAGACATTTCCAATCCCGTAATCCGAAGACCTCGTACCAGGATCTTAATGACCCAGTGGTCTGGACTGCGTTACATTGCATTGCATTATCGGCCCTTGCATCAAGACCACGTGTCAGATGTAGTCATACAGCTCGTGGACTTCACCATGATTGCAAAAGGGTTCTCCAATTTAGGAGATTAACAACCTGGGTGGTCAACTCTCAAGATTATAGCTTGAGTTTAAGAAATGATAAAGCCTATGTTGCTTTGAAGAGGGCGGGATCTATATCTGAGACATTGACCGAAGCTAATTACCGGGTCTATGGCACATGAAACACAATTCAGTGGCAAATGGAAGCTATTTTTCAAATGCTGCAAGCTCGCCGTTGCCGGAGGGCTGAAATGTCGAGGGCTGAGTGCGGTGAGGCGTCGGCCTTTACTGTTTCAGTTATAGGCTCTAAGGGACCAGCACTCGTGACTGCGACTGCTTATGTAGACTATTCCACGGCGATATCCCCTGATAATTTCCAAAAGCCATAGAGCGATGCAGCTACATGCAATGGCCTATTCGTGTCCTCTCCGTGGACTTCGTAGACACCTGCTTAATCAGGTGCCTAGTGAGTGATCATGGGGTTGTTTGATTTTGATGGAGGAGACAGGCCGAGTGGCGAAATGGGCTGAAAGTGGACCGACCTATTTGTGAACTGCTATGTCAGAGGCTACAGTCAGGGCCATAATCAAGTATTATCGGGTAACAGGGGTCTGTAGCTCAGTTGTGCTTATTTAGGACGGGCCGAGAGTCAGACGAACAGCCTCCGGTGCAATGTAGCTACTCAAGAGCCATACACTGCCACGGGTACGGAACACGAGTTACACCCAAGGCCTGGAACATCATTGCCTAGCCTGTTGGTCACCGTTTGAGAGTCATGGGTACGTCGAGATCAGTTTACTGTACCCAGATACAGAGCAGAGCTGTGAATTAAGGATCATGCCGGTGAAGACGTCCAACGCTCCTACTTGTTAGGCGCGTTACCTCAATTGGTGGGATCTCCTTCATGGACCACTGGTGCACTACTGTATCAAGCATTTATACTGGTACGCCTTTCTCTAGTTTATATCAAGCTGACTGAGCCGGCTCGACGTTGGAAGTCTACCTACTAATTGTCCCAGTGGATATTTGCAGCTCTTTTGCCGTTGCTTTCTCCATTGTGCTATACTATAGCTAGACAATATAGACAATGGCACACAGGTAAAACCTAAGACAGACCCAGTGTCTTCAAGGTCAACTCCCATGCCCGATCCTCCTTGGCCTCATCGTGAATGTAAGGTGCGGCGCCCGCGAGGTTAGGCATGAACGCCGCGCCTTTGGCTATTGCGCAGTCCTCTAAGTATTCACCGCCCTTGCCCTCCCACTCTTTTGCTACCGCTGCCCAAACGGTAGTAGCAGCGCCTTGCTCAGGACTCTTCATCCACTTTGCTACTGCTGGCTGCTTTTTGATGCTGTCCACTACTTCCCTGGAGATATGTCGATTCAGATTGGTCTCGATGCCGCCTGGCATGAGGCTCAGAGCGTGAAGGCCTTTAGGACCAAAATTACGATCGACATAATTCGCTTGATAAATCTGCGCGAGTTTCGATTGAGCGTATGCCTTCAAGGGATCATATGAGCCCTCTTTCTCGAAGTTGAAATTGTCCCAGAGGATCTCGCTTGCATTGTGACCGGCGCTAGAAACGTTGATCAACCTCGATTGGAATTCGGGCGTAGACGACTTGATCAACACGTCTTTGAGTAGCCAAAAGAGTAGGAACTGTCCCAGATAGTTGACGCAGAGTTGCATCTCGAATCCATCCTCGGATTCTTCGCGCGTAGGGAGGTACATGATACCAGCGTTGCAAACGAGAACGTTGAGTTTTGTCGACTTTTGTAGAAAGGAATCAACGGCGGCACGGATGGAGCTGAACTTGCTAATATCAAGTTCAAGGAGCTCAACGCGACCAGGCTCGAGAAACGACTGGCATGCTGCCTTCCCCTTCTCGACGTCGCGAACGGCTAGGAACACTTTGGCTCCGGTAGCAGCTAGAGCACGACCAGTCTCGATACCAATTCCAGATGAAGCACCGGTGACAAGAAAGACCTTTTCTGCTAAGGAGCCCTCACGGCCTTCATCTTTGACGATTTGCAGGGCAGTGGGCCGTGCATCTCCAGCCCCATTCCTTTCGGCGAATGCTTGAGCGTACCGAGACATGTTTCGATGCTAGATCAGAACCAACAATGCTGTACTAGATAAAAGAACGACGCGCAGAGCCGACGGAAACGACTAAGATATGGGGTCTAAATGGGAGTACGACGGTTTATGCTAATCATTAGGGGAGCGTGATGGGTCAACTGTTAAAAGGACCGTAGCCTATGATCGAAGGACTTTCTTGAACAGGCACGGGAACGAGCTGAAATGTGACGTCTTGTTGTGAAACAATGTACGATTGGTAATCATGTTTTTATCGACGCGGGGATATCGGACAATCGTACCGGCTTTGTGGCTTAAGACCGTTGTATCGTGCCCTGATGGTGTACTGATATGAATTAGGGAGACCGATCACTATTACTGGCAGCATCTACAGAACGCCTTACCGAAGACCGGTCATCGACTCTCACGAAACGAACATCAACGATGACAATCCTCATATCAGCCCATGATGACGACAGCACGACGGTATTTGCAATCATACTGAGTCGGGCGCGGGGGCATTGAGGTCGGCATCGCAGACCTAAAGGGACCCCCAACGACTCGGAGGGGGATGACTCTCACCATCATTCTGGCATCTTAATCGTCTACAATCACACACTGGGCAGTCAACATTGCTGCGCTCACCGGAAAAGAATCTGCTGTCAGAGTCACGCTCGCAGATTAGGACTTACCGAAGAGGGGAACAAGATAAGGTCGGCGCTATTCGACTCGCCAAGGTAACAACTGCCTCTGCCATGCATCTTCACAACCGTTTTCAGCCAGCTTGGGGTCGGACATGTATCAGTCCGGCTTGGTAAATTCTGACCTATGAGTGATTGGATCGTCTATCATGTGCTCCGACCTGTCAGATTTGAGGTTACACGACCGCAAGCCACGTTCCAGTCATTTGTAAGCCCAAGTATCACCACATCGCCTCGAACTAGAAGTCCCCGAAGCTCCTCTCTTTCCCCTGAGTCTCACTCGCGAAAGTCGGTAGCGGCCTGCTGCAGGCGAGTGAGCCGTAAGTTCTCACTACCGAACCAGAAGCGCCGCAGGTCAGCCGTTGGCTCCTCAATTTCGGTGTAAGTGTCTCCCAGCGTCAAGATGATGCGCCCATTCCAACGCCCCCTGCGCCACTTGGAGCTGTCCTCCTCCCGTCCGTATGCCTCGACGCGCCGGTCCTGGTCGGCAGTCGCCGCATACACCAGCGCCAATCCAACGAAGTGTGATGTGCTGACAGGCAGACCAGCGGCCCTAATGGGCGCAGCCAGATGAGGCGGCAGTTGGCCGGTCACTGTAGCAGCGGGTGCTACACCATTAATGGTGATCTAGTAGGTGAAAAGGTGCTGTGTTAGTTATTTTTCCCGGGTTTCCCCTGCGGGGCCCTAGACTTAAGGCAAAGGTCTGTTTTCTGATATATGACAGGTCAGATATCACTTACTATAAACAAGTCAGTATGTCTTAGGAAGGTAGTTAAAAAATAACTCGCATGGGATCTTTGTATACTTGCCATTGTCGCTGATTATTATGGACCGCAAAGCACGGATGAGACCGGCGAGCGCTAGCTTGACCCCTGAGTACACGGGAAGTGACTGCTCGGGCGCATGGCCGCTCGCGCTGGACGTGATGACGATGCTCCCTTGCTTCTTGTGGCGCAGCATGCTGTTTCGCGCCAGCTTGACTGTGAAAAGAACACCGTTCAAGTTCACGTCCACAAGCTCGCGAGAAGGCTCTTCCAGTTGACCCATGTCGTCATACGAATCGTCAAAAAAATTGGGTTTCTCCGTCACGCCGGCGTTCGCAAACACGAAATCCACTGCGCCTACAGCATCAAACACGCCTCTCAAATCTGACCATATTGCAACATTACACCGGTGAAAATGTAGGGTTGGCAGTTCGTCCAACTTTTCGTCTGCGCTTGGCTCGTGCCAGTCAATATTGTGAACAATTGCCCCCTTGTTTATCAGGATTTTGGCTGCTGCAAGACCGATGCCCGAAGAGCCGCCTATTTTACGTTATTACAACGGTCCGAAAGTGCATATGGAACAGGGGAGGGCGATTGCTGCGCCGCCTCCTCACCTGTGACTATGGCGACCTTGCCGTGGAGGCTCGGAAGAGAGGCCTCGTCGATTTTGAGGCTAGTCATATTCGGGCTTATGGATTCTGGTGTCTGATCGTGCTTGTCTCTATGTCACAGTGACCTGAATTATAATCACGAGTACATTTATACTTTGTACGTTGGCTTCCATATCGGCGACTTCTAGATTAAGCATGTCATAAAGCGGCATTCTTGAATCTGGAACTCCTTGAGAAATCCTTCCAGAGAGCTGAGCGCCACCGTTTCACGACTCCCCATTCAGCTCAATTCTCAGTCACTACGCTTGCTATGTCACGACGCCTAGATCATGAAAATTTCTCGTCAGGGCTAACATCGAGTATAGCCGTACACTATTACTTTGTGTCTTACCAGACGATATATCAGAAGGAGGCAAATCAAGCGTATGTAACGAGAGCATATAAATAGACAATACAACCTCAAGCAGTGTTGTGAAAAAATTGGAAGCAAGACACACCGATCAAATGAGAAAGTGTCTGTGAATTTGTCGGGAAATGACGCAGTCTTCGTGATTAATATAGTGGAGGACGATGGCGATAAACGAAAGCCAGCAGACATACGCAATGGTAATAGTGATTCTATCTCAATTATGGCACTCAAGGTGGACTTTGAATCAATTTCACCCGCACATGCAGTTCTGGCTTTTTCCAAAGAGTGTACATTCGTGAGTCCCGATGCCAGTCTGGGACTGGATCCGCAAATTCTAGATCAAACGTCCATAGAAGCTTCGCAAGAGTGGTGCGCATCTCCATCCAACCTAGACTATGTTTATGAGACCAAAAGTTAGCCATTCGACGTCTGCACACGTAGCGACTCAGACAAAAAAAAAACATAGCTGTTTACCTTTTCCCCAAACACCCCCTGGCCCCGAGGGAGAAAGGCTGGCTCGCCTCGAGTACGTCCTGAGCGGAAGTCGTCAACCATCGCTCGGGCCTGAACACAAAGGGTTCACTGAAGTTGACAGGATCCAAACTAGCGGCCACAGGGCTTGTAGAAACAACGGTCTCCTCGAAATTAGCACTGAGATAAGTCGTTGAGAACTATAAATACGCACCCCAGCTGGGAGAAAGTGCCCGTCCACAAAGGCACCACCTTCTGGGACGATCCGTGGCAGGGAGAATGGAAGAGGCGCATATATGCGCATTGCCTCGAGACATACGGCGTTTAGGTAGCTCAGGGGCCGGGTTGAGGCCTCCGAAATATCTGCGTAAGAAGTGAAGGCCGCCCGGACTTCGGTCTGCAGCTGTTGCATGATATGTGCGTTCTTGAGAAGGTAGTAAGTGGTGCAAGACAGTGCCGTCGACGTTGTCTCACTACCGGCAAGTACGAAGTCAGACGCGTGTGCTGCTAGCTCTAGATCCGATGTCTGCACTTTTTCTAGATCTCGGTGCTCGAGGATGCGTGTCATGAAGTCCCGCCGGCTAATGCGACGTTGTATACGCCTGTCTTGTTGATTTAGTCACTGCGTCGATTGAGCTTCCGTCTCGAAATACTCCCCTAAAAGTTCTAACCATGAGATGATAGTGAGATGCCTACCGATTCACCAACTCAATCGCCATATCCTCGTTCTTCTGGGTCCCCTCTGTTAGCTCCGATATCTTCTTTCGCAGCAAGAACCTGATTAGCTTTGCCACGCCCGGAAATCGCTTCATTGTGTCCGCCAGAGCGCCCTGGGTAAGCGCCCCGAGAGTGATGTCTATCCACGGATGTGGTTTGTCTAAATGATCAACATGCTGGGTCTAGGGCAAACCTGTACGTCTGGGAAAGACATACCGTTGCCCAGTGCCTGGAATGTCTCGCCAAAGGCTAGATCACCAATAATGTCGAACGCCATCAGCTCAAACTCCTTTCCAATGTTGACAGATGCCCCGGAATTAGCTCCCTTTTCCTCAATCACCTGGATAAGGCGATCGATCGTTTTCGCGATGGTCTCCTCTTGTTCGTACAGTGACGTATTGGAAAATGCGTGAGCAAGTAGTCTACGCATCTTTCCATGTACACCAGGATCGCGCTCGCTAACAATGGAATGTACGCCGCGAGCAGCAAAGCTCCCGCCATCGTAGAATTCACTCTTCACAAACGTCTTGTGATTCTGCCGGAAGCCGTAGATGTCTTTCCATGATTGCGCCGAATTGAACGAAAGTTCACCAGGGGCTAACCGTACGACGGGCCCTGTTCGTTGCTTTGTTCAGTCTATGAACTAGCTAAGTTCATCGCCTAGAGTGGATACGTACCATATTTGCGGTGCAGCTCAAGCAACTTGTACGGCTGCGAACCGCCTAGAAACCAGTATGAATATGGAACCTGGAGTAACAGTCACTATTTTCGTACTATCGCAGTTCATTGTTGAGGATACGCCACGTACATGGCTCACAGCAGCGTACTTGGGTCCCGGGAACCGGCTGAGCGGGTGGAAGTATAAATTGTATATGACACTATACACCCAGGTGCCTAGGACCTGCCAGCTCGTATATCAGCCGTGGACATATATGTAGATGTAACATGTTTTGGAGAAACAGTTGGGCAAAAGCGGTCACGTAGTACCTTAATCGCGAGTAGGGAGATGAGATAGGAGCACAAAAGCCTAAAATCCGCCATGATGGTTTCGTGAGGCTATGCCTGAAGGAACTTTTGAAACAGTAGGATGGGATGCGTTGTTTCCAATGCAGTTACAAGCGGGGTATTATTCATGTGTACAGTAGAATAAACGATATAGACACCGTAGCAGAGCTGTACGATATAGTCGCGCAGGAGCACATACGCCACATTCCCAGAGCCCCAGGAATAGCCTACAGTCTTGAATCGGAAGATTTCCCTGATGGCAGCAACAACGCAAAACGGGAGCGACCGATGTTGCCGATAGTATTTCAGGAAAAACTCCGACACAAGAGGCTATTATCAGCACTCTCTGCCTTGAGATGTCTGTAGGTAAACGATCTTGTTTGACGCTATGTCTATATGTTGTCTTACGTCAACGGCGTATTGCTGAAGTTCCGCCGTATTCCGCCGTATTTCGTATCGTTATGCATGAACGCACGCTTGGCTCCTATACTATACCGTGTAGTTGCAATAATAGCGTGTGGCATATGCGGCGTAAGCTAAGCTGACCGCGTCGCCACGGCCGCATTCCTCCAGCCTTTTATCACAGCCACCAGCGGTTCCTATAGGCTGAGTGTCTAGAAGGAGCGTGTCTTATCTCCTGGATCGGGCCGCACGACCGCAGAAGATAGCTCAAGCAAATAGTATAGCTGATCTGCTCCATGTGGCGCTTGCGGCAGGCAGCTCAATTGCATCTGCCGACGTTCCGCAATGCGTCAAGACTTGCAGTCACAAGTCCTATGCAGACACCGAGACGGTTCGATAGCATGTTGCTATGGAAATGCAGGGAGACATGCTTCAAGCCTTGCGCCAACCCCTGAAGGCGACGCAACTGCACACCAAGCAGGCTGTGGATCAGAGCAACGTATTCCTCGGTTGAGTCCACCTGGTAGTCACCCAGACTCAGTGTTGGTGTGGGATGTGTAGGGTCGCCGGTGACACGAACAATGCGCTGGCAAAGACGTGCTAGCCTATCTAAGAGGATTGCTAGAATCATCATGTTCTCAATCTTCGTTGTGCATGTCGTGCATTCTAACATCTTCGAAGTGTTTGAGAGTGCGCGTTTGTGTAGGACGAGCAGGTCATTAAGCGACTTATCCAAGGCATGATCATCTGGGACATCCAGCTTATCCATGATGATCACAACGCGATACAGACACTGGCAGGCAGTTGAAGATAACCCGTAGGACTTGGAAGTTTCCTCTGAGTCATCTTCCATTGCCTCCAATTGCGATGCTTGTTGTAAGTGATTTCGATGCAAGCTGCAGTCATCATCCGGCATGGATGATGATAAATCCAATAGAGCATCTGGAGGTTCTGTGATGCCACCCACATTCTCCAGGAACTCGCTGCCGGCAAAGAACCCGATTTCGTGAGGTTGCGCCATCAGCCAGGTGAGGTCATCTTGTTCTTGTTCATGGTCTTGTTGTTGCTCTTGCTGTTGCTCTGGTCGACGTTGTAGTTTCTCCTCCTGCCGCTGGTGAGCACTAGGCAGAGGCGATGACATCGATATCGATGAAGCTGTCGACGAAGCTGCCTTCGGCGGCCCTGTAGATTCCTGAGCTTCTGATGGTAGCTTCTTCTGCCTGCCCGTATCACCGTAGCTGCACACCCGGTCATGTGCTTTACAACGTTGACAACCGCTTCTCTCTCCGTTACATTTTAGCTTTTGCGCTCGGCAGGAGGAGCATGCCGAATGGCCGATTGTTTTGGCCGTAGTAGGATCGAAGGTGCGTGCCTGTGTGAGGTAGCCGGCATCGTTATCATATCTCCAGGTTGTAAACATGTCAGGCCGGCTGCGTTGAATATAGTGTGGACATAATTATCTACTAGTATCCCCATTTACAAATGAGTCGCTGTCCCTTATTTAATAGTAGCTCCGTATACATCGTAAATAAGATATAGAAGGTATACTCCAGTCCAAGCTGACCACATCTTGACTACATCCTTGTTGCTTCCTACATAAAATCTAGAAGAGTCCTTCGCCTATACACACCTCAACATTCACACATGAGCTTATCAAGCCGGAGTAAGGTTAGGCTATCACACATAACGGCCGAATGCTGACTCAAAATTTATGGTGCAGTCTCCCTTTTATTGCGTCATCGGTGACACTTAACACATGATATGATCCGACGGTGTGCATCTGCTACGCAGATACAGGGCCAACAGAACACACATGATGTGATTCATACCTCGATGTTCGAACGTGGCCTGCAGATTCATGTACATTGATATGTATGTAAGACTAATCCTTCGTGGCTTATGGCTTGCGTCGGCGGAATAGAACCGTGGCCGAATGGTCAGGTAAATACTGAGTTTCAACCTGCAGACTTTGAGGCCTCTTCTGTCCTTCTTGGAATTTCATATCGTAGTTTTCTAGGATGTAAACCATAATTGACTTGATTTCCTGTGCTGCGAAGAAGCGACTTTTCACGAGTCAGTCTATAATTACTTGAAGTATGTGGAAGGAATGAAAACGTGCAACTCACCCAGGACAAGCGTGACGCCCATATCCGAATGCCATGCTGTTAGGATTCGAGGCAACGTATTGCCCCTTTCCTTCCATTGTCGGATCTTCCTGTCGTAACTTGGCAAACCGGAACCCATCAAACTTATCCGGGTTGGGATAGATGTTGGGATCCATAGTAATGGCGTGTGTTGGAACACCAATCGTCGTATTCCCTGGAATAGTAAAGCCGTTGGAGAGGGTCAAGTCTTTATGGATAATGCGTTCAAATGTTACTGATACAGACTCGTCTCTTATCAGCACTCGGGTACGAGATATGTCATGGGAAGGGAATTCAAGTGTCTTGTAGCTTGCAACTCACCTAGAAGCAGCGGACTGAACCTTTGGCTCTCTTTCATGATGGAATCGAGCTTAGGCATCTGCAAATAGCCCTGCTTGTTGATTCTCCCTTCGCTGTCCAAAACTTTCTCATACTCCTCACGAAGGGGTTGAATGTATTCAGGGTGTTCGCAAAGGTCGAAGATGAGCTGGCTTGGAGCGGCTGCGCTGGTGTGTATGGCAGCAAAACTGACCTTGAGCAGGATTGATGCGAGGAACTTGGGGTCTGTCTCAGGCCCTTTTGCCTGTTCATCCATCCAGTACAGGAGGTCCGACGCTTTGTCTCCTGTCCGCTTCCGCTGGTTGATCAAGGGAATGGAAGCCTTCTCCGCAGCGCGATAATGGCTCGCTATTTTGCTGATTTCTGGCATGAAATATGCAGCCACAGGTCGGAGGACACTTGGTATCTTCTTCAATTTCTGGGCTCCTATAAACCCATCCACGGCAAAATCAATGGACGCCTGTACCCATTCCTTGTTCTCACTGAGTGTCGGTCCACCAAACATTCGGCTGGAGACACGTGCCACAATCTGTGTAATCCTGTCCACAACGGGCACCTCTGTCCAGTCAGAACAATCGGGAAAACTGTCATTGAAGGCATTTCGAATCTCGTCCTGGACACCAGGCATGACATCCGGTAGGTGTGAATTCAGTTGGTTCTTGACGACTCGAGGATGCAGGGTCGACCGGCTACCCATTGTCGTGTATTTTCCTTCAAACATCTCGATGAAAGTGCCCACAAAGTCGACCGCCTCAACAGGCGAAGTCTTGAGCTCATCCAAAACCCATGATGGAACCATCAATCTTTCCCCAAGCGGAGAAGGGACGTAATAGAAACCCCCACCCGCTTGCTTGTATCCGTCAATCAATATATCTTTCGAGCCATGAATGAACTTTTTCCTGTTTTTAATCCTTTCGTGTTTATCTCTTCCTCCGACAATAAGAATGCCAGGGACTAGAGTTTGGGTTTTACCCCATTTATCCCATGTTGCCCATATCAGAGGAAGCAGAATGACGAAGAGGGCAAGAGTATACTTCTGTGAAGATTCTGGGTGCTGCATAATGAATCGCCCGAGGCGCGATGCCACGAGTGAGTCGCTCAGGGTACTAGTGTTCATAGTGTTTGCCATATTGGATGCTCGCCCGATAATCAATTCAGTTGCAGCAAGGGGCAGGTGATGATATTCGAGTTCAGCGAAGATGACAATCAACGTGGCAAATACTCTATGTACCTACATAGACAGCACTACAGAAGGCTAAAAGGCTTCGTTATGGTGGTTCTGTTTTTGTTATGAGTTCGGTCACTGATAGGTGCGTACGGATGCGGTGCATTGTCATCGGGGACTTCCTTTTTGACTATCTGCTCACCCCGGAGGCCCAGCTTTCGCGTCAGATAGCCGATCTGAGATGCTGTTGTGTGCCATCAAACACCTATCATTGAAGTATAAACTTGTCTCAAGCCGGCTCTTGTTTTGATTATTGATATATGTGTAGTCGACTTTACTTGTGTAGTCATAGACCGACCTACCAACTTAGAGGTACTATTCTGTTCTCAAGCACTTCCCGAACTCATTATGTCTCCCGCAGTAAATTCGGAGTACCATCGTACCCCACCATCTAGCTGGGAAGCCTCAATCCACCCATTGCATGAGCAGATTGTGAGGGAGGTCGATGACTATTTCCTCCAGCACTGGCCATTCCCAGACGAAAAGGCTCGCAAGAAGTTCGTCGCGGCCGGTTTTTCTCGGGTAACGTGCTTCTACTTTCCCAAGGCGCTAGATAATCGCATTCATTTCGCCTGTCGGCTCCTCACGCTTCTCTTTCTGATCGATGGTAAGTGGGATTTGGTTTTATATTTGCGAAGCCTTTACTCTCCAGCTGCCTTAAATGCTAAGATTTGTCAACTTTCAGATGCTCTTGAGTACATGTCTCTTGAAGATGGCAAGGCTTACAACGAGAATCTCATGCCCATCTCGCGCGGCGATGTCCTGCCTAACAGGGACATAGCCGCGGAATGGATCACCTACGATCTCTGGGAGAGCATGAGAAAGCAGGACCACGCCATGGCGGACGAAATCCTCGAGCCTGTCTTCACCTTCATGCGGGCACAAACAGATAGCCAACGGCTCGGGAAAATGGCCTTGGGGAGTTACTTGGAGTATCGCGAGGCAGACGTAGGAAAGGCGTGAGTATATCTCTCCTGGTTATCTCTTATGACCTTGACCATCTGTTCTGAACCATCGTCCCTCTTCTAGTCTTCTTGGTGCATTGATGCGCTTTTCTATGGCACTCGTGGTTCCGCCCGAGGACCTCGACATGGTGCGGCCTGCGGACCGCATCTGCTCGAAGCACCTCTCCGTCGTGAATGATATCTGGAGCTTTGAGAAAGAGGTCCTCGCAGCCAAGACCGCTCACCAAGAAGGCGGCGTGCTGTGCAACGCAGTCGAAATCCTAGCCACGGAAGCCGAAATTACAACTAACTCGGCAAAGCATGTGCTGTATCATCTCTGTCGTGAGTGGGAGGTTGCCTATACAGATCAGACGGAGAAATTATTGGCCCAGAAAGATACGCCTACTATTAGAACTTATTTGAAAGGGCTAGAGTACCAAATGAGCGGGAACGAGATGTGGAGCACAACCACATTGAGGTACTCAGCGATTAAGGACTAAGAATCCCCTGAATGAAGGGTCTTGATAAAACATCTCAGCTATAAGAGAGCATTAGTATTCATATCTTTAGTTCGACGCTTCTTCTGGTAGCACCTGAATCGAACTGTACTTCGCCTATACCAACCTCCGACCCTTTTTGGTGCATGCATTTGAGACACGTTATGGCTGGTGGCTATCTTTCGAAGTTCTGTAAAACCGACACAGTCGCGAGACTGGCGTCAGTTATGAGACGTGTAGCAGAAGCCGGGGAACCGTTTACCTTCACCTCTTTTCAGGCACGGGGTAGAAGCATGCCTGAAAATTCTTCGTGGACGCGGTCACATAATAACTAGCACCCCATTAGAAGCGTGAAGCGTGAGTAAATTGATGAAACTTCTTTGTCTTTACTACTACATAGGGGATACTGGTATACTTATACATCGGTAGATATCTGCCTGTAAGATGCTAACTTATCTTTCCATTCAATCCTGAATACGATGTATTTAATCACCATCAATAGGTGCATCCATTCAAGATTATAGTCTCGAACAATATCCACAAGTGGTAGGAATATGACTCATAATTAGAATTTCAGATTCTCTGCAGTTTCCAAATCTCCTCGATAGATGTAGATGTAGATATTGAGTAAAACGACTTTATTCCCCTCAATCCACTGGAACTAACGAGTACTACCGATCAAGACACATCGTCACTGATTATGTATGGCCGTTAACACCTGTCACCACCGCCTCGGCCCCAAGATACGACGTGATGTCCAGCTCCCCGTCTTCCCTAATCAGGCAACTGACGTATGAATGAGCACCTTTGCTGTCTTCCAACTTACGGTACTTGTTCAGGTATCTAAGCATGTCGAGATATGCGTCATTGTACGCGCCGCGACCACGCTTCGTCATCCATTCCATCATGTTCGCTGCTATTTCGCCGTCTTTGGGGCCATAGTCGCGAACGGGGATGTAGAACTTGATATCCGGCATCGATTTTCCGGGTGCGATGTCAAAATAGTAAACGTAGCTACGAAGAACTTCCGGTACCTCGCCTGAGTTGTCCTTTGTCCACGTAGTGAACTCGCTAGCAGGAGGCAGTTCTCTATCCTCGGGGAAGTCTGGATCGACACCCACGACGGCGCAAATGAGTAAGCGCAACTCTTGGAGATACTCTTCTGGAACCTTTTTGTAGCCACCCATCGTCATCACTTGACGCACAGCCTTAAAGCTAGTGTTTGACCCAAGGAAGTAAAGCTTGAGTCGCGACTTCGATGGCTTGACATTATCCACTGCCAGCATACTAAAGGGGGAATAACACGTTAGGCAGTGGTCTCGACCCAAATATAAAGGAGACATGCATAACTTACTAAGGAAGAAGAGCCTGGCCCTCTGGATCGTTAGAAAGGAAATCGAACATGGCCTTGCGTGCCTTGTTGTCCGGATCTAACTGCGCAATGGGTCCCTCCCATTCTGGCAAGGTGAGAAGGCTTTGGGCATTTGTATTGCTGCCCAAACGACGAGGAAGGAAGTATGACTTGACGGAAAACCCCTTCTCGAGCCATTCCGGCGCAATCAAGATGGTGCTAGTTGCACCATTTGCGTTCTCCGCAGCGTGCTTGGTTCGATTGTGGCCGTAGAGTGTGTCCATGAAATGATTCGTCCAGGTCAGATCGACCGTCGGTACGGTATCCGCAATCCGATGGAGCATTTCCATCGACGCGTCCTGGTTCAGGGGGTCCAGAGGGCGCCCGGCATACGGGCCAATAGCTTCAATGCAGTAGCGGACATCGGGCCTGGCCTTAGTCGTGTTCCATTTCCACGAATACTCGATCGGTGAGCCCTTGTTACCAAGAAGAGAATTCCATTGAAGTCGACCATCAGCCCTTGGTGCAGTACCCAAGTATGGAAGCTGAAAACGTCAGTAAGAAGCTCCAATAGTTTTCAAGCCACCTGCTGCTAATTACCAGATGCTATATAGAATAGCCCAGTATATTAATATGAGATCAAACGACTTACGATATAGGAGTAATGGAATAGCAGTGCGTTATACTGGGCTTCGACTGAATATCCCGCTGCCACCATCATCTGGGCCACGTGAGACCCAGTCAGCTTCCACCAGTACTCTAAGTCTGCATTGGCAAATGGTAGCCATTGCGATACAGCCTCGAATACCGTCAACGAATTTGCTCGAATTGCTGTTTTCTGAGCCATGATGCTTGCGGGTACGGTAAACCTTGTCGACAATTCACTGCTTACAGCGAGTGTCACGGGTAAAATAACACAAGAACTTGGCGGTTTGTTTTCAATGTTAGTCGCCTGATGGGGCACCCATGTAAACTTTTTTTGAAAGGGCTCATCAGCTGCCGAAGTAACCAACATTGATGGCTTACACTGACGCGGCCTTGTGCGTGGATTGCGAATTACGGCGTCGAGTGCTCGTCTGCTCTGGAATAGCTCTCGATCCCCGGCTTATTACTACATCAGGGTTGGCAATCGGGCTGACCGCATCAAGGGCTAGATAGATACCTGATATGGGGCTGGAATCCTCCCATTCGGGCAAGTATCACATTGAGAACACCGATAAAAAGCGAAGTGGCCGAAGTGATGGATATCACTTACATTGTTATGCCAGCTTGTCTCGCTGTTACCCATGGCTGCAGCGCGCAGCCTGCAGTCATCTTTCCGAAATACGAAGTCGACCAAGAATCTTTAAGTCAGACACCCAAGAGTTGACCAGTCTAATTTACGCCGGATCTTCGCACTACTTAGCTGGTTGGCTACGGAAAGAAATTTCTTGCTGATTGTGAATTAAGATTGATGCCACACGGCGTATTATTTCCTGTAGAGAATGAGAGGCCTATGTTCTAATAACCGGCGTATGAAATGTACTTGACTGTGTACCATACATACGACTCACCTGCGGGGCACGCGGCTTGCTACTAGAGTTATGGCACTGAGCAACCATCGAGTAGACTTTCCAGAGCTTCGTAGTTTTGGTCATAATAAGCATTTCCATGTACTTTTAACCTTCCAAACTGCCATCAGCATGGAGAAGAAACGATATCTTGGTCGTATGTTGAACCCAGCCGTGTACCAGCAATAGACACGGCCTTGGTCGCCATTCCAAGACATTACGCTGCCAACCTATTACTCGCGCGGACTCGGATCGGCGCCTTCCACCACATGACGTAGTGTTTCGACTGAGCTTCCCAATCCAGGTCCTCATTCAACAGTTTAATGTCATACTTGTAGATGATTTTGGAGAGCACGAGCGACATCTGGAGATATGCAAAACTACATGGCGATCACGTTAGAACCCTGCCGCTTGCTATCTTCCATTTCGACACGAAGTCTTACCTCCGCCCGATGCATGCCCGATACCCAAGAGAGAAAGGCTGGCTGGCTTCT
This sequence comes from Xylariaceae sp. FL1272, assembly GCA_022432385.1. Taxonomy (NCBI): domain Eukaryota; kingdom Fungi; phylum Ascomycota; class Sordariomycetes; order Xylariales; family Xylariaceae; species Xylariaceae sp. FL1272. Next base: position 44,580 of record JAJJXC010000042.1, read on the forward strand.
TTAATGTCATTGGTGTCCGGATCGATCCATCTCTCCGGCAAGAAAGCGTCTGGATCATTAAAATACTCCGCGCTGTGTGAGACGCTCCATGTGCTTGTGTATATCTCTGTCTACTCGACCACGTGGGTTAGTGACTTGGAGAATGTCCCAGGCTCACGAGATACTGATGGACTCACCCCTTTGGGTATCCAATAGCCGTCAATTCGAGTCCCAGGAGAGATCCGTGGGAACCCATGGGCACCAGATGGGTGGATTCGGAGCGCCTCGTTGATTGTGGCCTGCAAGTATGGTAGTTGTAATGCCGATGTCGAGTGAATCTCGTCGTATGTCTTGTACCGACCGCGGATCTCAGCTTTGAGCTTCTCCATCGCCTTTGGTGACTTGAGCAGATAAAACATCACGGCGGACAAGGTAGTTGCCGTTGTCTCCCCTCCAGCAATACTGTTATTCATCATAAGTAACTTGAATGTCAGTCCAGTTGATGCGCACCTCTTCTTACATTAGCGTTGACGAATGTGCTGCCATTTCCTCCAGAGGGACATCACCAGATTTGACTTTTCCGACAACATTCGTCAAAAAGTCCTGCCTAGGCGATGTACTTTCTAGACGCCTAACTGAGGTTAGTAATCTTGAGCGTGTGAGCCGTATTTTATGCATTACTTTTGTACTTTAGCTCGCGTATATTTGGTATGTTTTGCACGAACAGACAGGATAAGTGAAGGTAGGATCCATTCAGCAAGCCCGGAGAAGAGCCTAAATCGGCGCAAATTATCCATGAGTGTGATCTCACGGACGTGTTGTAAAACGAGATCTATCCAGAAGTGGTGCTTCTCTAGCCAGGAACTCAGCTGAGGACACTTAGGCGAATGCCAGGGGGAGCATACCTGATTGGATGCAGCCAAAGCTTTCACCGAATGCCATTTCGCCAAGAAGGTCGAACGAGCTCATTTCGAACCATTCCACCAAGTCGATGCCTTTTGAGGACTCCTGACTGATAGGCCCGATCTTCGAGACAAATACATCGATGCACCGTTGGATAATATCCTCCTGTGATGCAAGCGCCTTGGCAGAGAATGCGGCTAGGAGGTTTTTCTTCTTCAGGGCATGGACTTTTGGGTCTCTTTCCGATCCGATACAACCCGTCTTGAACCCATTGCCGAATATATCATAGAAGTCGCTTTTGATACATTGCGGAGATCCAGGTGCTGGATAACCGTAAATATCTTTATATGACTGGAGAGAGGCGAAGCTCAACTCGTTAGGGGATACTCGGAAGACATGCCCTAACATCGTTGCTTTTATGTCAATGGTGGCCATTCTGAAAAAATTTCATGGCGTGGTTTTCTGTAACATACCGTATTTTGCATGTGCGTTGTGGACATTATGGTGGTGCCGACCATTCATCGTATACCACAAGCGCCATAACTGAGCCCAAAGTTAACCTTTGCCATCTCTATTGGTGTGAAAGCTCGGAATCGTACCAACGTACTACGGGCCAGCCACGGGCCCGGAAATTTAGAAAGTGGGTGGAAGTAAAGGTTGTAGATAATACTGGATATTTCGTACACCAGGAGCTTACATTAGAGTAAGTAGGTCGTCCTCTGCGATTTCAAGGCTGGATATTGATCTCTCACCGAAATGGCTAGAATCACAGTCCACTGGGCCTCAAACTGCTTGACCAGGAGTTTGTCCATCGTGCGAGTGCTTAGCGTGGCCTCGTGAGATTCAAGCAGTAGTGGCAATGCGGGAAAAGCAAGTCTCACTGAAGTCTGCCAAAGCAAGCAAATGGAGTGATGTCGTCTTTATTTGGCGTGAAACTAGATGCGGACCGTTCCGGCCCGGTATGCTATGCTGCATACCTTGGTCAAAGCAATGTCTCCGTGCTTGGATCATTGTCGGCCACTTCCGAATCCATACAACACTTAATGACTTTGCAGAATCAGACAAAAAGCCACCGGCTGATAAGCATTTTCGCAGCATTCGAAACGTGCGTTCTGAATGTAAAAGGCCAAATTTGGGAGCAATAATGAAACCGGGTGAATGTGTCTTATTTGAATGAAGCTGTAGGGTTCCCAGTACTCGCTCACTTCTCATTTCTCCAACTACGGCCCTTCAATTCTCACTGTACCAATCTCATGGCACCTCAAACATGCCACATCTTACTGGTGGGGGCGTCAGGTTACATAGGGGGGACTGTTCTTAACAGACTCATGAAGATCGTAGACTCACTCCCGAATATTGCATCCCTATCCTTTTTGATTCGGGGCCAGGAAAAGGCAGACAAACTGAAGAAAATCTACGGGGAACGCATCACGCCTGTCATATTCGACAGTCTGGACAATACGGCTAATGTTTCGGATATCTGCAGTCGTTATGACATTGTTGTCAATGCTGGCACTGGCTTCCACCCACTCGGCGCTGAAGCCATGGCGCAGGGACTTGGTAAACGCCTCGCTACCACGGGGCAGCCGACGTGGATGATTCACTCGGCCGGCGGGTCGAATGTGTACGGCAGGCCCATCACGGATGATCCCCCACGAGCGCCGCGTTCCTTCGACGACGCTGATGGAGAGGCTATGTATGAGTTCATGAAGACAGAACAGGCGCGGGATCCGTACCCTCAACGGGAAGCCGAACTACGCGTCATCGAGACGGGACTCAAGACCGGGGTCAAGACGATAAGTGTTCATGTTCCTACAGTTGTGGGTCACGGTGAAGGCTTGTTTGCCGTCGGCGGCGTCCAGATACCACAGATGATGCACTATGTTATGGAAAAGGGATATGGCTTCCAGTTTGGCGACGGCTCCGCCATCATTGGCATCTGCAATGTGTCAGACCTGGCCGACGTGTATATCCTGCTGCTCCAGCACATACTAGCCGATGGAGGACGTCAGCTTCCCACCGGCAAGGCGGGTATGGTTATTCCGCATACGGCACGAATTACGGTTAGAGATCTGGCGCAGGGTTGTTTGGATGCGGCGTTTGGGCGCGGGATCCTGCCGAGCGTGGGAGGGCCACAGGAGAAGGAAATACGACAGGTGTCCTTGCAAGAAATTGGGGATGAGTTGTTTCATGGTAATACTCAGGTTGCGGAAAAGGGCTGGGGTGGCTATTGGATCCACGAGCCAACAATGGCGAGAAAGCTTGGTTGGAAGCCCACCAAAATCATCACAGACTGGAGAAAGGAGTTTGAAGAGGAGTTGGATGCCATATTAGACGGACGCCGGGCGGACAACATAAGGGCAACTATTGCAGCGAAATCTAAGACGACTAATGGTACCTGAGGAAAAGACGTAAAGCTTAGTTGACTAGTACTTGACATTATCTATCCCTCATCTGTTGCAAAATAAGAAGATATTGTTTTGCATTCTTTTCCTTGTGTGTTTGCTTTACGGGAAAGGTAATCTAAATCAGACAAACATCAAGCTTGTCGTAATGCTGATAAATCGAAATAGGTTCATGTCTGCGGCAATTGATTATGACGTTTATTTAGTTCATAGTTATAGTAACATAGGGAAGTCTTCAACGATCAGACCATTGTCTGCGATCGCATGTTGTTCGAGCGTCTTGAAATCTTCTGCATTCGGTCACTAGGAGCAGGTCCCTGTGTGGCAAAGTCATATAGGCAGTCATTTGATGCTAGCAGCATGCCTCTCCAGCCCATCGACCGTGGACTCTACGTGCGCATACTAAGTAAAATGCGCCTGATTTACCCCTCACGTCGCTCTGGGCTGCGAATAATGATGTGCTCGGCGTTTAACCACATGCGCACTGCCAATCCGTAACTCGTATCGGGCGCAATATGCATTGCCTGCTCTATTGCGACAAAATCGGAACTGGCCGGGTCTCTGATAGGCCAGTTCCTATTTCGGCGAGTTTCTGACTGCCACGTTTCTGAGACAGCTACGCTCCAGAAGCCTGCAACCTTGTCGTGCGTACCAAAAAGCAACGGGAGAAGAGGGGATTGTCCTAGCTGAGTGTGAGGTTATCAATGGTATCGCAGGTGGAAAAGCCAATCGCATGTTCCCCATTCCGTAGAAATTATGTACGCTGCGTTCGAACGTGAGACCCCGCCGGGATACATTCGCGACATTGAAAGCCGTGCGCTGTCCCGAGCAGTTCAAAAATGACTTCCTTTTTCTTAAATGTGGGAAATGGGTTGTCTGTAATAAAGTAAGTACAGTATAAGGTGAAAAGTACCAATAGACTGCTGGACACTCTATCTGTCATACTCGGCCCCTACATTCCCAGAGCCACACTAAACACCAAGGGTCATCGTAGAGGTGAAGACGTTACTACGCTATGGCAATCCTCTCGTGGAACGAAAGACCTCAAGCCTTGGCTACGTTGCTGTTGCCTCTGGGGGCCCTCGTAAGTCCAGTCGCCTTCGTCGTTCTCCAAGACCACGCTTTGTTACTGACAACGACGATCAGCTTGTTACATACTTCGTTGTTGTGATTCCCATTTATAACGTGTACTTCCATCCACTACGAAGGTACCCCGGGCCAAAACTCTGGGCAGCGACGCAGTTTTTTTGGTTGAAGAACTTCATCGCTGGAGATATGCCCAAGAGGAGCTTGGAAATGCACAACAAGTATGGGCCAGTGGTGCGAACGGGCCCCAACGAGCTGTCCTTTAACGCCCCTGAATACTGGGAGGAAGTCATGGGACACCGCAAGTCTGGACAGACTGAGAACATGAAGGCGGCATATGCGGTAGCCCACGACCCGCTCTCTATCGTCTTTGCTCCCCGCGATGACCACTCTCGTTTGCGCCGTTTGCTGTCACACGGCTTTTCGACATCCTCTATGCTAGAACAACAGCCCATAATCAAGGGGTATGTGAGCTTGCTTATACAACGACTGCATGAGAGATGCCAGAACGGAGCGGCCAAGTTAAACGTGTGCGAGTGGTACAACTTCGCCACTTTCGACATCATGGGCGACCTAACATTCAACGAACCGTTCGGGTGTTTGGAGACGGGCGAGATGCACCCGTGGATAAACTTGATATTCGCAACTATGAGGACGTCAGCTTTCATGATGGCGCTCCGACGGGTCCCCGCCCTGAAGCCCCTGCTACCGTTACTTGTCTCACCAACATTGATCAAGCAGTCACTCGACCACAGGAAGCTCACGGAGGCGAAGGTTGCTAACCGGCTGGCACAAGGTGAGAGGCCAGATTTCTTCCAGAGCCTGATCACACCAAAGGGCGGCCTTGTAAGACCAACCTTACTTCTCCTCGCAGGCCAAGCTGACACAGAGTTGGACAGACCGTCTCCGACGCCGAACTTCGTTCCAACGCCGAGATTCTCGTCATCGGGGGGTCCGAGTCGACAGCCACCGCACTATCAGGCGCCACCTATCTGCTCACCGCAAACCCCAAGAAACTCCAAAAGCTAGCCGACGAGGTCCGATCCTCGTTCGCTAGCGAACACGAGATTGACCTAATCGCGACAGGTAAACTTACATACCTTCAGGCAGTGGTCGAGGAATCGCTACGGATGTACCCGCCCGGACCCAATGGCTTCCCGCGCGAGGCGCCGGAAGAGGGCGCATTTATCCTCGGAGAACACGTGCCCGCAAAGACAGTGCTCGTCTGCCAGCAATACTCTGCGTACCACAGCGAGACCAACTTCAAGCACGCCAGCTCCTTCATCCCGGAGCGATTCCTGGGCGACCCCGAGTTCGCATCGGACCGCCGCGATGTCTTGCAGCCCTTCAGCTTCGGGCCGCGCAACTGCATTGGCAAAAAGTAAGTGCATCTCGTCCATTCGCACGGGGAAATGTCAAAGGGTAACACCATGTTTGCAGCCTTGCTTATGCCGAATTGCGCATGATCCTAGCTCGGGTGATCTGGAACTTCGACCTGACCCTCGCGGACGAGAGTCGAGATTGGTTTCACGACAACCTTGAGCATAATGGATTCCTGGTCTGGGCTAAGCCCCCGCTCCTGATCCATTTCAAGCCGAGGGATATGGGAACGGGGAGTTCTGGTAATTGACCAGTCTCAGCTCAGGTCAGGTCTTAATTGCATCGCGTATATTCGATCCCTGTTGGGTGGGGAGCGCCCGGCTTTCCTTTGGAATGATCCATCAGAGGGGCAAGCTGGTAGGAGAAGCGGCATATGTAGAGATGCATACCTAATCAATAAAAATCGTTCTTGATCGACGTATACATTATCTGACTTGCGGCTCTTTCTGTTGCGGTGGTATCGCTTGGTATGCCTTTGTTTCGCAAAGCGCATTGGCCAGCCGTTGATTTCTAAGCAGCAAGATGACCGAATTATAACGAGCGGCCTCTCAAGAGGATTGCCCGCGAGCTGAGATACAATCATCGCCGATCGCTTCACGTTTCGAAGCAATGGAGCCCACGCTAAGTTGATACATCTTTCTGAGCGACGATGGTTGCTCGGGCAAGCTGACTTTGTTTCTTGCTTTACTCGTTGATAGGTACTGGCATCCCCAATTTGCGGGAAAGGGCCCTGGGCGATGATCAGGTGCTTCCCGTTCCCGCCATGGTGAGTGGCACTCGGGATAATCAAAAACGACAGCGAGTTTGGCAACGAAGGATGATACGAGCCATCTCAAATACGCTTTCGCTAGATTGGATTTTTAATCATTCATGAAGAAGCTGTGTCGGCGACATTTTCACAGTCCGGCAAACATGGACGAATCCGAACGATTGACGCGCTGCTTCACAAATCCCGGCCGTCATGATATTTGCAACAACAGCAAAAATGCTTCGAGACAAGACCAAAGCAGGCCTTCGTTGCCACTCTCGCTGATTAACATCCCCACTCGGGTTGCGCATCATCGACCGCCCCATCCCGAGCTGCAAATAGATATCGAGACTCTTGGATATGTATTATATTCGGACTTTGGAAGCAGATTAAAACACCGAGGAGGTCCACCAAGACGGCATAAATTGTACTCCGCTCAACTGCAGATGTATCCGAACAGTAGTGAAAGATGCTTTACAAATCAGGACGACCGTCTTAGATACTAGCCATGTAATCAAAACACTGGCCCGTTCGGTGGACGACTCAATTGTGAATTGGCAGGTTGTTGTTCTCTCAGACACAACTCTACTGCTACTTATACAGCCACGGTGATCTTACGCTGAGCTCAGGGTTAAGGCAGATGCAACTTGCTTTTAAATCATTACCTGACTTTTCCGGAGAGTTCAAGTTTCTATTATATGCCTGGATCATGAGAATATAAAGCTCTTCAGACGCACCATATTCGTCCTAACCAGATCGCTATAACTATTTCCATCGCCATACCCACTTACAACAAAGTCTCCTCGAATCCTCCTATAAAACACCACTTTCGAACTTCAACAAATAACACACAATCAAAATGGCAGCCAAATCCGTCGCAGTCGTAATCATGGGCGTCCGCGCCTCTCGCATCGGGCCCACCGCTGCCTCCATTGTGAAGAACGTGATCGAGAAGCCATTATCAGGCGACAACATCAAGACCTCGCTCGTAGACCTCAAGGACTTCAACCTGCCTCTCTACGACGAGGAGGTTGCCCCAGCAAGTAAGTACATGGACCACTACCTCAGAAGAATACCATGATCCTGGATAGAGACTGATACGACTCAGTGATCCCTGCATACGGCCAATTCAAGCACGAGCACTCCAAGAAATGGAGCGCCGAGATCGCAAAACATGACGCTTACGTACTCGTCATTAACGAGTATAACTACGGCGGTAATTTACACACTCTCCGTGTTCAACTTCCCGTCTACGTTTCTTCTTCCCTTTCTACCTCGTTCCCCCTCCTTCCTACCATCTTTTACACCTCAAGCCACACCCCACTGACCAACAATCCCTCAGTATCCGGCGCAACAAAAAACGCAGTAGACTATCTCCTCTCCGAATGGAAAGGCAAGCCGGCTACCATCGTATCCTACGGCGGACACGGCGGATCAAAAGCCTCAGCACAACTATCCACCATCCTCTCCGAAATGGGACTTCGCATCACCGAGACGAAGCCCCAGCTCAAGTTCGAGGCGGGACAACAGGAAGGGATGGGCGCTATCACTAAGGGAGAGATCTCCGACGCATCCAAGAGCGCATGGGCTTCGAACGCGGATGTGGGGAAGATCGCTGAGGAGTTGCAGATGCTGCTTGGACAGCCTAATGAGATTGCGAATGTTGGCGCTGCTTAGGTGGGAGTGGTTTGAGGGTAGAGTGCGATAGCTATCTTGATTAACCAGGATGGAAACGGGTTGAATTGAGATACTCAGTAGCTAGTGTTTGAAAAGATCCTGGCTATTCTAGGAGTGACGGAGTAGCGACAAATTCGGAAGCGTGACAAGGGCTGAATCATCTAGTTGTCAGGTGTGAAGGTGCAGGGAAGGGCAAAGAATTGAATGCAGCTGCTTGAAATGGTAAAGCAGAAAGCGAGGTCAGTACAGAATGTGTTAGCTGGCTCGTGGCTTACCATCTAGCCGATATCCAGAAGCTCCGAGTTCGATTCCGTGGCAAACCACCTTCTCGTTCTTCATCTCTTTTTTTTATCTCATGCTATTTCGTTTTTCTTTTTCGGCTCATTGCTGCTACGTGTCATGTATCAGTGGTAAGGCGCATCATCGAGCGCGATTACAACTCATTCCTCAATATTGCGCGCCTGGTTATGATCAAAACATGGCCTATCGACCGTCGGGAAAGAAGCGTATATACTCTGATTGTCTACACGACACACCTAACAGTGAGCGTCTTGCTATTCGAGAAGCTTACACACTATGTTATGACAAGGAGGGGAACTTGAAAAGCAGATGCTTATATCCTGACAACTAAGCGGATATTTCCATTAGTCGAACACCCAGGTACGTAATCTGGTAATTATTTCGAACACCAATTCAATTGTCCATCAGCGCCATGATCAGAAGACTACGTGCTCATCGTGTGATCACTTGTGCGTTGATCAATGACGCGTTCAAAAACAAGTGTCTGTATTCTGATCTAAACGCTGAAGCAAGTCATATACTCCCAATCACCAATCACCAGACGCTGTTGTACCAATCTTACTTTGCTGTCTTACATAACAGCGTGCTGTTGTGACTCATACATCTAATATCTTGGCCCCTCCGGTTCCTCAGCTTCTGAAAAACTTTCCGGTTTCTGTTTGTCGGCAATGATCTCTATGTACACCGCGGTGAAGATCGACGCTGGGTTAGAATTCCACTGCTGCAATTTTGCATAGATGAGATCGCAGATAGAAGGCGGGATACCTGCCTTGGTCCAAAGTAGTCTGGTACGCCCAACATGGCTCATCTGCGAGATAATGTCGGGTCCCCATTTCGTGGAGCCGGCCAGTGGTCCCTAGTTCATGGCGGACGTGGAGACCATGGTATCTTTGCGCAAGTCGATACCCGCCTGCCTCATTATCGCCGCAATTCTGTTTCCCATGAAACCGTTTCTCATGCCAGCGGCTTTGAACATATTGATCGTGTACAAGTTATCGAGATCATTGCTTGGAATGAAGTGTTGCGCGATAGGCTCCCGGCTAGCGATATTGCCGCCGAATTTCGTCACTCGCATCATTTCGTCGAGAATTTGAAGCACATAGTCTTCCTGGGCCTCGTCATTGACAACATCACTGGGCAAGCGGGACATGATGTCATCGGCGAAGACTAGATCGAAGGAATCAGATGGGAATGGGAGCCGGGTCATGTTCGGCACATGTTGGAAACGTAGGCTCTCTTTAGCGCCCTTGAGATTGCAATTCTGCAAGACGTCCTCCGCAGCGTCGACGTGTATTGTACTGACATCGATCCCTACAATCTTTGTTCCGCCGAATCCCTGTGTATGAAGTATGGCGAAGGTGGTAGCTCCTTCGCGGCACCCCAAATGTAAGATCTTGCCACCAACATTGGCTACGTCATCCAGTTCAACCTCCAGAAAAGTGAACGTACCATCGACTGGTCTGAATCCGTAACTCGCAGGATCGAGAAGAGGGGCGGGATGGGTAGGCTTCGGGGGCGCCCGAGCCATTTTGGCCCGGTTGCTCTTCTTATTCGGTGGTCGTCCAGTGATACCTTGTGCCGCTTTACGCTTTAGTATACTGGCTAGCGGAAACGGCGCAATAGGTGGTGGCCTGAGTGGTTGAGGTTGTGATCGATGCAACGAATTCGGGAAGGGGATATCCAAGTCCTTAATTGAAGGCAGTACCAATGACGTGGAGGGTGGTGATGCAGGACGAATGGCGCTCAAATCGCGTTTGCGTTTCGTAAAGGGACGCATATCTGGATCTGGCGAGAAGATATTCCAATACGTTGTTTCATCGAGGGACAATTTATGAGCCGGAAGCGTGTAAAGCCTTGTTTGTTTTCGTTCGAGGGCCTCGATAGCATATGCTTTCTTTTTCCTATTCTCATCATAGATTCGTCTCGCATGGGTACTAGCCACAGGCGGGCCGAAGTCCAGCGGCAGACCTGCCTGAATTCGATTCAATTGAGCTCTTAGGTCTCGCCAAATATTCGATCGCGGTGTTTCAGTCTGATCCTCGGGCTCGCTACTAGCACTATGGTTTGCGGGTACTGGTATTGGTGGTTGTGGTTTTGGTGCCTCCCGTACTGGCCTTCGCTTAACCCCTTTATGTTGGAGTGGCGTTTTTGTTTTCGCTTGGAGGAGCTCCTTTTGTGACAGGACTGGGAGTTGTGTTCCCTGTCGGTCTTTACGCGAAAAGGGGGTAGGGTCAATCTTCCAAACCTCTTCAAGGTCATATTGCGAGCCTACACCGCTTAGATCAATTGCTGTATCAAATTTGGTGTCGATTTTCTTATCAGCTTTTGCGCCGATTCTCGTATCGACTTTTACCTCGACGTCTAGTCCGACGTTCGGATCACCTTCCGTGCGTATGCCTACTGAAGTTGGATTCGTATCTGACTGCAGCTCCTGGCTTGAACGACGCTCTAGCTGGTCGTCCCCTATCCGACTTTCAAGCTGACTGGTAGGGTTTGCTGCATCTTTTATCGAACCGAAAGACAGTGGTCGATATGCCTTAGGAGTAGTCTGGCCGTCATCTGATTCTGAAGAGGGACCTGGTGTCTCAGTCGATTCGGCACTTATTGGCATTCCATCGGAACCTCTAGAATCAGGACTATCATATTGATGCGGGTTCTGTGTAGGACTCTCCGTCGGATCCGGGCTGACCTCTGTTCTGGCCTCCATCACGGGCGGCTACAACGGGGAGTCAGAAGTAAATGAGATATCAATGTCTATGCAGACGTGTGAATGAAAAAGAACGAAGCATGCTAGCCCGCGGGTTCCAGTTTGGTACAGCCTATGGATTGGGGGCATTGACAACATTCCAAGGTGCTGTGTATCTCGACGAGGGGCTCACGAGAGCTTGCCTCGGTGGCGTGGACGAGTATCTACCTTCACTACGGGCATGTGCTCTCTTGTCTGCTCCTGACATCTTTTCGGTTTCAAAAGCAAGTACGGCGAGGACTAGGCAAAGACCTGCAGCGACATGGAAGTGACGAATAGTATGACTGTACTAGTCGAAGATGCGCGGCAGGTATATTCTCCCTCATACCTACCTCCTAGTTACATAGGTGATCACCCGACTGACTGTTGATATACCATGAGTAGATGAGAGCAATTCGTGACGATGAAAAGTCGAGCACCCAGTGTGAGATTGTTTTCGAATATTTCTCACTCGGAGATAGAGAGTACGATTTATTTCAGAGGAAGGCATGTTGGTGAGTGAGGTGAGAGTCCCTTGCAGGTGATGTGCATGTGCAGACGGCAGAAGTTGGCTCCGCTAATAGGGCTGGTCCTGTTTGCGCCGGCTATCGATAAGGATGACGCATCCAAAGGTCAGTGCTACACATTGTCTGGAGGCTGGACATCACCCCGTCCTCCTCCGAACCGCACTTCTGAATTTCTGACTACCACCACGTTTCTCGTCTACTTCACTGTCTCAAACCCGTCACACCCGCGCCATCTCCTCATCACGTATTTCCACGATGGAGCTTAACCCTTCCAAATCCACAGCGCTGACGCTCAAGCGGTCCGCCGATCTGTCGCTCATGCCACCCCCGCCAGCCCCAAAACGCATAAAGCGACCAAGGAAAGTGATCGATGAAGACAGCTACACCGAGGCCCTCTCCCACATAATAGCGCGCGACTTCTTCCCAGGCCTTCTGGAGTCCGAGACCCAGCAAGAGTACCTCGACGCCCTCGAGTCCAAAGACACTGCCTGGATATCCTCTGTCAGCCGCCGACTGCAGCACGTCATGACCCCCGGCCGCCGGAAGACACGTTGCGGGGTCTCTCTGACGCCGGCATTCCAGACGCCAAGAGATTTCAGGGGCGACACACCGGTATCGGTTGCAGAGTCAACAACAGAAAGCTCGACGGGAAAAGAGAAACCAGATATCGACATGAACATGAGCCTATCCGCCTTCCAGCAAAAATACACGAGCGAAGACAACGAATCCTTCTACAAGCTGCTGGATGCGCAAAACTCCAAGCGCGCAGAGAAATACGCATGGCTATGGACAGGCAACAAACTCCCCTCCAAAGCTCAGATCGCCCAGAAGCAAGTCGAGCAGAAACTCATCGACTCCGGACAAAGTCTTACCGACGACGGGTTCGGAAAGAAGGACAGAATGGCAATCAAAGATAAAGACGACAGACCAGCACAACCAGACACATGGAAAACCCTCCCAAACAACGCCCTGATGTTCGCGCCGGATGGAGTCGAGGATAATCTCCAAACCGTTGCGCAAAGAGCAGAGGAGAACTCCCGCGCTCCACCGAAAGGTGTGAACTACGCCAACACTCGCCTCCCCGCTCCAAAAATCACCGACGATGACATGCCTTCCTCGTCTAGAGCGACATCCCCGTCCCTCTCCGCAGTCCGCGACGCGATCGCAGGTCGTCGCCGCGAAGACACAATGTCCACAACCCTCGGCTCCGAAACACCACGCGTAAACGGATATGCATTCGTCGATGACGAAGAGCCCGAGCCGGAAGCCATACCAACAATCAAAATCGACCTCGGAGCCGGCGATTTAACGCCCAACCCCTTTGTGTTGCAACAGCAGAGTCGGAGGGAGGCACTACATCATCGCATGGTCGATCGAATCGCCGAGTCAAAACGCAGTGCTTCGAAATACGGATCTGGGGGTAGTGTGGCAGGGACTCCGGCCCCGAAATTCCCCAGTAGTCCCCGCGTGGGGAATATGACGCCGGCTGCGCAGCGCCTTCTGAGTTCGATGGGAGGAGGAAAGACGCCAAAGACTCCGTTTGGTGTGTCGAAAGTTGGGGTTACGCCGAAGGGTACGCCGAGGCGGTCGAAGCAAATGGGTTTGAAATAGGAGATTTGCGCAGAAAGGTGGTGAAGACCTTGTCTGTGTTGTGAACAGCTAGGTACGCAGCCATGAATGGAACTCGGTTGCGTATGGCATTCGAGATACTGCGTCATATTCCGCGTCCACCCTCCATGCCACACATTAACACATGTTAGAGACGCCGGCAAGTTATGAGATATCGTGCGAATAGACGGTAGTCGAGATGTCATATCGCCAATGGAATGACAAGTGCGGCTCCTCCGCGTTCTAGAAACAGAAGACGCGATATAGGATCGCGATAGCATTATGCAATGATGAATACTTATGATACCCCATAGAGAGAGAGCGCAAAACTCAACACATACCACATTTTCCCAACTATAGATGTTTTGACTGTCATGACAATTGGGCAAGAGATTGATAGAAATATCGTGGTCTTCACAAAATCACTGCTTCACATTGTGGCCAAATGCCGTCTCGGCCTCCTCATCTTGTTGCGTAAACCGGAACAAGTCCAATAAACGTCATTCAGCAGTCTTGTTGTCATTATCACTGCATTAAAACACTAGCACGTATCACACTCATCACAACGATATGAGCACACAATTGACTTGTTCATCATCATCTCATTAGCCTTTTTGCACTTCTCTTCAGACCCATGACCAACAGGCTCCTTCTCAACGAGCCATTATCCCTCGCTCAATCATTACAGTGTCTAGATAGGCAGCTGGCTCGAGCGAACATCGCAGATGTCCTCGTGCCGAGTCCTTTTTATGTCCCGGTCCTCGTTTAAGCCACATACATGGTCGATCGCTGCTCAACATCGCTTCTTTAGTTCGAGCCGTTCCTGTTCGCGTCCAACTTCAAACACATGTATACACCCGTGCTCTTCCATGACTTGGCTTACGCCCACTTGCTCCCATGGGCGGCTGGCTCCCTCAAGAAACATACATAGCCAACGCCTGCTTGCCCTCATCTGTCAAGCGATCCATGTATCCAGCGACAGCGCCTTGGTGCCGGGTGTTGGCATCAGTCAGGTATTGACGCACCCATGACTGGATATCCTGAACGTCGGCGAAATCGTCACGCGTGCCCTTCCTACACGTGTTCAAAGGCGTGAAGCCCAGGCCGAATCCGATGTCGTCGACGTCGGCCTCGTTGACCACGTCGTCGCCAGCGCCCATTGTGACCTTGGGAGGGTTCATAAGCATCTTGAGCAACGCCTCGCACGTGAAGCGCCAGCCCTTAACATATCGCTGTGCGAACGCCTGGCTGTCTCCCATAGACTTGGCGAACGAGATGACGGCTGCTTTGCGGTCGACCGGCTTAACGAGCTGCTCCGAAACGGGTAAGATGATGGTCAGATAGATTTGGACAAACAAGTTGTTCTGTACAAGATCAACCTGGCTGATGAAAAAGTCTGCGCCAAGTCCATCTTCGACCTTGGCCGACACGAGGTGATAGAACCGCACAAAGCGCAGCTTAAACGAATCTGATGGATTAGACTGAAGCTTTGTGAACAGCACCTCCAAGATGCTCTTGAAGTACGGCTCAAGCGCATTGCTATTGTCTATTAGTATTGTATGCAACAAGCGGCAAAAATAGCGCGCACATACCGTGGAATGGACATGACGACAGCTTCAAGCAGGTCAAAGGCATTTGACTCCGTCCTCTTATTATTCAAGAGGCCCTGGAAGATGCCCAGAATAGGTTGTACTTGGTTCTCGGAGACAATGTAAGGTGCTGCTCTGGGAATGATGGCAGCTAATAACCTGGTAAGAGCAGGAATATTGCCTCTCTGCTCCCACGTAACACCCAGCATCAACGGGGGTACAAGTGCCTGATAGTGGTTAGGAAGAGCACCCGAGGGGTTTTGCTCTAGCAACTTTGCGAACAATTGGAAAACATAGGGAGTGAACTCATTAACCTCCTCTGTGATAATGAGATTCAACGGCTCCCAGAGACGATCTTCCAATTTCGAAGTCCCGCTTGGCGAGCCACAGCTGACCACAGCGCCCAAGGCTTCAAAATGGTAGTAGTAGAATCGCGGATTGCTCGGATTGACCTTGATCACATTGGTAATTGCCACCAAGTGGTCGAGGACCATGTCGACGAAAGGCTGGATGCCAGTATTCATGACAATTAGCACCCGCATGATGCAACGCATCAAGAACTCGTTCTCCTGCATCTTGGCCGGCGAACTCTCACTTTCGACCAGCTTGAAGAGGTGTTCCAGCAGGTCTTTAGCAAATGGCTCGATGTCGGCTCTGCCGAAAATACGCGCCCCGGAATCATCGGTCAAATACAACAGCCTCTCAACGGCGATAGCCGCGTACGTGTAGACGACGTAGTTTGAAGAGCCCATGTTTTGGATGAGTGGCTGGAAAGCTCCCTGCCACTGCTCTTTGGTCAACTGACTTCGGAAGGTGTATAGATACTTGATTGCGGCTACTTTGTTGATGGGCTCGACATCGGCACCAACCAAGTCATTGGCTACATGCTGTTGGAAGAACTCGACCACATTGACCATAGAATTGACTGTCTTCACACCGTGAGATGCAGTGACAGCACCTTTTGCTGCGATGGAGAGGAATAACGAGATGGCTGTGTCCTTGTCTTTCCAGTTGGTCTTGCCCTGGTTGAGAAAATGGTTGATATACTTGCCAGCCACATTCGTCACCAGCTGTTCAAACTTCTCCTGTAGCTGTTTCAAGAAGTCCGTAGCAGCTCGTCTCCGAGAATCGGAGTCCGAGCCTTCAAGATCACGACGAATGAACTCGATGGGCTCATCCTCGAACAATTCAATGTCCGATTCTCTGAGGGCAACATTGGGTAGAACAACCTTCTCCACAACTTCATTCAACACGTTTTCATCGTTGAAGCCACCCGAGTGCTGAGTTGTGCCGGCAATGGTCTTGAGAAAGTGAAGGGCTTTAGTCACGAGATTATCGTACTTAGTCTCAGGGCCAATGCTGGACAGCAAGTTCCAGGCTTTGGAGATAAACACCTGAGTGTAGCGGCCGAAGTCGTCGTCGTATTTGTGTACGTAAAGCTCCAAAGCCTCACAAATATCGGCCTTGACGATCTCGACAACGCCAGCCTCAGATTCGTCGTCGGTCTCGAGGAGGGGATTCTCGTAGTTGAGGTATTTGTGTAGAAGCGTGGAGATGCTCTCCAAGTTGGACTCGAACTGGGGTGGCATATCTTGGCATGACAGGTCGTAAAAGACCTTGATCAGCAGGCTCATGGTGTCGAAGTAACCCTTCAGGGCATCCTTATTGTTCTTGTTGGCTTCGATCTGCTTGTCTGTGGCCTAAAGTAGCACTGTTTAGCGTTGTCGCACAGAAACATGATCTGCACGATGGACCTACGTCGAGGAGAGTCAGGAATGGCACGGCGAAGGTGTTCAGCACGTGGTTGATTTCGCCGTAGAGTTCGTCTGAACGGTACAAGGGGCGCCATCTCTGGAAGATGGAATGTGCGACCTCTAGCACTCCGTTATTGATCTTGTAGTTGTCGGCACTAAATCTGGAGACAAGATCCTAGCGAAACACCAGCAGTCAGATTGAAGGTCGCGCTCGAGGTCGGCCCAGGGACTACACACCTGGACCAAGGTATCCCACCGATCCCAGAAATCAGAGTCTGCTATTATGCTGATAGCCTCGCCGAGCTGTGTCTGGATGGTGCGGGGGCAAGCGATCATGAGCCCAATAAGCTCCTGTTTTATCGTGTTGACCTCGTCGAGGGGGAGTTTGTAGTTGCGATCTTCGTCCTGTACGGAGGTTGGTATGTCAACATCTATACAGAGGTAAATCGGTAGCTGGGCAGTGCATGGGGCAGCAGAACACGTACGACATAGTTGTGGCGGATGAAGTTCTTAAAGTAGAGGGCACCGGCCAGGCGAATCTTGGGCTCGAATGACTCTGTGGCAACGATCTTAAGGAGTGACAGAGAGAACTGGGGCCTAGATTCCTCCTGCTTCAAAGCATTCTCGGCTATAAAATACCGTTAGCATCGTCGCATTGGAATTGTCGTTGCACAGGAAAGACTATTCGGGTTGACGGGCGCGAAGTGTAGCTGCAATGGGAGGAAGACGCAAGAACAGCTCGATGGCGGGGTATGAAACATGCCTTTTTTGCGCCCAGTCGGGTTCAGAGTGGCATCCAACTGCTGGGCGATGGCAGTAATGTCGGAAGCCATGATGGCAGGCGCTGGAGAGAAAGAGAGGCGAGGTGAAGGCGGTTGGGACGGCGACGGCGGTGGGTTGGGAAGGTTGAGACGCCGTTGAGGGGCAATGGAGCTGTTGTTTGGCGTCGTTACACCGTCCAACTTTTTATTGACATTGGAATGGGCAGCGGAGCAGGCGATTCAGGTAGCCACTGGGTGCCGGGCGACGAGGCGGCCGAACGGGGGGGGGGGATGTCAGCTCTCCAGTTGCTCCAGGCTGAGCTAGGTCTCATTAGCGGCTAAGGTAGGGAATGAACAGGGCCCACCCCACTACCGACAATGACGGGAAGCTTCACGGCTGGCGGACGACGGGCAAGCTTCCAACCTCCAAATGCCACCTAGCTGACCATGCTCCCTAGGCAAGCTTGCTCGCTTATACTGCTTCGTTACATCCCCAAAGTCAAGGCAGAGCGTGCAATAACAGCTTGGGGTGTTTGGTACCAGTTCTTCGTACCGTTGACTGGCAGTAGCTGCGAGGCGAGAAAGATGATTCTGATCTTCTGGATGTTCGGAATTAATACTACGGGATTCGGTATTGGTATCAGGAACAAATCGACACGGCAGACAACGAACAGAAATGCTAGAGTCAGGAGAGTCTTTTGAATCACGGAATTCAGGCCTGGAGAACAGAACAGTTCAGACGAGATCATGCTCTCAAGTTCTCCACTAAGCGGCCCGTTGACATTAAATGGAATGATGGAAAGCTTGGAAGGTCAACCCTGTCGCGTGTCCGGGCGGGACGGGAAGATCTCAGCCTTTGGGAACTCTTCCGTCGCTTCGATGCGACTCTCTACATTACCGTGGGGTAGGGAATATACGGGACGGTCTCGGGCATTATGTTCGCGTTCAAGTCAGTCATGCCAAACCAAATAGATCTTAGATTTGCAAGATAATTATTAGTATTATTTTATACTATAACTTGTTACAAGTAGCCGAAATCAATTTAAATCGAACATCGCGTTCAAATCTATACCCGTTTATACAGTATAGCCGTTACTACTACTTAAAACTATAACTACTTCCTAAAATCGTTTTCGTCGCTAAAATCGCACCAAAAAAGTACATACCTCGTTACTGCCGTATCAACTTTACAACTTCCAAATAATAGTATATATACCGTTTTAAACTATCCTCCTACATACGTACTTATAATAGCCCCGTAGCTCAATTAAATAACTATAATTATAATACCGTAATACCGTAATTTTAATACTCCGTAAACGTAATGTTCAATTCCCGTACTTAACGTAACAAGTTTTTCTCATTAATAGTATATTCGACTTAATAGTAATACATAAATAGCTATACCAACTGTACCATACAAAATAAATAGTTTAACAAATACAGCGATATTAATTTTTCCCGGTTAAAAGCGCGCTCTAAGATCGTTTTATATCTCTAAAATCGCATTCAATTTTTAAAATCGTCTCGAATTTCCAAAATTACTTCCACTATATATTATCCCATACTAAATACCTTTTTACGCGTTTAAAATTATCACGTATCCGAAATTATCACTCTAAAAAAAATATCAAAAGCACAGCACCAACCCAAAACGATCCTGGAAGCCTAAAATAATACCCGGGATAGTCCTGCATACCCCCCTCCCCACGGTAATGTACATAGGAGCTATATGTATCGTAATGGTTACACTCTTACCGTAATGTAAAGTCAACCCGATCGTAGAGCCTCTGCACCCCATGCCTTACAAGGAGGTACTCCTTGCATCTATATTAGGTTTCTTCGCTTAAACGTCCGGAATTGGTCAGAGGTTGGTGTTTATCGGGAGGAATGATGGTCATATGACGAAGGGAGGAATTTACTATTCTTGGTCGTTGGGTTTCATCTCAGGCCGAGCTCATGTACATAATAAGGTAGTGTGGCCCTCAGTCTGAGCCTGTCTCGGTCTGTCTGAGACAGACATGCTGTCGACGATGACACCAAGAGACGTGGTGGACCCCGGAAGGTCAGGCCTGCCGAGCCTGCCACGACCGACTCCGGCTAGCGGCGGCGCAGATTTGCAGGAGACGCATGCGCGGGGATTGTTTGACGTTGCGCAACTTCTATCTCTCTTTTTTTTTTGACCTCCCTCGTCGACCCTTTTCCCACCGATGCAGAAGTTTCTGGCATGAATCAAAAGTTTTCATTGGGCACGGCGACCCGAAGGCGTTGAGGGACGCACGGCAACGGACGCTGCCCGATGTGAGGGTAGCCAGTGGGATTGTGAGCATTGGCAGCTAGCGGAGCGCAATTGCATGCACATGCCTTTCTAACAGCACCCAAAGCTCCAAAAGACTGCGTCAAGCTGCTGCACGAGTACCGAAAAGGCCAGCTGTGGAGACGCCAGCGGCCACGCGCAGCACCCATGTACCTGGCAGCAGCCTGCTTTTCTTCCTCTTAGCGTCCTTTAGGGAGTCGTAGTCGGTTCGTAGAAGTCTAGATTGGCATCATCTGAGCTCCTTTCTTGGCTCGGCTCAACCTCATCGCAACCTCAACCTCAATCTCTTCGTCCAGCGCCCTGAAGATCCAGTCTGCTTACCTCGCCTGCCTGTGCACACAACTCTCGTCCGACCCTCGCTATCGCCCCGTCGCCCCGAGCCTCCGAGTAACGAGTCACCGCTACAGTCTTCAACGCCGGCAGCCCTGGCTCTGTCCGACCCTCTTTCCCGTCTGCGTATCCCCAAATGTACAACGCCCATCCTCGACCTGTCCCGCCCTCAGTTACGACCTCGAGCCGGCAGATGCCAATAAAACATAGAGACTTGAATACTTCAACACCGTACGAGACAGAATATATGCTGCGCCCTCTGTAGCTCGATCTGTCGAATCGCCCATGAGAATCCTTCCACAGCCTCGCGGCGGCCTCAATTTCCCATCCCGTACCGTCGGCTTGTTCTCCCGGCGTACTTCATCACTGCATGAGAAGCACGCAGGCCCACCATTTCCTCCGTAACGCCTATCAGACCATCGCATGAGGTACCGTCTCAGCTGGTAGGTACTATCACATCCTAGATATCCATACCGCCAGGCCGATCTACCTGTCGAGATATGTGTATTGTACACGGGAGAAAAGACGATTGTAGCTTGACGTCAACCTGTGAAGTCTCATCGAGGCGATCGTACACCGCCTAAAACTGACCATATTGGCTCGACATGGTATCTGGAAGCTTAGTGTTCATTCCATACCTCACTTCTTGCTTCTCATCCCATCATGGCCAAGATAGCAACTGACATTTCATGTTGTGTAGTTATTTCAGGCCAGTCGGCCGCATCAGGCCATTTTGAACAAGTAGATATGTCCCCGTCCTTTGGAGATGGGGCCCAGTCATCCCAGGACTCCAAAGGCGTCGGTGGCCTTGCCAGCGTCTTCAAAGGTCTTGCCGGTGCCGCCAAGCTGACCAAGTCTTCTCCCACATCTGCACAGTCATCCGCCTCGATGACGAACCACACTCAGATCGCAGAGCAACTTGATGCACTCCCCAGCCGCCACGCTCTTCCCCCGCAGCATGCAGGCTTGTTTGACCAACTCAAGAATGGACCCTTGTCGGAGCGAGTGGCCGCTGCGAGTGCGTTGCGGACCGTCGTCAGTGATTATCCCAGGAGTCCCGTATTGGATATTTGGTATGCCGCCAAGGACCTGATTGCGCCCACTCACTCCAGGCCACATCGCACCATAGGTTGGGACCTGCTTGCCGAATGCGTCAAGCATCCATCGTCTTCTGATCTTGAGCGCAAGGAGT
This sequence comes from Xylariaceae sp. FL1272, assembly GCA_022432385.1. NCBI lineage: Eukaryota > Fungi > Ascomycota > Sordariomycetes > Xylariales > Xylariaceae > Xylariaceae sp. FL1272. Next base: position 65,861 of record JAJJXC010000042.1, read on the forward strand.
ATTTTCAGACAATTACTGCCCCTGCCAATCCAGATGATTTTCATTTACAGCTTGCCTCGCTTGTAAATCTGACCAACAAGGGCCGTGATGTGTCTGGATTTGACTACGATCTGTTCGCCCTTCTATCCAAATGGCTGGACTCCGAGTTCGAGGTCGCCAAAGCCGCGAGATCCGCCGCCAAGAAGCAAGGCTCCAGATCAAAAGGGAAAATTCTTGCCACCAAGGGAGAGAGGGACTTTGCCGATCTGTTCGTCTTCGTTGCCGACGTTATCAAGTTCAACTCAGTGATTGCTGATGACGGTGCTGCCGAGGCATTAGTGGATACGCTGCTAGAGATCTGCTTGAAAACAAGTAACCCTGAGGACATGCGAGCTTGCATTGGCATTCTCGATGCCATCATCACCTTTGGAGTCCTCCCGGGCAACAAGCTACAAAAATGCGTCCAGATCTTGTCATCGATACATTGCGTGGTTAAGGATGCGCAAAAAGAGGCTTGGCACACGATGGGCATCCTCTTCCGATCTCATAACGGCCAAGCTACCGTGAGAGTCTTGCTCGAGATATTGAGCGGGGGCAAAGGAACAGGCGATAAGAAGAAGGAAGACGTGCGAGAAATTCGAGGCGCACTATCCGTCCTGACCAAACTTGTGTCGAAAAGCTCGGAGAAAGGTTACCCCCTCGTGCCCTATTGTTTGTTGGTTGACGGGCTTCACAAGGTAACAGAGGCCGAATCTCCATGGAAGATATATCTGGACATACTGCGTCTTGTAAATGCCTTGTTCTGCGATGCTCGAGGCAGAATCAATACGATGCTCACGGACGAAGATTGGATCCCAATCTTGGACATTGCTGTGTCGTGTTCGGCTGGCGTTGTGACATTCTTGTCTAAATCCAACAACACTATCAACACGCCCGACGATAGTGAAAGCCCGGAATCATTGATTGCCAAAGAGTTATCCAAGTTGGTTTCTCGGCTGGAAGACGTCACTAAGGAGCCGCAGGGTCCGGTGATTCAGAGACAAGACTGCATGCGGTTCTTCGTCAAACTGAACCCTGCCCTTCCCGATTCGGCAGCTACCCTAGTTCTCAATTACTTCCAAGAATTCCGCTGTTGCTTCCCCTCTGATGCGCAGTGGAGAGCGAACTTAGATATGGTTCTGGACGGCTTCTTCAAAGACAGAAAACGAGCCACGATTGTCAGGTTGCAAGCCTTGCGCGCGGTCACTGAGGTTTATGACTTGCTCGAACTTGTTGATAACGAAGTGGAGCCTGACTTTGTGCTCTCCCTCGTGAAGCGTTTGCTCATAAGTGTAGCTGATGAAACCGACATTGCTGTTCTACAAGAAATCGTGTCCTTTGCGGCAAACGTCGCAACAACAACGAGCTTTCCTCTGTTCTGTCACATAACTGATACCCTACGTAGTATTGTGGGAAGCGATCAAGTGCGTGTGGCTACAGCGGCCTCACTCTCCCGCAAGTCCAGCTTAGCAGCACTCACCGCAACACTCGCAGCATTCAAATTGGCAAATACCCAAACACCAGCAAATGTGGTGACCAAAGGCTTTGTACAGATATTCCTGCGCGTAATGGACCACGACGTTGCCAAGGCCATTCGCATGTTCAATTCCCTCATCTCCATCGCCAAGTTGAACACTAATGAGCCGGACGCTCGTGTGTCTGCCATGAGACTTCTGGTCCGTTTGCGAGCCGATTGGGCCAATCGAATATTTGTTACCACCCATACAGAGACAGCCCAGCTAGCAACTACATTGTATCGTACCGAAAGATCATTTACGCGCAAAGTGTCTGAAGATGCGTCGCAACAGACTCGGGCGAGGACTGAAACGGGAATCCCAGGTCGACCAATGCGCGGTATGTCATTCACGATGGCCCAGACACCAGACCGAAGTCCTGCGAACCGAGCATCGAGTGGGTCAAAGGCCGATGCCAGTGCATCATCTATGTTGTGGATGTTCCCTGATATCGACGCTCTGCCAGAGCCGCCTTCTACATCGGCTAGTCCTGTGCTCTATTCGAGCCTCGACACATCGCCTGAAGATATCAGTTCAGAAGGGCAGGAGGCCCTCTTGCCCATGGGTTTATGGCTTGAGACTATCTTGCATTTAATCCAAAATGGCTGCAACTGGGAGGTCTACAGTTTCATTCTGGTTCATCTCCCATCACAACTGAGCAATCATGCCGTTTTCAGTACCGCCGTCCCCCAGATTCAAGAGCTACGGCGGCTTCTATGTGAACAGATCAGACAGAACACCTTCCAGGAGCCACCAGCTGCATCTATACTGCGGAAAGCTGACGTGGCCATCTGTCTCTTTCATTCACTTACAATGATTCTGAGTTACCACCGCCATTTTCAGAAGCCAGATGAAGATGAGATCGTAGCGACATTCGTGCAGGGCATTTCAACATGGGAACGATGTGCTAAATGCTGCATACACGCCCTTAGTATCTGCTGTCATGAGCTTCCAGGCTCCACAAGCAAGGCCTTGATAGTTGTGTTGCAACGAATGGCGCAAGTCATTACTCAGCCTAATGTGGCCATGCACATCTTGGAGTTCCTCGTGGGCTTAAGTCGATTGCCCGCTCTCTACATCAATTTCCGGAGAGAAGAATACCAAATGGTGTTTGGTATCTGTTTCCGTTACTTACAATATGTCAGAGGCAAGAAGCAAAGTCAGAGCCATCGGCCGAACTCAATGGGCGACGCGCTTCACGGCAGATTGTCAGTTGTAACGGATACTGCGCTCTCAAATACCGGTGACGATCTTCCACAGTATGTCTACACCTTAGCATACCATGTAGTGATCTTCTGGTTTCTGGCCCTGAAACTTGCCGACCGCGCTGGTCATGTATCGTGGATTGCGAAGAATCTGTTCACTGATGTAGACGGCTCTCAAGTCATCGACGAGCAGGCCCAAACATCACTCGATTTCATGCAACGAGTGACCTACGCCGACATCAATGAGTCTCTGCCCGACCCTCTTTTCACTCCCGATAGATTCGGCGAGATCATCAAAAGGCATTGGTTGATTGGTAATAGTATTGTGACAGTTGAGCAAGCTGTCATCTCGGGCTGGGCGCAGATTACCAAGCGGCAACCATCGGGCACCTCGTCTTATACAATTCGCGAACTATTCAGAGCCCCTCCACCACACCAGCAGTCTATGGATATTGGCGGAAGAGATAACAACTCCGCGTCAACAAATTGCGTCTTACCAAATCATCTATTTGTGCAGCTACTGGGCCCCTTACCACAGTACAACGACATGAGTAAACCGGTTCCTCTCCCGAGTAATGATGCGGTCGAGATGGCCATCAGAGTCTTTGACCGCAATTCGACCGTGGATGGACACAAGGTCGGTGTCATATACATTGGAGAAAACCAAACTGACGAATTGGAAATACTTGCCAATGTCTCTGGGAGCAGTGAATATGTGGAATTTGTCAACGGTCTTGGAACGCTGACGAAGCTCAAGGGCGCTACTTTCAACACCCAAGGTCTCGACAGATACACAGATCAAGATGGAGAATACGCCTTCTGTTGGAGAGACCGAGTGTCGGAGTTGGTCTTCCATGTCACCACGCAGATGCCGACAAACTTGGAAACCGATCCACAGTGCATATCGAAGAAACGCCATATTGGTAATGACTTCGTCAACATCATATTCAATGACTCTGGCTTCCCTTTCAAGTTCGACACATTCCCTTCGGACTTCAATTACGTCAACATCGTTATCACGCCAGAGTCGCGCGCCTCGTTCATCGCTACGAGGCAGAGGACACCGAAAGATGTGCAGGATTCATTCTACAAAGTTCAAGTCATGTCTAAGCCAGGCTTTCCCGAAATTTCACCAGCGTCAGAAACGAAGATCGTCTCTTTGAAAGCCCTGCCCGACTTCATTCGTCTCCTTGCTTTCAATGCGTCCGTGTTCTCGCACGTGTGGGCCAACCGCGAGAGTGGCGAGCATTTATCCTCGTGGGGCAGCAGACTACGCGAGATCAACCGCCTGCGCGACAAATACGCTCCCAAAACTGGCCCCTCGCCTTCACCACCCGGTACTTCCCATAGCCATGGCAATGGGGGTGTGGTCAACGGGGGTGGCCCGCAGATTGATGTCTCGAGGCCTGGGAGTACGGTGCGAGATAGTCTTGGTAGCCTGAGTCTTAGAAGGTCTTCGGTCGCTACCTTCTTCTCAAACTCGAGCGAGCAAAACTCGCACTCCCATCGCTCGTCCTTAATGTCAACTAATACTGCGCTTACCGAAGGCACGGAAGTTCATGTTCCGACTGCCGTCGACCACCTTGTTGAGAGTTTGGACTTCTCTAGATGGGCTTAAAGACGAAATACTTGGTCGTGGGAGAATTGACACCTGAAGCAGGGTAGATAGTTGGGGTGTGGTATATACCTCTAAAAATGGCGAGTGACGTGTACATGAAACCGAAAATTTGATATTTGGGAGCGGGTTTTTGATGGTCAGGAGTACGGGTTTATCAAAAAGTTTTTCTTTTCAGCAAGCAAAATTCGGTGTGAGCGAATGTTGTATCGTGTTGGGGTACGAACCAGATTCTTTCGATTGGCATTGGCGTCTGGAGGATGGGCTAGCAATGGAATTTTGGATAAGCTGGTATACCGCAAACTTTGAGATGTTTTGGGGTTTAATGATGCGTGTTCGGTGACGAAAGGTATGAGAGGTGGGAGAGTGGACATGATTTAGGTTCGTGATGCGGTGAGTGTTGGCGGTATGTGAGTGTGTACCTTGGCTCATCATTATAGGGGGATTGACAAGTATATATGTGTGTGTTTGCTTGCGTGTTCTTAGGTCAATACGATAGTGTACGCAATGTATGTTCAGAAATGTACATGTTTGTTTATTCGGATATCGTAGTGTTTGCTCAGGAGTGAATGTGCTTGCTACTGGGTTTGATCCAGATTATATCACCCTCCGCGAGTTGCTGCGTTCATTCATATATATAAGTTAAGGCAGGCAGGCTGCCTCCCTAATGGAACATGAATTCATCGATGTCGTGGCCAGTAGGAGCTAGGAGCAGGGTTACAATAACCACCAATCCTCGGCGTACGCCAATCGCCATCTGGTAGTGACATGCCGGTTTTGGAGCTCTATCGCCCTACCAGGCCTACATCTCAGCAGTGGATGGGCTGGCTCAGGACGCCAGTCTGCATATACGCCACATCGTGAAGTCGTTGTCGACGCATCATCGTGTCCATTGCAGCTACTTGTTGTTTTGTTTGGTAGGAGGCATCTAAGTACATTGTGTTAATGACCACCGCACTTCTTGCAGGGGTTTGTGAATTCCTTGTAGCCGGCCGAGCCGGTCTAGTTCGTCCCTTGCAGATTACCATAGTCTCGGATAGAATTATAGGCTCGATCACAGCCCATATATGACACAAGTCCATTTCACCCGGCCAGCTTGCCCTTGACTCGTCATGACTGACAGTGTCCTCCTTCGTCTATTTTAAATCTCACAAAGCACTTGATCAGTTCGGCATGACTTTACAGGCTGACTTGGCGAAACGTCTAGGCGACAGCACGTGTGTCGTTGCTCCATAGCATGGGGACTTCCCAAAGCTAGTAGCACGATGGAGAGAATGGCATGGGCCAGATATCTCTGCGATTGCCACGCCGACCACGGAGGCCGAAGTCCGAGAAATCGTAGGTTTTCTTTTACATTTGCGCTTGTTGTTGGCATTGTTGGCATTAGTGACGGCAATGACGTGGGCTGATTAAATATCGTGAACTACCTAGTTGCGAACCAGCGGGACGCTCCGTTCATAGTGCGGTCCGGCGGGCACGGCGCAACAGAAGCCCTAGCGAAGGCTCGGAACGCAATCCAGATTGACATGCGCAAGATGAACAAGGTCGAACTATCCGCCAATGGTCAATCTGTTACAGTGGGAGGCGGGACGAACGTGAAGGAGCTCGTCGCCGGCTTGGCTAGCAAAGGAAAGCGGACAGGTAAGCTCTCAGCTTTGGTTCGTCCTTTACATTGTATCTCATTGTGGTAATCCCCCCCAGTTACTGAAATATGCGAGCTTGTTGGTGTCAGTGCTGTTATACTGGGTGGAGGGCATGGCTGGCTGCAGGGTTAACACGGTCTTCCCGCTGATCAGGCTCTGTCGGCATGGTTGGTGTTACCAAACGGTGATTCCCGTCACTGTCTCTCCTGACTCCGATCCTGATCTCTTTTGGGCCATCAAGGGCGCCGGTCATAACTTCGGGGTTGTGACACAGTGGGAACTTCGAGCATACGATATTGTCCATCCGAAAGGTCATACGAAATTTTTATCTTCTCAAGTGACAAGCTTGAACGGCTTTATACACTCACCAACGAGATGATGAAGACCCAACCCCCAGAGGTCACTCATTGGACTTACATCATCAGCCCCCCAGATCTCAACCCCGAACAATGTATGTTTGATGCGACGTCGAGCTTCTGTCCCATACTAAGTATCAGCAGCCGTTGATTTGGTATGCCATTATCTACGATGGACCAGACGCCAATGGCTCGCGAGAATGCTCGGCCGCTTCATGAGATTGAACCTATCATGGTCAAAGCCGGTATGGCTGATACCCATGAGCTTGCGGAAATCACCTTTCAGGGTGAAAATAGCCCGGGATGTGCATATGGTCTCACTTCCATACGCTATCCAGTTGGTCTTAAGTCTTACAACATTGCTGCCTTGAGCAAAGTATATGATGATATTGACGAGACTTTCAAAAGAGTTCCTGAGCTTAGCGGTTCGTTCTTCTTGCTGGAACGTTATTCTACCCAAGATGTCGAAGCTATCGACACTGAAAGTGCCGCTTTCCCTCCCCGCGAAGATAAACATCTTGTTACATCTTACATCCAGTGCCAACCGGACACAGCAATTGGTTCTGCAGCACAGAGTTCGGTCTTCGACTTAGGAACTACTTGTTGGAGGGAAGCGACGACCCGACGCATCTTCGGGCATACGTCAATTATGCGCATGGCACAGAGAGTATGCCAGAGGTTTATGGTTCGGATGAAGCGAGATTGGCACGTCGGAAGAGTTTGAAGGCAAAAATGGGATCCTCAGAACCGGATGCGCTACTATATGCCAATATCTTGAACAGACGGCAATCTTGGAACGCCTGTACACAGGATGACGGGTGGATCACTTCAACTTGCGTTCGTCTCGAAATATTCGTTGATCTTCAGTAGTTCTCAGCTTAATGGAGTTCTGTAGTTCATACTTATGACCTACTAGCGCTTGCGTACAGCAGATAATCAGGTGATGTCAACATAGGTCATTATAATACAGAGATCAGCCCCAATAGGAATTGAAAAGCAAGTTTCTTCTTGTTCTTTTCAGCGGAGACCATGTTCTATAGAATGGGAGCAGAAGCGGTTTGGGGTAGTTCTCACTCCTCGGGGTTCTTTACAAGTGTTGCTTTTGTCACGATCTTTGAGACTTGACTGTCTTTGGTCTGCACGTGTTCGTTGGGACAAAAGTAGACTGTAGTTGTTATTTTGTTCATCAGTTTACCCGGCAGTTGAACCATATATACAGAGAAAAACATCATTCGCGCGATTTAATCGCGAGTATTGCATTGTGTGAGCACCTTACAACCTGTACACTTACACGGCGCTCTTGTTTCTAACATCGTGAGCATCAGAAAGATACCCGTCAGCAAAAAAATATCGAGACAGAAAACACAGTCTGCTCTTTCGATTCAATCTCTTGTGCTGGGCTGAGTAGCACGGCGTAGAACGAGCATTGTCCAGGTGCAAAAATGACAAAACACTAGGTCTCAACATACAACACCAGGTATTCGCTGGTCGTCACCGACCCAACTACTAATCTGGCGGTATCAAGCTTATCTAAGGCAGAGCGGACGGGATGCCGAGCTCTCTTGATCCGGTGGTCGTATGTGTTGGGTGAGGGCTTCACTAAATATTATATCCTAGCTGCAAGATGTGGGTTTGTGGATATTCGGGGGTGGGATTTTTTCATTGGCGGGTATTAGTGAGAGCGGCGCCGTGGAAAAAGTCCAGCATTCATGAGTGTGACTGAAGTGCTCGCAGAGGAAAAGACGAGCATTTGGTGAATGAGTGCGTATTCAATTTCAAGATGCCGTATCGTATCATATGTTTACCTAGGTAGGCTCTATTATGTTTGGTTTTTCTTGTCTGGAATGGATTGTTCTTAGACGTGAGGGGTATGTCAATACGTCCGATCAGTATTGAGATTTTTGCTCATCTGATTTCATGGGAGTGCTCTAAGTTTTGGCCATAACCTCTGCATAACCAAGGATAGCTTAATGAGGTACAAACCATTAAAACATAATGAATGATGTTGGACCTGACACTCGGTCGAACACATCTCACTTCTCCTTGTTCAAATAGCGAACAGCTTGAAGTCGTGTTCGTTGCACGCGAAATCGGTCTCACCTACCCTATACTTAGCCCGAAACCCTTGAATGCGCAAATCGAAAGCTGTATCTCGTGGTGTTCGGATCTTTGGCATACAATGGGCTGACTTGCGACTTCGGGCGCAAACGAATATGTGGAAAATGAGACATCCCCTCACAGGACCTCTTATCCCCAAGATCGTAGATAGGCCCGCCTTACCCGATCAAGTGAGACTAGGGGAGTGTCTTTGCCTATCAACACACTACATGCCGAACAAACAGCTTTACAAACCATCAAGTCTTTTACGGCAACGCGGTAGGCTGGCTGCAAAACAAACGACACCATCGGCTTAAAACCCCGGCGTTGCATCGCAGACGGGGCGCGGGGCGGCGCGTCGCCATTTCGGCTGCGTTGGCCTATTGCGGGAATGAGTAGAGGAAACGAAAGGATTCGGCAGGGCAGGGGATGCGAGTAAGGCGGGGTTTCTGACCGGGGAAGTGAAGTGACAACGAGCGTGATCTTGACATCGAGGCATGAGACTTCCAATTGGCGGATTGAAGGATCACGTTCTGATATGGGCCATCAGGCAGGCTCGGCAGGCGAATGCGTGCGACAGGCTTTTGAAATTTGGGAGATGATGCGCGGTGCATTAGTCCAGGGGTGTATGGAGAAGAACAGTCCTGGATACCGATTAGTCGCAAAGAGCAGTTGAAAAGAGGTGAGTTGTGGTTACCTTATGTATCGTGTGGTTGTATTGCGCAGACAGACCAGAATCGTTTGTGCGTATCAGAAACGGGTGGTCAGTTGGTCCGCTCGACCACTATCTGCGCCGCCTGTCCGAGCACTGAGCAGCGGCCGGTGAGTTTGGACAAGGGTCGTTTCTTATTCGCTTATCTCTGCTGTTCAAATTGGTATCACTCGTATTTGTTCGATCATACATAAATGCGCAGAGTCGGCTAGCCTGTCGCGAGGTCCGGAGTAGAGATATGAGGATTAAGGGTGGAAATCACAGACTGATGCGAAATGATAGCCTCCTTGCTCACAATATAGCTACACGGCATACTATACGCCGCCCGATCAGTCTTTCGCGTCGTTACTGTCGCACGAACTGCCCCTCCGTGCTGGTACTGGAATGGCTGATACGCGTCTATATGCAGGTCTATCATTTAGCGGGCGAGGCGGGCTGAGACGGAGCCGAAGTAGCGGTAAGGACATGCCAGGTAGGCATACGTGAGCTGTGATACCGGGTTGAGCATGCCGCGAGACTCATGTCCTGGAACGTCATGTAGTAGGTAAGGTAATGCCGCCGCCGGAGGTCAGATGCTGACCCGCGTCGGGTCGGATCGGAGTAACTGGTGTCTGAAGAGAGTTACAAGAGTTACATTGCGGGTGAAAAGCTTCGAATAACGAGAGCAATCAACATTCATCCCCAGTCTCGCCTTCCCAGGTGCGGAAATAACGCAAAATTGAGAGAGGGAGACATGATGATTGCTGACGCTTATCATCAGAGCGTGGCTGTCTTTCATTAGTCGCGGTTCAGGGGCACATCGACGATCCAGGCACCGCAAAGACAGAAGCCTCAGCGTAGGAGGTGCAGATGTGCAGATGCCGCAGATCGCCGTTTGTCTTCTCACCGTCTATTGCCTCTCTTGACCTGTCATCTCTATTCTCCTACCATGCATATCCGGTCACGAGCTGGCTATGAGGGTAACACAAGATTCGATGAGTCGAGCGTCGCCGAACCTGGCAGCGGAGTAACGGGGTGACACAGCATTCGCTTCGGAGGATTGGCGGGAATATTGTTATAAGAATCGTCGATCCGTCATCAAACATTTAACTGACAATTGGGCCTTTGTGCTTGATCGCAATTTGATGGCTAGGCACTGGAAAGACTTGAATCATTGAGTTTGGCTTGATATTCGCTTGGATGAGAGCGGAGGTCAAATTTGTTTTGATCTGCGCACGAACGATCGATACTTCACCGATGGTTGTCTTGGGCTATAGCAGCCGTTGAAGTAGTACCGCCCCTGTAGGAATCATGTATGGGACATACTGACTCGAACTCAATCACTACCGGGATTCGGAGACGGTTCAGGCTTATGCGGCATGCACATAATCTTGGCTGCATGCTTATAGCATGGGACGACGGTCTCAGAGTAGAACTGGTCATATGATCTAATACGCTTATTTGATACAGAAGTAAATTACAAGAGCAGTGTTCCTGAAAGGCTAGTTGTTGTTGAAGAATGTCCCGAGCGGCCTACTCGGCTTTCATCTCGAAGAACGAAATAGCAGGGCATACAGGTTGTATATTTACACAAAGCGTACTATAGGTGTTTTGAATTATAGTCAGATAGAGACTATGATGGCCTGATACACATAGAGATCGTGAGATTCTGTGACGCACAATGTGCGCTGGGACATGGTTGGCGAATGTCGGATCCTGACATATAGTTGCTTCCAATAACCCCACAAGCATGTTTTGAAGGCCTATTATGTGCCGCCGACTTTGGTGACCTCAGTTCATATAAGAAGCACGGCTCAAGTACTGTTTTGTGAGGCTCGAGATACCTCAAGTCGTGTACACATTTATCTAATTGGGGACTGCGCAGGTCCAAGGACTTTGTGCTGTGGGCAAATTAGGTGAGAATCGATCATGGCGTTCTCGTGCAAGAAAAATGCATTTGTAGTATATACATAAATCCAAGGTTTATGATGAAAGTGAATTATTCTGGCGCTACGGCAGGATTGTTCCATGCATGCAACGCTGGTTGTCGCCGCGTTGTGCTACCCCGACCCAAAACCTGGCGCGTGACAAATAATCGCCGTGGTACATGTCACCTCTATCCGGTCACCAGAAGTTCCCACAGTCTTGTAAAACGCCGCACCAGGCGCAGTGGTCTTAAGCATTCCGCTGTTGTAGAATCGAATTCCTGTGAATCTGAGCTGTCCTCGCAAGGATGAGACGAGGAGAGTATCGAGATATTGTCCCTGCGACCCTGGGAGTGACTTGATTCGTCCAAGCTACACCTTTGGTGCTGACATGCAGCGATGCTAAGCTGCGAAAGGAGTGGCCCCATGTACGGCGACGGAGAGTTTCGGCTAAAGTTGTCCTAAAAGCTCACAGCGGCCATGTTGAACATCCTTTGGACTCAGGAGTCAATGAACAATCCATTTTACAACGCGAAGAACAAACGCGGGTTTATTGAATTTCCGCTCGCGGGGTCTAAACTGACCACACCACTATCTGTGTACGAGGTGTCTTACCTCGTGCAACGGTTGGTTCCCTTCATGTTGCGTGACTTACGGTCAATGGGAACCTCCGATTTTAGTATTATCAGTTCCGCGATCGACTGCCGTCCCTCCATGTATGCTTGTAAATTTCGAAGAACCCAGATTTCCCTTGTGCGGTTTGGCCCCCACGAACCCCCGCTCAAGCCCTATGAGCCAGACAAGAGATATGGTGTGTGCCAAGATGCGGAGTGACAGGAACATGCCATGCCTGTAACAGACGATGGGCAGTAATGCGCCGCGAAATTTGGAGACAGTGCTCATTCTCATTCCCCAGGCACCCATAAGCTGTGAACACGCCATGTAATGCCCCAAGACGGACTGAAATAAGTGCGCAACTCATTTGGGTATCTGTAGGTACGAACTGCATCGATTCTCTTCGTTTTGCAGCGAGGACCATGTCTCAAATACGTTACTTCCTTGGAATATACTCAACATACAAGAAGTTTTGACTGAAAGTTTTGGATATCACTATTCTAACTCATGGGCGACAGTGCCGTGTTTGAAGTTGGTAGTGTGCAAAACCTCGTATATATATCACCGGAATGTCGGACCTGTGAATATGTGGTAGGAAGCGACGGTGGTGTAAAGCTCGCGGCCACTAGAGCTGAAGGCAATGGTAAACCATTGAATCGCATTTGGCACATTGTAGAGCTTGTCTCAGATGAATCGTACCTAGAGTTCAATGCATGTGCGCATACAGCTGAAGAGCCTCGAGATTCCTGCAAATATTGCGCAATCGACTCGTGCTGATACTAGACAGTCCATGTAAAGAGCGGATGCCATCAGGTTTGATGCCAATTTTCGCTATAAATTGCCCACTTTTGGAAACCTGTATAACATTAGATTTAGAACTATATCTCAGCTCGCGATGTTCGAATGTCACGACGCTTACCCATTGACTGGAATCCCTCATCACCGCCTTTGATTGCGTCGATGTAGATGCGGTGCATGCCTTGACCCCTAAGCACCGTGATGCAAGCATCAAGTAACCTGATCATAACAGTATCCTTACTACTTGTCATAGAACCACAGTCGTCTTGTTTGCAAGTCAGTGTTACAAATACAAAACAATGAAATCGGGGCGGCACCAACCTGCAATGCAAATACAAGTCACACCTCCAACGTCAGAGCCAATTGTACGCGCCCAAGGAAGATCGAGTGCTAACGTGCTGCCTTCGTGCGGCTTATACACCAACGCAGTTGCCACAATTCGTGTTCGATCAAGGCCTAAGATGATGTCGTTGAATCTTCCGTCGTGAACCAGATTCATGTATTGATCGAACCAGCCAGTATGTCCTTTACTGGCGGTCTCTCTCTCGACAAAATCCAGCACCGGTTGGAAATCGTCAAACGTTCCCTGGCGATAGGAGAGGCCGGAGGGAACTGCAGAGAAGCCTCCGTCTGGCCAATCTTCCATCTTCAACAGCCAGTCGCAGATGTGCTGTCCACGTCCTGGGGTATGGCCATCCATCAGCCATCCACGTCTTTGAAACCACCCCACTGAAGGGGAGCCGGCCGGTATACCGCTCAATAGCCGAGGATATGTAGAGCCTAGCTGGATGCGATCTACACCTCGGGTCTTTTTAAGTTGTCTTATTGCATGCTCATACAGACTCAACCCAACCCCTCGTCTTCTATACGGGGATTTCACTATCACTATGGCGAGCGACCCAATTAGGCGCTCTCCAGCTCTGTCCACGAACGTCGTATAAGTGGCGCAAAACCCTATTATCTCGCGAGATTCCGGGAGTCGGACCACAAAATGCATCGCATACCCATCACGCTGAAGCAAGTTCTGCAACGGGTACTTCTCAAGATGAAACTGATCGGGAAGACATTGATTCCAGAGACTGTGGATAGGGGTAACGTCAGGTCCTTCCCAATTTTCAGGCGGCCATGATTTGGGCGTCATAATAAGTTCTTGAACCTTCACGCCGCTCACAGGGGCAGCGGTCATTTCGCCGAACAACATCGCAGCGGCTGCATTCAAGTCCGGTGGTAGGTAGTCTGACAGTTGTACGACGGTTGGAAAATCAACTTCCAAAGCCCCAAACTCTTCAAAGTTATTACATGCAACGACTATAAAGGGTTTGTCATCTGAAGCGTTTCGAGAAGCCTGGGCAATGTCGACCTGCGATAACTGCCCGGATGCTGCCGCACCGGACGCAACGAAGATGATTGCCTTTGCTCGCTTAATGAACTCGATATGGGTTTCTGTTATTCCATTGCGAGCAGTGTAAGGAACATGCCGAATCCATGGGTGTTTTGAAGCCAGCGCTCGACCAAATGGCTCAAAGGGATCCATACTGTGATGATTGGTGGTTGGTGTTAGTGGGACGACGACCGGGGAGAGGACCAGGAGAATGTCATCGTCCTCGAGCCAGCTGTTCAAGGGGATGCATGCTTGCTGATCTCGAATAGCTGCGATCTGTGATTGACGATAACCTCCACGATTTCCGGCTGTCAAGGCGGGTTGACCTGGAATCATTTCCGTAAGAGCTAATCGGTTTTCAGACAGCCTCGACCTCCATAAAACAAGTGTTCTACCTTCCGAAGATCAGTGTAATGAACAATTCGAGCATTTGCTAGATCGCTCACCGAAAACGCCTTGGGTAAATTTCTACAATATGTACATGGTCAGGTGAGCTTCCTCATTGCAGACACGTCGTTGAGCCACTTCCGATGAGATGCTGTCTGACACGCGCATTCACAATACAATTAGGGTGAATCACACGACCTAATCTTGAAAGCAGGAATCGTACTTATTAGCTGTGAATTTGATAAATATCGAGAGCACGCAATAAACCGCGGTGGTGCAAAAATCTCAAGACAGCAAGAGTCGGCGTTATAGGGGCCGGGACGTGTAGCATTGCGAGAGAAAGGGAGGATGTCCAGATTTAGCGGCTTCCCGACGCGAGTACGCGATGTGGCCGCAGTTGATGATCAGAACATAGGTACGTACTGTAAGGTAAAGGCGCAGCTCGTGTGCTGCAATATAGAAGATGACGAGTCTGACCAATAGCTTTGATGACACCCAAACCCCGGTCAATATATTTGTTTCCGGCAAAGATTTTATTGACAAGTCGAGGAAGCGCGCGGCGTGAAGAGTTGGCAGCAGGATGGGAGAATACGAATGCGGCAATGACTTAAATTCAAGAGGGATACTTATGACTGGAGTGAGTAGGGGGCAAGGGATACTCGAGAACAACACTTGCTTTTTCGTATTTTCATGCCCAAGTCAATGGTGCGGGCGAAGTTGCGTACAATACGACTTCAGCCCAAGAGTGACGAGAGGCGTAGTTCAAATAAGCCGTTGAAAAAGGTACGCTTACTGAATTGCGGAGCTCGGAAAGGGAAGGCCTTGAAGGAACATGACCAGAATTGCAAAGTTCGCCGCAGCATGGTTACGCAGAAAAATCTAGCCATCCAGACATGAACACAAGCCCGACGAGGGGTTAGGTTAGAGGCACATGATAGCACAGCAATGTTGCACACACTCTGTGCGCTCGATGAAACAAGAAACAGCCGACATCTGCTGAGGAGCGACGTTATTTTCACATATATAGGTAGCCCGAGCCAATGCCCTTAAGACGCTGGAGCCCCTGGGCAGTCGACGGTGTCTTTTGTCGCTTGACGACATGGGGCATTCCGGCTGTGTCTTCGGGGACGGCCCTGGCGCAGGCATGCCGGTGGATGGGGAAGGGCAGCTGTGTGGTTGTATCCAGAGTCTTGTGCCGTTTCAGCATGTCGAGAAGGCAGGCCGTACATTCCCGCGACTGGTGCGGTCGTATGACTCGATGGCACCAGCAAGAAAGTAGAGGGCGCGGCGACACTGGGTCGAGTTGCACAATGCGACACGGCCGCTGGCTGGCTCTTGGTGGTTGCAATGAGGGCAAGGGAAAAATG
Organism: Xylariaceae sp. FL1272; assembly: GCA_022432385.1. NCBI lineage: Eukaryota > Fungi > Ascomycota > Sordariomycetes > Xylariales > Xylariaceae > Xylariaceae sp. FL1272. The sequence continues at coordinate 81,473 of JAJJXC010000042.1, forward strand.
GAACGGGCCAGGGAGGGAGGGTCCGGGGACTGATTTGTTGGCAGTTCTGCACGAGCTGCTTCATCTTACCAGCAAGCCAAAATGTCTGTATGTAGGCTGACAAAAAGCTTGAGGCGTGTTATACGCGCATGGCAAGCAAAGGGGAAACGGAGAGCATCGCCTGGGTGGTAACACAGACGCTCTCAACTCACAACACTCATTATGTTCAAATTGGTATTGTGTGGCCTGTATCTCGGGCGGGTCGGTCGAAGGGGGGATGATGGCGCGCCCATCGGGGTGAAAGGTCTCTCAGAGAGTTGGAGATGAGAGATGACACGCGTGCGTGCATGGCTCTGGTCGTTTCTCATTCCCCATTGATGCTTTGTGTCGAGGTGGTGAAACGTCGCTTCCGCGCATGATATATTCAATTCGTGATTCCAGTTCCTCAGCTCCTATTAGGTTCTCCTTCCCCCCATTGTCTGCCCAGGCACGCAGTCCGGCACCGTTCTGGGCTACCCAAGTTGGTTAGTGCTACTGTACATGTAGTACCGTAGCGCCATGTCGACCGATCCATGCCTTTCGTCACGATTTTTCTCATATTGCCATGTAGCTATTTGACAAGATGCACTCGAGTGTTTCTTCCGCCTGTCAGACGCAGTGTTTGCTGGGTTGAAATCCCAGATGGCTTCTGATTCTACTTGCGATACGTCTCTGTCGCCATGTGTACCTCAGGCCTACATACAGACGAGCCCTGTCCAGGGCCTCAAGCTTGGTCATCCGTTAAAGGGAGGTGAATGGAATGGGCAACTTGTACGTGAAATCAACGATGCCAATGCATTGTCTGTTAGCAGGCTGAATGCGTTTGCGCAACTGGAATGTCTGTATAACCAGCTTGTCGGATCTAAACGAGGCCCTGGTGTGACCTAAATACATGAAAACCTTCATGTACGTTCAGTGCTGGACGTGCGTGCATTTGACCTTCTGCTCTGAGGAAATACGACCCTATTATTGCACTGGAAATGGCCGCAGTGCCTCTCGCTCGCTCGCTTTCCTCGTATACAAGCCAATTATTTCGAGGCTCTGAGAATGGGCATCCGCAGCATCTTTCGGAATCATCAGTGTAGGTAGGGAATGAATGAATGCATTGCAACATCGGCACCCATACCTCAGGCGTCCCCGGCATTGTACATCTTACGTTACCTGAGATGATTCAAGCTCATCCTCGGCTCTTTACATTCACTGCTTACAAATGATGGGCTAATTACATGTTCTTATTCTGCCTACCGGTAGGTATTCTGCACGATATGCTCGCTAAGTCCAACTGCAGACATTTGTAGTCCGGCGATATTCACCTCTCCTGCATGCATGTGGGCTCTCTGCCTGCGATTCAGGTGCGCGCAGTCAGCCTACCTGGGAGTGGGATGATCTGCGACGCGTTGAGATTCGCATGTACCGCGTCACTTGCACAACAACCACCCACATGCATAAGCCAGCCAGAATGACCCCATATTCTCATACACATTACAGTTGTGCGTGACGACGGACATGACATGAGTGACCATGTCGCGCTCACCGAATAACAACGATGATGTAACATATGAGTCTCGCGGGCCCTTGACCACTCAAGCGCGAGCCAGATCCGGCTCCGTCACTGCCTCGCCGGACATACAGGAGGCCCTGGTAGAAGTCATTCAAGGTAAATCTGCGGTGCGGAGTTCAATATCGTACTCCATATACTGAGACTGCGAGCAGCATCCAAATTGCGAGTGAAGCAACGAGGCGTCAATATCAAACCAACGGTGGAGAAGCTTGCTTCCTTGTCTTACGACCAGGGTCTCTTACCTACCGAGCTGAACCAACTCATTGACCTGCTGACGACCCCAAATTTCCTCGACCAGGCCAGTCTAGGAATCATCATCAGAAACTTGTACCCAGCAACGCCTGTGAGCGACGACATCGTCATTAAGGTTGTAGGATGCTTGGGTCCCGGCAAATTGAGGCCCTCGCTCACCATTCAAGCCGCACTGCTTAGGTGGCTCATCCTGATCCAACATGCCCTGAATGGTCAATTTGTCTTGTTCCAAACGTATCCAGTCTTGTTCAACCTGCTGGATACTGCTGGTCTTAGGTAAGTTGCGTGACCGTGGAATTATCTGTCGCCGCTGATCACCTCAGGCCATACGCGTGCCACTTGCTGGCGTTGATTACACGTCGTCGACATGTCCGTCCTCATAGGATCCAGACGCTGTGAGTGACTGCATGCACAGATCGAACAGAGCTGTTACTCATGATTTTTCTAGGCTCGCGTTGTCACGGCAAACAGGGAATGATCCGCCACTCACCGGTCTCCTCAGAGTCTACAAAGACTACTACCCCGAAATTATCGTAGGAGAGGCGACTCGCGGGAAAGCATCAGCATTCAAGGTTCGCTTATCGAGTACATACGAGTCTACTTTTATTTATTGACAAGGCCTAGCATCCAGATCCGCAGTGGCGCGAGCGACTGGATGAGATCCGTCGTGCTCACGCACAACGGCATGCCTCCCGATCTGAGATGCCACTCGACGCTTTCCGAGTAGTGCGTCACAGACTGAATGGGACCAAGAAGCTACTGATTCCAGAAGTACATACATCCTATGCTGTTGAGGTTGGTTTATGTCGCTTGAGCTTTGTCTTTCGTTCACTGATTTTTCCAGAGCTCAACCACTCTGGAGGAGATCGAGAATGTTGATGGTTTCGTCAAGAACCTAGAAAAGATCGACTTACCAAATCAAGTGATTGCGATTCTGGGAGACCCTTTGCTGCAAAAGTTCCTCCAATTGCGTCCGCAATCTGATGCCCACCGGCGTGCTTGCAACTGGCTCCAATCCTATGCCCAGGATGTTATGAGCGGAGACTCCGACGTCCATCTTGCCGACATTCTGAAGACTCTACAGACATACGTGGCAGTAATCAAGGTACGTTTTGTGTATCGTTTTTAAGAGCTTCACTGAAACGTCCTAGAGTTTACCCCCGGTAATGCTTTCGTTTTTCAGTGAGCTCTTAAATGCATGGGACGGCAAGGATGGGAAAGACCTTATCCTTGACATTCTTACATTCACGCCAATTATGCGTTTTGAAGGTAGGCACCGAATTTTTCCATTGCGAGAGTATGCTGACAGACCCTAGAACTCATGGCGGGTATCTTTCTGGCTCTTGAGCGGAAAACGTTGGATGGGACATCCCAGTCCCAACTTCAACTCTTGCATTTCTTCACCAAGCTTCTCCGCCGATGGATTGTGCACTTGAAGTCAGTCGAGAGCAAGCCAACGCAAGCATCAGAGAGTGCTGCCCAGCTCATTGCACATGCCAACGATCTTTGCCTGACACTACTCCAGACATCGCCCGACGTGTCGTCTCACGTCCAAATACTAGAGTTCTACGATCATGCGTCTTCCTTTGCCCCTGACACTTATCTACTAAAACAGTCAGACAGTGGATCCATACCGCCTGCGCCTCTAGTATATGCCTTATTCTTCGCTTCGTCGCCTGTCACCGCATCCCGTATGTGTTCCGTTGTGGCCCAATACAAAGAAGGTTTTCAGCTTGCCTTGAAATCCACGGGAGCCACCAACACTCCGAAACATATTGCTGAGTACAACAGCTTCCTGATGGACATTTGCAACTGTTTATGGCGTTCACGCGCTTTTGACAAGAAGGATGCGAGTGCAAACGGCTGCCTCATAGTTAGGCCGCTTGTAGACAATCTCAATTTCTATGTTGAAAGTCTCTCCACAGGCGGATCTCTTGCAACTCTCTTTTCACTATCATACTCACCTACATTTGGTCTCTATGCGATATCGCATCTTCGCGACGTGGAAGAGAACGAGCTGGAGAATGGCTCGGAGGGCCTGGATGTTCGACACGCCGGTCCAGTAACGCGTAAGTCACTGACCACACTCGCAAGTAGAGGTGGCGTGAAACTGGCCTGGGATGATTATCGCCTAGGTGTTCTGAACCATCTTGATAGTCAAGGAATGGATGGAGTGGGTCAACTCCTATCAAATACGATGACGACCCTGATGCAGAGGAAATCAAATCTGCAGGCGAGCTAGGTACACTCACATACTAGCGCAGTAATGGATGCACGTACTCTACACTACTCATCGCCCACACTGCAATCCAGACTTGTGTTTTGGAGTGCAGTGCGATACTTCTATTATTTTGTTGGTTGAAAGCTACATGCGGAGTACTTGATGCAGGTTTTTGGAGTGGCTGTCCAATGTGAATCTGGGAGGTGTGGTTGGATAACCCCATTCCCCTCACCACCATGGACCCAATGCAGCACAGCCCAGCACAGCAAAGCGACAGGATCATAGCCTCGATATTGCTCAAAAGGAGCTGTTCAGCCGCAATTTTCCAATCAGCTAGCTTTTGTCGTTCAATTTTCAACTATCTGCCCCCTTGACCACAATGTGTTAATAGTCATGGAAGGTGATATTGACAAAATTCTCAACAGCAGAAATGGCTTCCGACACGTCTGCATCGATGCCAGATCCCAGTTCCGCTTGCTACGTTCTCAAAGAGAGCAATCCAGTCTAGCGCGATACAGTCTAGAGGTCGTCCCTATCACTGACCTAGAAAACATGGAATATAGAGCACTTTCTTACACATGGGGCAGAGTATGCGATCCTTCAGATGTCCGCGCCATCGAAGTAGACGGGCATCCGTTTTTCGTTCGTCGCAATTTATACGACTTTTTGCAGACAGCGGCAGCCAAGAACGAGCATGGCTTGTTCTTTATTGACGCGCTATGTATCAACCAAAATGACGTAACGGAGCGACAGCTCCAAGTTGCAATGATGCCTCAAATATACCGTCGAGCAAATTCGTTGATTGTCTGGCTAGGTCGTCCCGAGGGAGTGGAGATGGAAGACGTGCGCTCTCTTGCACAGGCATCTCGGCACAGTTGCTCCTCTTGGGACGTTGCACAGTGGAGAGGACTCAAGTATCTCAGCTATCATGACTATTGGCGACGTGTATGGGTCGTTCAAGAGGTCTTGCTTGCAAGAGAACTCACAATTTGGTGTGGCTTCTTTTCATTCCCGGCCTCGTTATTGGCCATGTCTTCATTTGGAGCCAGGCACGACTACGACCGAACGATGACGGTAGATCAAAATGGACGACCAAATGTGTTTGCGGATGCTTCAACACGATGTCAAAGCCCCGCGGAGAGAATCATCACAGATCGTACTCGTTATTTGATCAGACAAAAGAGGGATGAGCTAGCACAAGGCACGAGGATAGGAACCCTGGAAGAGATGACACGGGTACTAAAACGTCCCAGTACGGAAGTTGTCACTTATCAATCACCAATCATGGATCCTCTGTACAGAGTGGTGCGCAGGTTCGGAAAGCTCGAGTGTTCTGACCCAAGAGATAAACTGTATGGCTTTCTGGGTATTATGCACGAACGCACCCGAGGACTCGTGAAGCTTGACTACACGAAAGGAGTGGATTATGCATATCACCAGGCACTCAGCATTGGGCTACAGGAGATCTACGGAGAAGAGGGAAGCATTGTCTACGTGTCCCACTCAAAAGATCGGAGACTCCCATATCTCTCCTTTTACTGTGAGGCGCGCGATGCATTTGGAATCGAGGACGGGCTGAGTGTGCGGATTCTGCGTACAGTATTGAAGGAGCTCCGCTTTCGACTCCGGGCTGAAAACGTCGTGCTGGAATTGCAAAAACGACACCAATTTGCTTGGAGGGACGATGAACTGCGGTTGTCCCCGGATTTGAGACAGCTATTCGAGATTTGCAAGCTAGATGAAGAGGAACCTGGACATGATCTCGAAAGACGCAGCCGGCTGTTCCGATTTCACCGACGTCAATCAGAATGGGGCAATAAAATCAGAGTACTCTCGCACCGGGCAGTCTCTCGAAGCGAAATGGCCGACAGTAGAGTGGGCAAGGTATTATTTGATACAGTGTTAGCGTCTTGAGATGAAGTTGGTGCGGAGCCTCATAAAGATAATGAATGACGAATTGAATCGGTTGTTCACAATCAGCAATCGCAAGTCGTATCCCCAGGATAAATGAGACATGGCTTGAAAGGGGAAAATGGATCCTTGAATTAAGTACTATTGCAACTTGAATAGTCGTCGGGCGTTACCATTCGCTACTTTCCCCTTCGTCTCAACGTCCAACTGCACCCGGTCAAACCACGATGCGATTTCCGCTGTGTCTTCGAAAGGGTAATCAACACTGAACATGACGCGACCACTTCCAGTAGTCCGCAATGTATCAAAGAGCGCGGCATCATCTGCGGTTCCTGCCGTTGTGACGTAGAAGTTATTTTTATAATAGTATGTCAGAGATTGAGTAGCAGGCCAGAGCAATTGGTCAAAATGTCTCATCCTCGAATCTGCTCTCGCAAGTGAAAAGGGCAGGTTCTCGCCGCAGTGCCCCAGTACAATCTGGAGTGTTGGGTGTCGATCGAATAACCCCGAGACCATAAGTCGAAGAGCATGTGCAGCGGTTTCTGCTGCAAAACCCCACGGCGAAGCACCCAGAAACTCGTACCCCCGATACACGCGCTGCTGGCTTGGAATTGGCATACGAGGATGTAGATAAAGCGGTACATCAAGCTCTGCCAATTTCTCCCAGAATGGCTCGTTGATAACATCATCCAAGTAGGTGATGTTGTCGATAGATCCGATATTGGTGTAACCGCCGACCATCACGCCAACTCCTCCGAGTTCTCGCACACAACGCTCTAATTCGGTGGCGGCAGAGGAGGGGTCTTGCATTGCCACAGAGCAGAAGAACTCAAATCGATCAGCAAACTCACCTTGGGTGTAGTTGGCCGCGATCTGATCATTAACTGCCGCTGCAAGCTCAACCGCAAGGCTCGTGTTGAAGACTCCTTGGATTCCGGGAGGGCCAAGCGAGACTATGCTGAGGGTGATATTCGCAGCATCCATATCGGCCACGCGCTCAGATATGGATGTCTGCAGAAGTCTGGGACCGATATCTGCGAGATATGTAGCTGAGTCGTAGGACAGCTCATTTGTATTGTTGACGAAAGGTGTTGTGAATGCAGGTTGAAAGAGGTTCGTAGTTACATGCTCTTCAAGAACAATCTTGCCCGGCCAGGAAACGGAGTTGTCGAAGAACGTTGGACGTCCAGAGTTGATCGGGATTTCCTGTGGGACGAGTTGACCCGTGGCGCCCAACGTGGGCAACATAACACATCGCCACCACTTGGGGTTCATAACGTCTTGTGTAGTGAGACCGACTTGAGGTTTTCACATCTGAATGACAAGCATGTCACAGCTGAAAACAGAAGATCAAGATGGAGACGAAACTCAGCTTCTGAAGGTTGGGGCGCGAGTAGCGAAGATTTAATGACCTCAATACTCGGCGAACCCCTTCGATGATTGGACAATATACTACTATAGGCGACGATGGCGCCAGGATTGTGCCAACTTCTGGCCTGCATCGTTACGATGCGGGGGTTCCCTTGCACACCTCGCTCACATTCGATTTGCCGACGGCCGACTAGACATAATGCGGAGTGAGGAAGGACTCCTGTCGTCATCTCCTCATGGTAGCGTAAAAGGTTCAAAATCCTGCGAATAAAGAACTTGATCGCGGTCGAATTCAAAGACACGATAGCCTGAAATGAGAATAGCATAGCGTTTTGCGTTTTGTCCATCGCACATTGCAACTGATGACAACTGCGAGTGTCGCACACGAGTCTCTTTGTTCAGCGTCCCAACACAACCAGTATTCTGTTAGCTTCACATTCCATCAATCAGTACAACCACCACATCAGCTTCGTCGCTGACACCGAGCCTCAGACGCGCATTGATGCAATCCCGGGGCCGGATAGTGTGGGCAGATTATTTCGATCGAATCTGTTGGTATCTGATTTGAGTGGTTTTGCGTGCGCCCTGGTGCGACCATCCCAGCCAACGTCCGTCTATTATACCAGCTCAGTAACAGCCGAAGAAGTTTCGCGCCCTTACTCGACTGCGAGAGATTCGCTTATTAAACCCACATATCGTTCAACTCCGGCCAAGGCACGCGCTGGACCTGTTACGCGTTTCCAACAAGGGATCTACAATCGACGATAGCACTGTGCGGCAACATAAGTAAATGACTGTCTAAAGGCGAGGGAAATCACTGAAAGCCACTATGCTTGAGTACCTTCAAATACGCAGAAGAAGCTGTGCGTGCAGCCCGCAAGTGCGCGGACAAGATCTCGAAAGGTTTGGCGGGTGAAACTGACCTCATGCTGCAATATACTGGGTATATATGGCAATGGTCATGCTTCACTGGCCAGCCCAGTGCTTATAGCATGAGCTAATAGACTGTTGAATAGCCAGATCGATCGCGTTTCAATGTTTCCGAAAGCAACAATGGGGGCCAGTCGGATTCCTCAAATACGATTACGTTCTGGATGACCCAGAGTCCGGCTCTTGGGCAGCTATGTTGGGAAGAGAAGATGTTGGACCTTGCTAGCATTGATCGTTGGTCATGCGGATGCCCAAGCCAACTCCCACGGCGTCTTTGTCCCCTGAAGCCTTGACTGTGGGACTGACGGGAACACAGCATTCCAGTATGATGATTTTGCAGCTTTGTCGACGCTTAATCCACAGCCGCCTTGTGGTGGGTGTGCTCCGGCCTTTTTACTTTCAAATCCCGATAACCTCATGTCCAAACTATGAACTTACGATATCTTACCATGCTGATAATGGTACGGCATGTAAAGATACTGTTCGGTCATGCGTTGCTCTAATAAACCAACGCTCGAAGGCTGTTGCCGTGTCTTATACCAAGCAGCTACTTGAGTATTCACCGCCATATGATCTTGCTACCTGCGCGCGAGCCATTCGTCGACGGTTTTCCTGCTAACGACAGAAATTCCTATGGTTCTGCCTTCAAGTTATTCTCCCGCCTTCAGACCTCCAAGAATAATAACCCTGGCAAGGGAAGCAGCCTGTGGACCTGCTTTCTTGCCGGCGGTCTCGCCACTAATGCCCTCTTGTGCTACATTCCCAACATCATGTGAGTTTGGTTGTACGCTCGAATTCTGAGGCACAAACGATGACTCTGAGGCGTATGCCCTGTTCGGCTCATTCGAGTACTACTCCCGTCGTGCGATGGTAATATGTGGTATTATTGGCGGCCTCTGGCCTATTCTTTGTAGAGCCATTATAACACGAAAAGAGCCTTGCTTCATTGTAGTGACCGTTCCTGAACGACTATTGGAGAGATGTAAAAGAGACTGCCTTCTTCACTATCCTCAATCCATGCACCTGCAGCCCCCATTCACGGAATAAAAGATTCTCGAAATCGACGCTGCGTTCAGACACCAGCCGCTATATCCAACTTGAAATCCACCTCAATATTTTCTGTCGACACCTTATAACGCAATGGAGTATCATTCTGCACAGTGGGCTGAGCAAGCAATACTGAATTCTCGACTGGACCCAATCGTCACATTACTGCCAGGGAATGTACAACTTAGCATGGAAATCTTTTCACTTGCAGGCCCACGTTATACGGTAACGATTTCGGTGCTGTCAGCGACCACCTTGATCATGGACGGCGTTTGAGAATAACGTTCGAGCCTATGTTTCCGATCCACGGTCAAGTCGCACGGCGCAGGGTTGGTATATAACTTTAGCGAACCCGATCAGTTTTAAACATATTGGCTCAGCCTAAAAACCTGTTATCGAACATACCTCAACACGTTTGACTACCACGACGACCTTGGCCGCATCATCTGACCGAACAAAACCATCAGAACATCTCCTAAGCTCAGTGCTTGACCAAGAGCATCTCATCACCTATTGAGGTCATTCTGGAATTACTCCTCAACAACCCGATAACCAGTGATCTTACAGCTTCCTAAGTCTTAAGGTCAACTCGTCCACAATTGAAGTCAAACATCATATATGTCATTCATCGAATCATGATAATATAACAGTCTTCTTTGGAGTGACTTCGACCTGACAATCAAATCGCTTTCGAAACACGCGACCACAAAATATGTGATAACACATACTCACCAATTTCACCAAACGACTCTCTTTTGGTCATATCATAGATTGGAACATGGTTTTGGACATTCGAATTGTTCGTGGTGGCTTTTTATCTCACGTTCCGAGTGGCAAGGTCAGGGTAGCACACTGTTCTACTCTCTGTACGTCCTATCCGACTAGGCATCAAGCTGTTGCAGACCACGCCTTGCTGCAGGTGTTTGGTCTAAGTGTCATGTACTACTTCTTTTATATATTGTGGCTTTTATTGTGCGATCCGGTGGTGGTAGTCTCGAATCATACTATAGAGATTTTCAAAGAACTCTTGAAATACAGGTTTTCCTTTCCGATTCAAGACTCATATAGGCAGATTCTCGGTGCATGACTGGTTTCTCTGTTTTCTCATTCGCCTTTCGATCTTACGGTTGAGAGAACAACTCTATTTGACCTTGATTTTTCTTGCCACATTCAAATTGTCACGAGTGTATAATGCTAACAAGCGAGTATAAAGGTCGACCTGTGAGCCTCTATCTCAGCATCTTCCTCCACATACCACTACACTTCGAGTCCGAGACCAGAGAATCTGGTTCCCAAATATTTAGCAATCTCATCAGACATTATCGACTCTACAACTGTCGCATCAGAACCTACTCAAGCCCTTCCTTGACTGATGGCGTCGCATACTTCTTACTGCCATTATGTGCTCGTAGAGCTCCTCAACAAAGGACCAATCACTGTTCTTGCAGGTGTACCTCAGCAGCTGGCGGCGTACTCATATTCAAATCCAAATGGACCTGGTGGTAACGTTACCGGTTACGAGCTCTTGGTGAAACTTGACTGGGACTCATACGAGCCATGGTATACGGACGGCGCATCAATCAGAGCTCTTTTGCTATCTCACCCACATGGAGTGATCGATGCAAGAGACAGCGAAACAATCAAAGGCCTTTCGGAGGTCATCGACGACCCAGGCACAACCACCGAGTCTCTGGATGTGGCCTTTCCTGAATTGTTTTTGACCTTCACTTGGAACGTCACATTCTTTGTCTTACCGGTACCTAGTCAACAGGGAACTACTTAATTTCATGGTAGCTCTCGAAATCCAGTATTTTGCGTCGCGTCGTCACTTGGAAAGCCAAATTCTCTACCGTATGGGCGATAACGTGCGGGAATCCATCAGTCGCGTCAACTCAAGCTTTCGGCCATCCTGGTCTCAACTTCGTCTTTTCATGGCTTAATCATACTCGAAAATGCTTACACTCCTTGGAATATCTCTTTGGCTCTCTATCAAGCACCCTCTCATATTCTATCTCGGCACACCAACAGCTGTTGACATCGATTTCTCGATTCATTCTGATTATCGATCATCTCTATCCGTCTATTCTTGCGATCTCCCCTACAAGCCCACTTGGAACCTCTCTCCGAAGCTCTAGACACGTCAACTGTCCAATCGAGAGCAAAGGCAACCGTGCGGTTGCGGTCATGGGTTCGGCTACTGTTATACTTGCAAAATACGACATGTGCCGGCGTGCAGGATTGCAGGAACGATATGTACTACTTGGGAACTTTGCTCGAGAAGTTAGATTCTGTGCTTACCCTTTATTTTAAGACCCAACTACCAATCAAGGCAAAATTTCTGTACGCCTTGACGTTCTGTCGCGTGTCAACCACAGTAATATGTTGCGCTTTGATAGGAAAAATCAACCTTGAAATCACATATTCCTACTAAATAGGGTCTCGCACTAGCGGTATCTCTTTTTCCGTGAAGGTGTCGTCGTCAGCTTGCAGCGAACGAAGGAGACGTCAGGCAGACGGGAGAGCTCCCATAAACTCTATCGCGACTGTTTCTAGAACTGGTTGCTTACCAGATATGAATATCTCGTAACGCTAAGAACGAAATCGCCTTTAACAACGTGTAACTAGGGCGATGGCCTATACACGGCTCGCGGATATCCAAATGCCAACTTGTCCAATTTCAAAGCTACTAGTTCAAGTCCGTTCATATAAGGAATTAATCTTGGGCCCTACACCTAGTCAAGCACGACCTGAACTTGTACTCCCGATGGGGTGTGTCCTCATCAGCTATAACACGAGAATACAGCCAGCACATCGTGTGGCGAAGATTGCACGAACAGTATTCCACGCGGGCCTATTGGTTCCTGATGTACGCATGTGCGATGTAAAACAAATCATGACTCTTTGTGTTATGCTTTTGTAGGATCCAGCGAGCAGGCTCTCGCCACATGACTGTTTTTGCGTTGTACTATACGCAGCTTCTACGATTATTGGACTCAATCTTCAACCCCTGGGAATGTTTCTCGCTACACATGTGAACCACTACTATTGTACTGCATATAATATGAGGATATAAAAGGTCTTCAGGTGCGCGCACTTTCCTCGTCCACATTTTCCGTCGTCACAATAGTTTTTGGAACCAACAACCTACTTTCACTATACAACGGCAAGTCTTGTTCGACATCATGAGCAATCTCGTCAACGGCGACAGTTCCCCCCCTTTCCAGCAGTGGGCTGAAGATATTATTCGACAATATGAATCTGACGGGGAGGTTTATATATTTCGAGGTAGCAATCATCATCTCGGCACGAGGGTCGTCGTATATGGCAGCAGCACATATGGCAAGTATAGAAAGATCCCATGCGAGTTATTATTTAACTGCATTCCTAAGACACCGTACTAACTTTTTTATAGTAAGTAACATCCAACCTGTCATAAATTCGAAACTAGTTCTATGTCTTAAAGTCCAGGGTCCCGCAGGGGATATTCGAGAAAAATAACTAACGCAGCACCTTTTCACCTACCAGAATGTCACGCTCACAGTGGTGTCGGACGCGAGCGGGTCCTTCGCCCTAACAATCGGTCCTTCGCAGAACTACTTACAACAGGTCTTCGCACTAAAACGACATCTGGCACTCCATCTCTGGGGACTACGGGATGGCACATGGAGATACCTCAGCTTCGCTTAGACATAACGATTCAGTTTCACCGCCTTGATCAATAATCAATTTGTTCGGTATCGATACGATGACTCCGTCTCGAGCTACTACGCGCTTGCAAATTTCAACGGTTCCAGATGGCTTACCGTCGTCAATTACGATCCCCTAGCATTGCGCTACAATACCAGGCGATAAATATCGTGAATCGGATACGAATCTTGGTCCGAGACAAACTTTAAGGAGATTCACTATCGTTATACTATCCTATCCACTTCGTCAACGTTCATTCGCTTCGCACCTTCACTACATCTCATCAAGTGGTTCTCACCAGTTCGGTGCTCGGCGATCTTTCGACTTCGAGCCTACTATTGTCAGGTCTTACACTCTTTTACTTCTCCTGAGTACATCATTGGTCCTCTTCTTGGGTACCTAGGAGGCCATGACTGATCAATAGGAATGTGAGCACGCTTCGGCGGAAGAGAACGTTGCCTGAGGCAGCGAGCGTGGTGTCTGGAAGAAAACATTCGCTATAAAGGAGTCTATCTTCAATAGATATGCCTAACAACACTCATTAGTTTAATGGTACTATATCAAACGCATTCTCAAATCAGTTCTCGAGAGCCTATGATCGTAGATGTGCGTGTTTCTTCGGGATCATTCGATTCAGCCTTTGTTGAACAGACATTCCACTATATCACTACCTCCATGACTGTCTATATACAGCAGACGGATGATGAACCGCTTCGAAACGCCTACCATGATTGAAGGCTCGTCCGGTTTGTTGTTGAAAATGACCCTGCGCCCGGAAATGCAAGTTAAGTGCATCGCCCAACGCCGCCAGACCTAGTATGCAACAGAAATTCCCTATCTCATACCCTAAGCGTCATCTGCTCCTCAATTCGTATCGCAATGCTGTAAAAGTACCTCGAAACTGTCTCCACGTCTCAACTAGTCTTTATGCTCAAGCCCATATCCGCCGATCCCACCACTACCGTAAGTCAGCCCCTCGGTACCCATCGTCTTCTGATTTCTCGGCCCACGCTCTTTCAAATCAGAGCGAAGCCACCCGAGTACAAGCTCTCCCAAGCGACTATTGCCCGTACTCTTGAGGTTCGCCGCCGCGCCGAGAAAGTCATCAGCAGGGCCCCATTCACGCACAGTCCCCAAATGCATATGAACGAGATGCGTCGGCCAACCAGCGAGATTGTCGAGAATGTGTGTGGCATACACGATGGTGCACTCTCGGGATTCCGTCTCTGCTTTCAACCAGCCCAGAAACTCGGCGCGACTCAGCACATCAAGGTCCACGGTGATCTCATCGAGGAGCAATATGGTCCACGGGCGAATGAGGCCCATAGCAAGCTGAACGCGACGTCTCTCGCCATCACTGACTGAGCTCATGCGCCAATTGACGTCGATGTCTAAAACGCCAATGAGCTCATCGCGGCGGTCTGGATATGCGTCTCCGCCGACGGAGCGGAGGAGCTCTTCCACGCCGATGTCTGTGCGCACAATGGGATTCAACACCCACTCCAGTCCGAGGTATGTGACGCCCTCGAGCCCCTCTTTGAACGGATCAACACCGGAGATGTTGATCGTGTCGCTGGGTGCCAGGCGCTTTCCAGCAAGCAGGCGCAAGAGAGTGGTTTTGCCGGCGCCGTTTGCGCCGATGAGAAGCGTGCGACTTCGGGGCGGCACCTTGAGAGACACGCCGCACAAGCCCGTATCATACCCTGGGAAAGTGTACGTCAGGTTTTTGACGGTGATGTCTGGTGGCGCCATGACTGTAGTGCGGCGGCTGTTGATTGCAGAGAAAGGTGAAGAGATTGAAGGGAAGCACTCGATGACGGAATGATATTGTTGCGCGCCAGTGTCTTCAAGCGTGCGCTATGATTTGGGCAGTGTCGCCTGAGGTGCCTAAAGCGTGGAGTGGTCCCCTTGCTACATACAGCTGGGATCCGCCGGAGAACGCAGGACATAAGAGTCAGCATCAGAGCCCGGAGAAGCAGGTACGTAGTAGAAACGACTACACGTTCAAGATGTAATCATGATTTTTTATTTCCCTCTCGCATGTAATATAACAACGCGGCACAGACAATTCAGACTGATATCTCCCAGTTGAGAAGGCAACACCAAGTGGGTTGGACAACATGCGGTCGCATATGAGCTAGGCGGTTCCCAGGTATTTGAACTGAAAATCTAAGGCAACCCAACCAAGGGATCTTCTCGGCCATAATTGTCATAGCTGCATTCACATGATGCTTAGATACGAAAGAGCTCGACCCCGACAAGAGAGAGCCCATCCCAGCTAGCCCTGCCTGTGGATAGGACTAGAGCAAGACAACAAGAACGACACAACCCGGTTTCTCTAGTTGTCAGATACAGGAGTCCCAATGAAGCCTCCCACTCCGGCTAGATATCTATCTAATGTAGACATATACCTAGTACGATATGGTACTGACAAGAGTTTCTGGCTACTAATGAGGGATTCGTGTGCAGAGGAGAAGCTCTCAAGGGGTGTCTCGTAGCTCTTTGTTTGTTCTGCTTCCGACTGGTCAAGCAGAGGGCCCGAAGCAGTAGTCCATTTTGCGGATGGCAAGGTCGCATTATCAGGTGGAGAGTCGGAGTGTGAGGCGCCATCAAAACTGTTCTCCAAGTCACTCCAGTCGTCTGTTTCAGCGGAAGAGCCATATTCTTCCTTACAATCGAAGGCAGCTGTTGTTTCTCGTAGCCATGGATGTGCAAATTCTTTTTCAGCAGTGGAGCGATTGAGTGGCCCGGCGGCCATACATGACTTTATGGAATCATATGCTGATGGGCTTGAGGCAGCAATACATTGATGAGTGGATGGAGTTAAAGTCGAATCTTGACTATAGCGGAGTAGTTGCAGTTGGTCTTCGACGCTCGGTTTCGCCGTCAACACATGGACTACAGTCTCACCAAGACATCACATATCGACGACGGTCTGGTCGGCCTTTCTTCCTTCACACGATAGCATCTCTGGCGTCAGGAACCCAGGAGTTCCACGGATTGTTGTCGAAGTGTCTACTGCAACTGTTTTACTGAGTCCGAGGTCACCAATCTTAACCCACCATTCGTCCGGGGGGCAAGAGCAAATCAGAATGTTCTACACCAGCTCAGTCTTCTACATCGCTTTTGGGCCTTCCACGCCTAATTCACAGATGGTTTCAAATCTCGATGTGCGAACACATTGGACTGCATATGCAACAGGCCTTGCGCGATTTGCCGGATAGCGTCTCGAGCGCAAATCTCAGGTATTGGGCCTTGAGTTTTGAGGAAATTCTTCATATCGCCGTGTCGACAGAACTCCATTGCTATGCAGAGGCCTTGGGGATTTTCGTACCACCCATGCGACAATACGAAAGTGATCCCGATACTGAACGACAGCTTATGATTGCCCGCTTCGTCCAATATCGCCAGTCTTGTAGCAGGTTCACGTACCTTTCTTTGCGAGAATTTGGCCAAGGCTTCCAACTCGCGCACATAGTCACCACCGTCCCTCAGTCTGGTCTGTGTTCGAAGTTCTTTGACAGCGCAGAATGATGGCTCCTGGCCCGATTGACCTTTGCTGCTCTTAAGCGAAACCACTCCATAGCCGCCGGAACCGAGGATTCTCTGCCGCTTCCATATCTGGCGGTTCTTTCGTTGTCGGTGACTCACAGGCACATATTCCGTTGTCCTTTTCTTGTCGTCAAATACGGCTTCAAGCCGTGAGTCTCTCACAAGTTCCAACAGCATAAGTAGCTCGCCATCGCTCGTACCCACGAGTTTAGAGCTTGAGTACAACCCTCTAGCACCCATTTGGCAGTATGAACTGAAGGTAGGGCAACACTAGCTGGCTGACTCAAATGATGAATGATGACACATTGTTTCCAAGAGAGAGAAACGCGAGTTATACCACAGCGCACAGGTGCGGCTTTGTTGTTTGCAGCTAGGTACCCACGGCAACGCTGCAATGCTACATTAGATCAATATGTCGACTCAATAACAACCGCAGAAAGTGAAACTGCACTTTGGCAAAACGGTCAACCTGACTTCGACTGTCTCCCCACTATCCAGGCAATGCGCTGGTATTGAATCCTCATACTAGCGATTATCTAAAAGAATAAGAGTTATTTTAGAGGTTGATAGGACATGCTGGATCAGGATTGGCAGACAATCACGGCCGATCGTATTTCTAGTGATCCCCAATTGGGAGTGCAACGCAAGGCAACAGAAACTTACTTACATTATCTTATACATATGTAGATGTCCGAATATGCGTTCATAGGGTGTCAGTTAAATGTTTCACCTCACACAGACTGAAACCTAGCTGAGGAGCGAAGCAAAGGGCTGTCAAGTTATATGCGACTATGGGCGGGAACATGCACGAGCAAACAGAGAGTTCTGGGGAGCGACTGACGTTTGAACGGTCAAAACGAGACAAGATCATGTGAGGAAGTATTCTAGGCGTTTATGGGGTTCCAGATCGCTCCTTCCTGGCATTCCCATCTTGAATAAAAACTGAAGTTACGGGCAGTGGTGAGAGGTAGCTGCTCAATACTTTAGCGGTCAACTTTAAATCTGGGACATCGTGATGGCTCATAGTGGCACAAATCTCACGGGATGTTTGCAATCACTCTTCTAGGTACCATTTGGTTCCAACAAGCGTCGTTCGCCGATTGAACTCAAGCCACACGGAGCACGAGTGATCTACCGCCGTTTCGGTTCGACTGAGTAATAGAGAGGTACTCATTCACTGCATGTGATTACTCTCCGATTCGGTGATTTGCTCACCTGTCGTGTACTATCAGGAAGCAACCCGTGGGCAGCCAATCCCAAGATACCGCCATGAGTCGACGTCGGCGCCGGTAAGTCTGTTGTCTCAAGTTACAATACACACATACCCAATCTCATGCTCCATAGCAACAGGGGCCCGGCATCAGCAGCTCATTCGCGAGCGCGAGCGCGGAATTATCAGAGAGCTGGAATTACTTCGTCTCACGTAACCCTGTCACGTGGCACGTACCAAATGCCCACAATCAATGTGATTCACCAGGCGAACGGGACAAGATCCAGCTCGCAAGTGGTTTTGGCTGGACGAAACTGTCATGTCTCAACTAGCATATCTCAGAGAGGTCAGCATGGCAGTTCCAGCAGCCATGTCACAATCGGTGGAAGTGGAGGGCATGGTCAACTCCCAATCATGAGCATCGACCACTATGCCACGAGTTCGCGGGGCAACAATTCAAACAACCAATTGCTTCTGACCCATAATGAGTCGACCAACCGCAACGAAGGCCGTAGTGTGAGCACCACTGAATGGTATAATGGGCATCCCATTCGCATGGAGAGTTACACCGGTGGGGATAACTGGCAGTCATTCCCGTGGGCCCCTGAACCTCCATATCGCTACGGGGCTGGTCACGACGCGTGGAACGGCACAGGGTACGAAGCTGGATTCTATGGCCCTTATCAAATGCCTCCGTGGGGAGACGTCGGATACTATGATGACGGTCATAATTATACCCAGCCATACGGACTAGAGACAGACAACCGAGTCCAAGATCTCCCAGACGGCGATACTACTTCTGACAACAACACCCCTGATCAGCCATGCTCCATAGACGAGTAGGACTGGTCTGATGAGGGCTATGCTGATCATAGTTATGGCGACGTTCGCGACGACTATGATGAATTGGAGGGCTATGGCGATATCGACGCTGAGGGTTACTACTATGAAGAGTTTGAGGGCTATGGCGATATCGACGCTGAGGGTTACTACTATGAAGAGTTTGAGGGCTATGGCGATATCGACGCCGAGGGTTACTACTATGAAGAGTTTGAGGGCTATGGCGGCGACTATGGCGGCGACTATGACGACGACTATGGTGACGACTATGAATAAGATTAACTCTGGCGCACGGAAGCATGTGTGGACTGGCGCGGAAGGCGCTTTCGAGTCTGAACCTCAATGCTTGAGTTAATGGCCTGCATTCGATATTGAAATCGATGCCTGCCTAGGCCTGTGCCTACAGAAGTAAGGTAATTGAAAATGTGAAAATGTCAGCAAATGAACTGCCGAGCTGTGTGTACGTTTGTAAAGGAGACTGTTGTTGGGCTAGTGATTGATCCTTGTCAACCGAAACCAATATTGTCTCCCTGCCTTACGCATTTTAGCACCCAGCTCCTCAACTCCTGACTTCAGGATGCATACATCTTATCTCCCTTCATGTACGACCTGAAGCAGTGGCTAGAAGCCTCCGCCATCACAATGTCTGAGAAGTACGAGATCGTAGTTGGAATGTGATAATATGGTGTCTGGTCGATTCGGCACATTCCAAGGCGCAGTCAATTGCCTCAGCTATTCTCGTCCGTCGTGTGCCACACCGAGCTGACCGAGAGAGCCGAGGTCGTCAGTTTGACCTGTTCCAGACAATTGGGAGCACACAAGTGAAACGGGGGCGCGACTTTGGAGGTGCCTTGCAAGGATAAACCACACGCCGGTAGGCGAGAGTTTCAGGGGTCGTCTTGACGGAAGATAGCGATCTGCGCCAAGTCATGATTGGCCAATCTGACATGGACAGAGCTCCTGAACCCACCGCTATTAATTGGGAACCGATAATATGAGAATCCTACCTCGCAATTCAGCGTTCCTCATACGCCCAACGACGTATCGTCACTTTCCTTTTTTTCCCTTTTTGAGATATATACGTGCTCACAACGCTCTGTCAAGCTGTCTACATACATATTTCAGCTCAGCAGTGAACCCCACACCCAAAATGTCGCGAAGATCCCATCATCGGTCGCGGTCCAGCATCGACCGCGTCATGGACCTACTAGCCGAGCTAGACGAGACCCAAATGGAGCTACTACTTCGCGAAGCAGAGTCGACAGTCTCGGGCAACATCCCAGTGGCCAAGGGAATCGATTTATTCGAACGGCCAGGCGTAGTCCCAACACCAGCTCAACCACAATCACCGCCGCCCCGACGAAAGTTCCTGACTTCACTATCACCACGCAAACAGACGGAATTGCGGAGAAGGCAGAGCAAACGAGCATCCACACACCAAGACGCTTCATCCGGTACCACCGGGAGTCCAGCAACGCCACAAAACTCGAAGAAGACGCCTCGCTCGTACAAGCGCATCAGCCGACCGGTCTTTTCGCTTCCGGGCCCTCCGGCTACACAAGACCTCACTGAGCTCCTAGCTGCGTATCTGTTAGACACGGCATCGGCACCAGCACTTGCTTCATCGCCGACTTCTTCAATTGCCCTGTCGTCACCTGCCACCCCACGATCGATTTTCACACCACACGCACAGATCGAAAGGGAAGAGCCTGGATCAGACTTGTTGGAGCCATCGCCTACGAGGGCAGTGAGGAACTGCGATATCTTTGGCAATCCGCTGAGACAGCCGTCACGCAAGATTAGCGGTATCTTTGAGGTCTTGAATGATGTCGAATTGCCGGAATGAGTTCCAGTACCACGATCGCCCCTCGTAGAGTGTAACAATCTCGATGCCGGACCTTGTATGGACTGGCAAGGCAGCATCCTCATAGCTGTTTGGTTGAAAAGCATCCAGAGCATCTATCACCGGAAGGAACACTGAACTACAAAGCATGTATAACAGCCACCATGACACTCGACAGTGTCTAAACCTTGATACCCAGATTGATATTTAGAGGCGTTTAGGACGAGCGTCATGCTCTTCAAAAGTGTAGCTATTTGCTGTTAATGTTTATCCAGAAACTGAGTTTGGTTGCTTTTGGAATTTCGCCGAGGGCAGCTTCCCCGATTCATATACTCCGTGGTATTCTACTTCATCAACCATCAAGCCCTCATCGGGGCACGTTGATACGCAGTTGCTTAATGATCTTTTCCCAATGAATTGCATTGGTGGCTGGGGCAACACCTCACTGTCGATTTACCACTATACCAATGGGGCGGTAGTGACTATGTATTGCCCACGGGCACGTATCTCTTCATGGTCGCTGTATACTAAAGGGACTAGTATCCGAGCATAATTCTTAGGTATTGACATAAAACTTCATCTATCGAGTGTAGTGACAATTAGGAATCTTGAGGTACAAATGCGTACTAGGGAAATGAATGGGTCTATTTTATGAATATCTATATGTGCCTCACGAGTCCTAGGAGTGACATGTTCTTGCATCCTTGCCACCGGGCTGCCTTGCTAGGAAATAAAACGAAACTTGTGCAGACGGCAATCTCAACGAAACCGACGGCCATGACAATAACAGTATTTTATCTCGGAATTCTTTAATTGTAGTGTTGTAATGCATGGATCAATTTCAATGTTACTGTAACATTGTGATACTTGTGTAGTGAAACATACATGATTTAGAATGAGCAAATGGAGCGTTACTTTAACAACCCATAGCAATACAACTGCTGAAAGCCCTGAACATCTGTTTCCACCTGTAAACATGACCAAAAAGAGCTTCAAGTTCCATTTCTCCCAATACACGACATAAAATATTGTCTGTTCTGCATATGGGTGCCTTGAGCAATGAGCCCCCTTACCCTGCAATTGGGCTTTCATGTGGACCATGAAGGCCAGACATAGTGACAAGTTCGTGACTTGGTATGATTGTTATCTTTTGGTACATAGCTCATGGGTTTCGTTTTAAAAGACGAAACTCCGAGTATGTCTTGATCGATGACATGAGTATACATTTGTGTCTAATGACTTGTACCAATGTCATCATGTTTGAGTAATCCCTTCCATATCTTGTGTAGTGTCGACTAGCACGAAATGTGATGGGATGTAAAGAGTAAATACTTTGGAGCACCTCTGTAACTGTTTTATTAACGATTGACTACTTGACCAAAGCGTAGATATTGATGTAATACCCGGAGGTACCACATGGCTGGTTTCGAGGGAACATAATTTACAGGTTTTAACTGACTTTTGGTGAAATCCTACCTTCTTTTACTGACGGCAATTTGAATTCTCCTTCTGGCTACTACTAACGATCTGCTAAGATAGAAACATGACCGCAATAGCAATTGCCAATCAAAGCCTTCGATACAACTTACGACTCGGATACTATACCAGAATATAGGAACAGCACGAGCTGCTTCGACGATGAGGGCATTCTCGTTGACCAAACGCTGTTGGGATGGAATTAACATCGCAGATCCTATGACTCAAAGTAGAGCCCGGCATGATAGTTTTACACTCGGCTATACAGAATCCGCTGATTCCCATCATACTCTCGATGCTATAGGGCCTGCGTGGGGAGAGAGTTGGTCTGTGGAGGCACAGCTAGGTTGTACATAGTATAGTCCTTTGAACCAAGAATCAAGATCGAAGAAGCAGTATTTAATATTGGATGGGCCCGTGAGCCTGTCGTCTAGCAATGTAGGCTTAGTGTAGGCGGGATATAGCTTCGAACCTTAACACATGTATAAAAACGCTTGACAGTAATGGTCGAGTAGTTGGTGACGTACGAAAAACCGACTGCTAGTATCAAGTTTTGTATTAGGTTCACGTTGGGTATCGGAACACGGGGTATCGCTTGTTCATGCGGGTATCGTGATGAACTGAGTGATGATTGAATGAAAATGGGACCAGGAGTTGTATCGAATGAACTTAATAGAAGATCGCAGTTGACTTTCTTGTTGGTCTCGGTGTCGACGAAAGATTGGGATCGTTGTATTCGATGGAGAGGATGCTTCTTCTTCGATAAGGCGCTCTTGTATACCTATCTGTCAGTCATGTGTGGAGTGGCTTGGATTTAGCTATGAGCCTTGAAACGATTGTGTTGTTCGTAAAATACGAGGCATGTCGTGAAATTCAACTCGAATACAAATGATCCTGTGGAAGCGTTGCATTGCATGACGGAACCCGAATTTGATCTTCGCTTGACGTATAGAGCATTGGGTCATGAGAAGCACCGGAGGGGTATATAGATGGCACATGAAACTCGGCTTTGGATAATTGGCCAGGGTTGCTGGCTCCTGCACTGTCAGGTGGTTTGAATGGACGTCATGTACCGATTTACCCACAAGATATGCGAGATATAGAAAGTTGTCAAATCTGATTCGAACTTTTTTACCCGGGGAGTCGATGGTGGATGAACCGTGTACCTTGACTCGAGCAGTTCATAAACATCGCTGATGACATATCAGCCCGATGGACTGTAGTCAATATGGTATGGGGATATGATCGGTTGTTCGATAATAGCCATGGTCCACCGTCCACGTTGCAGTACCGGGGGGAAATGACGCTCTTAGTTGACGGGATGATATACGCTTTAATTGAATAGGTGACGATCTTCAAGGACTAATGTCCATTCAGTCAGTGTTCAATTTGATTCCTTACAGGCAGCCCCCGGACGATCGCGATCTGTTTTAGGGCCTAGGTTGATTTTTGAATGTTCGTCCAGATATGGATAGTGGTCAGTACATAAGAGTTGCCACTGTACGTCATCTCACACTTCTAACGAAACACCTTGACTTCCTAAAAAGCTAGACGAATATGTTAACAGAAACCGAACACACACGATGTGAATAGCGTATATGCTTCAAGTGCTTGGTGTATCAACGAGTAGGCTGTTGGCTGTCTCGGCTGTCTGGTATGTATGTGCTTCGTGGGTTACGTCAGTTCCGCTGCCCGCTGCCTGGGCGAGCTGGAAGGGCAGTGCAGTGCTGCGTCATAACACGAGGCGAGGTGTGTCGCATTGAGTTGGAGAGGTGTAATCGGCTATCTTTAGTGACAACTGAAGAAGCTTATTGATCGGTTCAGCATGAATCATTATTAGTAGGGTTGTCACATCGCATTTCAATCTGTATACGATGTGAATTAATGATGATGCGAAGCACTCTAACCTGGCGGATCCTGAGTAGAGAATGCCTCGTCCACAAAGCACGGTGTGGATTGACGTGTACGCGAATGAAAGTATTCGTTAGCAATGGCATATAATCATTTCAACCGACCTTAAGGCTGACAAGGCTACCGAGCTACGTAGGGGACTCGGATTAGGCATCCTAGATTTGCGGTTAGCCATTGGTATTGCAGATCAATGAACGACCTCGAAGCAGCCCAGCCGAGAGCCTCTAGCAGAGCCGAAGGCAGATCTCTAGACTCTGCTCTAGATCCCAGGCCAACAGGGACTCATGCGAAGAAAAGGGGCATACTGCAATGTCATGGTGCCCTAACTGATAAGCATGCATGCAGAATTGGCGAAGGGTGACGCAGTTGGTGACGGTGCTGGTGTTGAGCATTGGATGAAGTTTCGCCTCCCATTTCGTCATCACGTGAGATCGTCGCGGCTGGAACACCATTCCCATAAACGACCAAGGGCCATTCAATCATATCATCAATTTCATCCTCAACATCATTGGCACAAGTCGTGACTCGTTTCATGCACAGATCCAACAGGTTGTTTGCCGATGCATGAATTGAAGACGATGCACGCCTAAATCCAGACGCACAATACTCGTATCGCAAACCTTGCTGCAGAATAAGTAGATTTAGTTCATCGTGTATCGGCCCTGTGAACCTTATCCACGAAAGGCCTCGGGAAGGGGGCGTAGGAGAAAGTCAAGGAGTGTAAATAGAATGATGCTGTATGCAGTCTTGGCCTGACATCATTTTGGAGAGACAAGCACGAGCCACTCAGTCTGTGCACACACCTTAAACAACCCTGGCCTGGGACCACTGAGGTCATCCTTGCATGATGTTTGATGGAAATCTCTATCAGAGTGCTCTGCAGTATCTCTTTCATCGGATGAAGCTCTCGGGGTGCGCGTTTGCCCCGCGAATTCGCGTAGACGAGCCGATGGCTGTTGAACGGCTCAATGACGTCTTCCTAACAGATTCCCACGAACCCTACCGCTCAAAACAGACAACCACTGAGTTTAAGCTTTTCTGGTGAGGCATGATTGGGAGATTACCAATGTGTCCATGCATGTTAAGAGTAACTTTCATACTTGATGATGGCTCGACTCACGGTGGTTGCTGACATGGTGAAGAGCCAGGAAGAGACTTCGGAGTTCCAAAACTCACCAATACAATTCTACCTAGGTATGTTCTAGCAGAGCTCTAGACTATGATTAGAGCGGCGAGACAGATGCGTTCCGTCAACGATATGAATCGTATCGGCACCCTAGCCAAGCAACGTACGAACGATAGGGATCTATCGTCGACTACATTACCGCACTTGGAAGATCAGAAAATGTTTCAGATTCACCTATTTGCCTCTTTCAAATCCCAGTCACATAGAACTTCCATTCTCATTTGCTCGTCAGTCTCTCGATTCAAGCTAACAACGGCAAACTTGGGGATCGAGCCGCCATCATCCGGCGAAAACAACCGAAACACCCCATAATTATTGCTTAGAGAGCATCTCTGTGATGATCATGTAGTTCCGTAGCGAGTGTACATAGACAGTCGAGACAGTGGGCATCCTGGGCGAACGACTCGCTACGTACAGTAGTGCAAGTAGTGATCACTACGAGACACCAACTTGTTGGGATCAACCCAATGAGGTATCGAAGGACCCTGAATGTCTAGGGACGGGACTTTGCGGTAGACAAACGTAGACCTCGTTAGTCCCGTCTTGCCCGAACGATTGGAATGCGTCAGATATGAGATTTTCTTTCCATACTGTATCACAGTCGCAGTACTATCTTTGTCCGTGGAATGACGGATGCAACCTTTTCAGCAAGCTGGTGTTGCCCACAGTGTTTGCGGATGATGTCATTGCTCGGTTTCAGCACAACGCGGATAGGCAAACAGCTGGAAGCATGCCGCTTTCAATTTACCATGTTGACGTACGTAGATTAGCCCCTGTCTGCCGCTGCGGTGATGTGTTATCAGTGAGAATACCTTGGGCGCCATAGTGTGATTGAGGCATTTCGAGATCATCAAAGTTCTTTGCCGGTCTTGAATCAGTTCTCCTGGGACTGCAAGCGACGGTCCAATGAGATGACATAACCTGATGGGTTCAAGGAGTGCAAGTGATCTGCAGGGTCCTACTCGTTTGGGGAAAGACGACTCAGAGCAGAAAGAAGAGGAGACCTCCTTTTTTAGTGTGCCTACGAGAAAGCCCACCGCAGGCGATGCTGTCATTGGTGACGAAGGCGGTATGACATGGAAGGGTGCGTTCTGGCCAATCCACCACCGCAGAGCCACCGCACCACCGCAAATGAAGTGCATCACTAGCCCGGCAGCGTGGCGAAGGTCTCAAGTCCCCTACTCATCCGCGCCGTCGTCATTGGCGAGCGAGCCCACCTCCCTACGCCATCGTGCCCATTGATCCATGAGCCGGACAAGGGTCTTTATCCCCTATGTGGGCCACAAACGGCGTCAGACCGTGCGATCTACACTGGCGCATCCCGGCCACCTCCATGCACCGCAGAGGAGGCCAGCGTCAGCGACCTCCATCATAAGGTTAGCCTACTCGATGCCATGGCTGATCTTCTCAGGAGCCACCCTGTGAAGTCACAGGTCGCCGCCGGCTTCTGTTCTGGACCCCATCTGACTATTCACTCCTCCTACATATAAGATCCCGAGTTACAACCCCAAGGCTGATACTACTTCTCTTGTCATCACAGACACAGATACAGCAACATCTAACACACACATCCAACACACTACAATCATCTCATCAGACCCTCAATACAAGTCTCATCCTCATTTACAAACAAATCACCACAAACAACCTCGACAACTTCACATCACCACCACCCTTATACACACATATCACCAACCCAACTGTCAAAATGGCCGCTACTCGCAACTCTTACACAATCTCCATGCCATCCAACATGTCTCCTCCCTCAGACCTTGCCAGCTACTCTAGAGTGATGCATTTGCACACCAAGAGACAAATGGAGGCTGCGAACATGTCGTCGCGTCGACACGAGAGATCTAGCGACGCCCCAGTACCGTCCATGCCAAATGGTAACTCTGGAAATTCATCAACATCCCCATCATCATCTCGGGGATCCAGAGATTCTCACGAGTACCACAACTGAGTCTTCAATCATCGAAATAACTCAACTATAAACACACTACCACCCACCAACACTCTATCCACTTCACTTAGGTGAACTGTATCAATATCAGCATACTCGGGTTTAGCAACAAAAGTTGCTTGAGCCATTGTTTTAGCATGGCGTTCGGGACCGGAGATCTTTGAGGATACACGACAAAACTCGGAGCCCAGCGATCATTACTTGGCGTTGGATGCGATCGTTAGAAATGGGAAATTTGGCAATAAGCGACGATACGAAGCGGATGTACCCAAGATAGATACTTGAACGTTAGAAGATCTTCGAATATTTATGCTTATGAATCATTATACGATTTCGCATTCTAATATCATCGGTGACAATTGTGATGTGCATGATTGCTACAGGCTAATAATTTTGCGCTCTATGCTTCTTATAGTGTCCGCCAACAAGCAAGGTAAGCTCAGATATCACACTTAACTTCCAATACCCAGCCCAACGCAATGAAGGACCTGAATGCATCGGTGGGAATTTAACGGCGCTGCGAAATAACTCTGCGTCTAACACCCAAATGCACCACTCCCCGAAGGTCAGCGTCCATGCACAGGAAAAATTGCGTGACATTTCGGTCATCTGTGATGTACGGTGAAAACTGCGTAGCATGACATATCCACTGATGCTGTGCCGTGTCAAGGGATGAAGCTCATGTACTACAGATGACGACTTTGCTGTCATACCAATGGGCTTAGCAATTGTAAGGGGTGGCACCCACTTTCTGACGGCAACCTTTCAGATGTTCTGTTCTGTTCAACCAGTTCTGCTAGTTTTTTACGACATCAAGAGGGATATGCGAACACTGTAACCGAGTTAAGTCAACAGGAAGAAACCAGGAAACTCCGTCATAGTAGTGAAATGCATGGTATCATTGTTTCTCCTCTCATGAACATATGTCTACATGCTTCCGTAACGCCAACTCCAACGCTATGTAAATCAGAACCCCCCTTAATTCAGTCCTCTAGTCCGTCAGATCAGCGATGGCTTCTTTTTGATCCCCAACAGCGCAGAGTGGTCTTTCTTCTTCTTGACAACACGTTTGAAAGACGGCGGCGGCATATCAGTCGTCTTGGCCACCGGCGCCGTGTCAGAAGTAGGCGTAGAAACATCCTTCGGCGTCGTGCCACCCGTCGAAGAAGAAGACAGAGTCATGACCTCCGAGCCCGTCATCTCCTCATCAATGACCTCCTCATCCAGCAAACCCTCCAGCCTTCTCGCTGCAGCAAAAACGCGTTTCGCAATCTCCGCATCCTCCCTTTCCCTCCTCTCCTCCTCATCATCAGCCGGCAACGCAACACCAACCTCAAGCCCCTCCTTATCCGCCCTCTCCACTCTAGCATTGCGCGTTCTAATCTCATCAAGCGCATCAGCAACCGCCATCTCCCTCTTAGCATCCACAGTCTTAGCCTCGAGTTCGACCATAGCGTTTTTCTCCTCTTCCTCTTTCTCCAATCTATCCAGGCGCTCCTCATCCGTCTCCTCCCTGCCCACACGCCAAGGCTCCGTATTGCGCTTCGCGCCCCGTTCGCACGCGTAGTCGTTGTTCTTCGGATCCGTCCGAAAGCAGATTTCCGCAGAGCAGCGCGTGCACTTGATGTAGAAGCGGAAGATCTGTATGCCGAGGTATTTCTCCTCTTGTGGTGTTTCCTTGCGCGCGTTGAACTTGCGCCCGCGATAGATGTATTCGCCGCACTGGAGGCATTTCATGGAGCTATGATGTGCAAATAGTTGTTAGTATGTTGGCAAAGAAGGAAGGGGCGAAGGACGGACGTACAATGGAGCCATGAGGCGGACGGTTTGTACCTTGGGACCGGTGGTCTTGGGCTTGCGCACGCGCGTGAGGGCGCTCGGATCGAAGTCCGGCGGGTAGTATTTGGTGAGGACTTTGCGTTCGGACATTGTGGGCTATGTGCGTACCCGAGATGTGGTTTGGAGATGTGTCGGCGCGAAAGTGAGGTCTTGAAGGGTGGTGAAGTTTGTCTGCAGTGGTCCACGATGCTACGGCAAGGTAGTGTAGTGTGCACCTGGGCAGCTGCAATCCTTAACTCCGACACCCTTTTGGCGAGATTTCCAAGACTCAGCACCTGCAGGGGGGCGGCAAGGGCTTGGGATGTGGCTGGGGAGAGCACGTGACTAGATCTCAGCCTCAGCTTCAGCCTCGGGTCAAGCCCCACTGCGGCTCCGGATCAGCCTCAAAACGGTTTTTGGGGAAGAGCCGATCCACCCAACCAATGATGCACGCCAAGCGGGAGGCACGCCAAGAGGATACTTTGGTACCTGCTTGAGTGCCGATCTGGGGAGGCAACACATCGGCGATACCTACGTCAGTTTTCCTCCGTTGGTTACATCAACCCTCGATATCCGGCTATCCCTACCACCTCACAAAAGGTTGTGAAGCGAGTCAAGCCTCGTATCGGTGGAGCGAGAGCTTGATCAGACCTTGAGCGTCTATCTCAAAATTTAATCCTAATCTCGATCATTGCGTTGACGACATATACGACTTGTATCACTCACCCTGTATGATGTGTTTGTTTACTACTGATGCACAATGCAATCTATCCGATTCTCTGCTCTGTCTCTGGCCAGTAGCATTATAGTTATAGTTGGAACGTATGACCGGACTATCCACCTCCGGTGATCAACAGTACCTCATCTCGATGCCAATCATATGACGATTGCGATGAAACGCGAGGGAGGCGACAGGCAAGCATCAGCACTAGCTGATCGCACCAACCGTCCTCGACTCGCTTGACAACTCTGTACTGTACTGTACAGACTCGGCGGTTTGGTCTAATCCTACCCCATGCATCCATCCGATGGCACACAAATCACACATCCCCGAGTCATTGCTCATAAATATCCGTGGACACCGACACCTACCTCCAACATCTCGGCAAGCGTGTCCCACTTGGTGGCCGCGACGCTACCACTCGCCCGGGCGACACCTCGCAGACCACCACAGATAAACTTTAAGTGCCGATCGAGATCCATGCTTGTCTCGTTCAACAATCCCCTAAAAGTCTCCCCTGTATCTTGCATCATCACACTCTGGTCCTGCTCCGCGAGGAATGTCTCGTCTTCTTCTTCGCTCGCCTCAATGAATCTCCCAATGCTAGGTTTCTGCGGTGGCGCCATTACCGACAGTCTGGACAATTCTTGAGTTTCGTTCTCTTGTCTCTCCGATTCAACCCGTCGGGCGTCGATGAGTTGAATCGCTAGATCGAAGACGTCCAGGATAACCTGGCGTATGGGTTGAAGTCTACTTCCAAGGCAGGACTCGTCCAACATTCGTTTGGTGCATTTCGAGTGTTCGGTGATCATCTGATCCACGTCGATTGTTCGTTTCATGCCTTCTTCAAAACTTGCTACTAGCGGCTCAAGTACCAGGGTGCTTAGGTACGACTGCAGAACATTGCAGAACCAGAGGAGTTTCGCCCGTAGCTTGAAGAACATACCCTCGTCGGCTGACTCATGTGCCGAGCTATTTGACACTATGCGCTGTCGTGTTAAGACGTAAGTGGCACGTCTCAATTGCAATAAGAAGGTGAAGATGGATTGGTAATGGTCGAGGCTTTCATCCGACACGACGATTCTTGCCGGCCATGGTAACAGGTATGTGAGCCTCAATAACGGCAAACCTTGGCGAACGCTTTTTCGAACGTCGTTGACGTTGATACTTGCACCACTCGGCATGACACTGACAGTTAAGCGATGGGGTTCGACACGGCCATCGAACGCCTCTCGTGTGATCTCTGTCAGTGTAAAGCGATTATGCCAGTTGTGATCAAGGATATCGATATTGTTGAAGACGGCATTGGTTAGGTGATCAGACCGTGCTCCATTGCACATCAGATAAAGTTGATGTAGGACATCTATGTCTGACCAGAGGCTACAATCATGGAAAAGGGTCCGTCTGAGTGTTATGGATGCTGCGCTTTGCTTTGATTGCATCCATTGATCGAACATGTTTCTGAATATTTCAGAGAATGGCACGAAGTCAGATACGGCATGCAAATCGACTCGTGCCGCCGGCTCCGGCTCTTTCTCTGTTGGTGAGTGTTTCCCGAGTAGTTTAAGGATTACGATGCTTTTGCCAGCTGTGAAAATCTTCGAGGCTGCCGGCTGGAGGAACCGGGGTGCATACAGAGTCCCCTGTTTACCTATCCTCTTCAAATTGAACTGTTCGGTCCAAACTTGGGTTCGAGGCAACTTTAGCGGTGAGCTAGAGACGAAGATCCTATCATCGTCCGTGACCTCGCCATTCTCCATCCAGAGACGAATGGGTCGAAGGTAGATCTCGAAGCACTGAAAAAACAGCTCGCCGATGAATTTATATGCAGCTTCATCTCCCTCTGCTTGCAGCTCATTTGCTGAATCGTAGAGCAATTCAAGATAGTGAAAAGGATGGGGGTGTCTCGCTGCTTCTAGGCGCTCGACAAGCTTTGAAAGGCATCTCAATGGATGAATGTGAGGTTCGAGGTCGTTCATAGTTTTCATCATACTGGCGACAACATCGCGGCTTATATTGACAAATGGTGCATGTAAATCAGAGAGGACTTTGTCGAAAGATATCAACCGCTCTTCGATGGCCTCCTGAAAGACTTGCAGCAGCGGTATCTTTGGTGTTTGTTGAGTATATCGACGCAGGAGAGAGATCTCACGCCTGGCTTCACCAGCCGAGTACAGAAATGTTCTAAAAATCTGCCATGAGGCATGGTGGAGTTGGATGTCAAGCGAAGGCTTCCCTTGTTCATCAAACAAATTGGTGTCGTACCCGCTTAGCATGAAAAGCAGGTCTCGCACTACCTGAATCTCGGTCACCGGGGCCTTTAGGCTTGTTGTATCGGTCTTCTGTCTCCAAACTTGACTTAACCAGACCTTGTCGAGAATCTCCTCATCTTTGGACGTATCCAGATAATCAGCTGGTCTTTTGAGATGTTGGGACTCGTTGCTTGAGGGAGATGTATGCTCTGATTGGGATGCATCGGATCCGTCGTCATGGTAGTCATCATCCGAGCTATTCCCACCAAAATCAACATCCCGCCAAACATCTGGTTCCTCCTCCCAGCCTTCCTCCTTAGCGATATCGTCCCAGTGGAGCGTTGGTCCTGGCTCTTCGTCTGGCTCCTTGAGTGACTGAAGATCTCTGAGGCTGGACTTCTGAATAGGTTGATCGGCGAGTTGGAGCAGTAAGTGAAGTGCGTCAGGCGTCCAATTACTCGAGCACTTTGCTAAGCCATCTAAGCTGTTCCTCAGAGCATCTGCGAGGCCGTCACGGTTAAGAACGCGAAAATGTTCCTCGTAGCCATCAAGCGCATTGTACACATCGAAATGATTTGTACGCAAGAAGCTGTGATTGCGAAGTCTCCGAAGACTTGATTCCCTCATTACATCAAGATGCTCCGGGTCACTCTGAAAAACGGAAAGATTCAGCCATGACTATTTCCAAAATGACGGGAAGAGACGAGACCTACCGGAGCTGTTGTGGAGGCGATGGCTTCGACTAGTTCTGCCGTGAGGTCATTCAAGATAGCAGCGTAGGCCATGTTGTCTTCTTATGCGACTACCAGCGTATGCACCTCATGTTGGGACGGAGATGCTTCTGTTAATCAGGCCT
Organism: Xylariaceae sp. FL1272; assembly: GCA_022432385.1. NCBI lineage: Eukaryota > Fungi > Ascomycota > Sordariomycetes > Xylariales > Xylariaceae > Xylariaceae sp. FL1272. Next base: position 114,099 of record JAJJXC010000042.1, read on the forward strand.
TATCTTCGCTCAATGCATGTCGATTATTCCGATGAGTATAAGTACGAAGAATAATGCCGACTGCCTCTTGGGATTGCACTTATCGCTGAGCGCAACGACAATCTGAAGGTATGGGATGCCCTGATGCCTCCAATTAAGGTGCTTTGCTTAGCGTGGTGTGTGTTGATACCGGCCCACCGAGTGAGGCTCTGGATTTTGTCTCAACTTAAATGGCCGACCTCTGAATTGACTTTAGGCAGGTGTAGCCAATGTGTTACTCTGTTACCTGTTTCGCTTGTCCATTCAGGTTCCAAGAGGTTGCAATCATTGAACACGCGTCGGCACAGGCGACCGGCGCGTCTCCATCAAAATAGTTGGAGTGAAACCGCCAGCTGCCAATTAAACCTCGCTGAGCCTACCTAGATATAGGTACCTACACTACCTGAAGTCCTTCTAGCCCCAACCCTACGTTAACAACAACCTGAGCATACCTTACCTAAGATACCTCTCATACCTAGCTGCGTGCACAGTCTCCCCTATCTTGGGTTTCACTTGTACAACCGTTGATGGGCAGGCTATGATAACGCAGTCGTCAACTCGCGAAACCCTCACCAGCTACAGATTTATTTCGCTGTATACTGTATTTTCACTGAAAGCCTGGCCGTTGCAGTGACCCCTGTTGGCTTTGCTTTAGGGGGGCTTTAAGTTTCGGTATCCGCCCGCCGTCTTATCTTTTCCTTTCGTGCCTTGATTTAATTAGTAACAGCCTCTCTCCTCTCTTCCACCTCGCAAAATACGAGACGAAGTCGTTCATGACCTTCCGACGATAGCTTCCCACAATGGCCATAGCGAGGCCAGTCCGTGCCCTGGGGCTTGCCGCCATCTGCGTCTTGCTGTTCTGTTTCTATAATCTATACAAGCCCGACCACATACCCTTCAACGGGGGCAAATGGCCTGCCGACATCAACCCCAATGACCTCAAGACCAACGCAGATTTTAAAGGCACCTTCGAAAGGGATCCCAATCTTGATTGTAAGCGATGGGCAGACTAGGAGGCATCCATGAGATTGGCGAGCTGACATACTACAAAAGTGACAGGAGAGCCGGTGGGAAACCTCGTTAGATCCTCGGATGCCTATGCGCCAGGCAAGGCCGGAACCGCTCGTATCCCCGCCACATTGCTCGCGCTCGTCCGAAATGAAGAACTTGCCGGTATGCTGCAGTCGATGAACGACTTAGAGCGAACTTGGAACCACAAATTCAACTACCCTTGGACCTTCTTCAACGATGTCCCGTTCACCGAAGAGTTTAAGCGCAAGACGAGCGCCGCGACCAAGGCCGAATGTCGATACGGTACGCCAGCATACCAGACTCCACATGAGCGAACACGGATTTGGAGACACTGACATTGGTTTGACAGAGGTAATCCCGAAGGAACACTGGGCAAAACCATCGTGGATCAACGACGACCTTTTTGCCGAATCAGTCAAAATCCTCGAAGAGAACGACATTCAGTATGCAAGCATGCTCTCCTACCACCAGATGTGCCGATGGAACAGCGGTTTCTTCTACAAGCATCCCGCGCTCGCCGACATACGATACTACTGGAGAGTCGAGCCCAAGGTACACTTCTTCTGCGATGTTGACTACGATGTCTTCCGCTACATGCAGGATAACAACAAGACATACGGCTTCACCATCAGCTTATACGATGCCCCGCAATCCATCCCATCCCTCTGGCCCGAGACGACAAAGTTCCTTACTGAACATCCCGAATATTTGCACGAGAATCGCGCAGAGGGTTTCATCACAGACGCGACTCGTCGACCGATCCACAATGCCATGGCCAATGGCTACTCGACTTGTCATTTCTGGACGAACTTTGAAATCGGCGATATGGAATTCTGGAGAAGCCAGGTCTACGAAGACTACTTTAATCATCTGGACCGTGCCGGAGGCTTTTTCTACGAACGTTGGGGCGATGCGCCGGTGCACAGTATCGCGCTTGGCTTATTCGAGGATAAGAACAAGATTCACTGGTAAGCAAATGTCCGACTCTCCGAATCGATCAAGATTTGCTAACTGGTTACCAGGTTCCGAGACATCGGATATCAACATGTTCCCTTCTTCAACTGCCCCAACTCGCCCAAGTGCAGCGGCTGCAGGACAGGCGAGTTGACCGATGGCGCGAATTGGCTTCATAAAGAAGACTGCCGGCCGAACTGGTTCAAGTTCGGCCATATGGATTGAGCTGAGCCATCCACGAAGTAATGATAATAGCTGTTGGGATATACATGTCACATATCTGGTGGTGCTGTCGTCGTTGAAAGGCAACGCTCAATAGCCGATGTGTATGCTACTTTGGGGGTCCTGGATGACTGAATTGGCGCATAGAGGGGCGTTTGGGTACTGCCGGAAAGGCATTTGAATCCATTACTTGTACAAATCTACCACATGAACTTAAGACCCACGTACAATGCAATATGCTATTTCCAATACAGGGGGCCATAACAGACAATGACATACAATGATAGCGAGCTTGAAGATATCAATTCAAAAGACACTTCGAAAGGTTACATTGAGATTTGTGTCTAGCGTTTCACCGATATCCATAGACGGTAACAACACCAGATGTCCCACTGGCACAGAACTGATCCCCAAATCCCCCTTCCCTCCAAGCCAAGCAACTTATCACATTGCTGCGCTCTTTTTCCTTCCCATCCTTCCCAATGACCTTCTTCCTCGGCTCTGAGGCCACCGGACCCCAGGGAACGTGCACTTCCGCTTTCTTCTCGCCTGTCAAAATATCCCAGACCCATATCCGCCCCTCGCCATTCTGCCCCTGAGTCGCAGTCATCTCATCACCGGCAAGGACATATTGCTCTTTGCCTCCTAGTATAGCTTGTACCCTAAGCTCCTCATTCTTGAATCCGGGGTCAGAATACATCTTTAAGCATTCGCCCGTCTCTCTATCCATGAGCCGGACTTTACTATCGAGCCCACTGACCAACACGGCTTTGCCGTCTTTCGTGGGGTATAAACTAGTGATAGAAGGTCCGATAACATCCGTTGTGCATCGCCCTATGCGTACATCATAGCTCCGTACTCGTCCATCGACACTCCCGGTCACTATCTGTTCACCACAGACAGCGATGGAGGAGATGGCGTCTTTAGCGTCCTGCAGGATCTGCATCGGTTTCTGCGCACCGCTCTTGACGTCCCAGAGTCGGACAGTGGCATCTAAGCCACCGGAGATGAGGACACTGTCGTCTTCCCCCGCGAAACAGACAGCGTTCACACGAGCCGTATGGCCGGATGTGCCGCCAGCGCCGAAACGGCGCAGAGTCTGCGCGGTTGAGACATCCCAGAGGAATACGGAGCGGTCACCCCCCGCGGACGCGAACCGTGCGTTGTCGGTTGAGACGCTGAGGGAGAGGACTTCGTACCCGTGTGCTGTGTAGGTTTGGATCAGCCGCCCCTCTGGTATGGGACCTGTGGGGGAGAGCTTCTTTGAGAGATGGGATGAGGGGTGGATGGTGGTGCTGGGTGCTGGGTTGTAGAGACGGATTGAGCGGTCGGATGAGCCCGCTAGGATGTATGTCCCTGGTGATGCTGAGTATGCGAGGGCGTGGATGGGGCCTGAATGGTTTGTTAGTTCGATGTTACATGTGAGTGAGGATGAGCCTGAGTGAGCGAGTGAGGTTTACCGTTTGAGCCCAGGAGGTGGGCTATCGGCTTGTTTGGGAAAGCCATTGTGGAGTGAGGCCGCTCATGTCTATCGCCTGCTCTGTGCCTGATCCTTTTGATTGATGGGAAAATCTACCTAACTATTGGATTTGCGTCTCATGCCCAAAGTGAGTCAAGCATACCGAGGTCGATCTTTCGAGACCTATGTAGGTAGATAAGACCTGATACCTACAGGTAATTAGGTACCTCCCCAGCCCACGATACAGGGTAGGCGACAAGGCGCTATGGGCGCTGACGGGAGCATCTCCCAGTGCCATGGAAATGATATTCATTCTGTTCCCAGTGGCTTTTCCGACGATATGGAACCAAGAGATGTCAGACGGGTTTCCGGGACAATTTCCTGGTTCCATTGGCAAATTGACACTTGCTTTTTTATTTTTACCCTTTTACCAAGAAATTGGGGGCCACCCATACTATGCGGGATTCTTTCGCACGGTGATTTCCAGCTCCATGGAAAATCGATAAGCTGGGATATACCTAGACAGTGCTCAGAAGCTGCTTGCTGTGCATTATTTGTCATGAACTATAATTATTTACATGGATCGAGAGTTCAGCCCTCGTCCAGAGCTCGTCCTCACGATCCTCCATCTCATCTATTGATTTTCTTGGCCAGATCTTGGGTTCTTGGATCGGGCTTGGGTGAGTTCTGCACGGGTGTTGCGGCGAAAAGAACATACCCCTGAACAGTTGCCCTGCAAGGACATGCCTGATAGCTCGAGATCTGGTCCTGTTGGTACATGTGATGCAGGTGACTGTCTCGACCCTGCCCCCGGCCCAACTGGAGGTCTCACTCGGTTGGCGACGCCACTCCAGTAAGACAGACTCATCTCAAGGCAAGGCATTTCCCGGACAGATGTTGCAACCCGAGCAATCCTTCACACAGCAAGGGGAAACCCAGATATATGGCTGAGTTGTTCGCGTGACTGTGTCACTGTGCCCAATCTCGGCCCAGTTGCTAGCCGGCCGAGTGATGATGGCTTCGGACGGGCAACCTGGTCCGATGCCTGGCGCCATTGGGATCCATGATGCGCCCTCGCCGCCCAACTCGATAAGGCAGGAGGATCTGCAGGTACCGCTGTGTTGGTGCTGCAGAACCGGCTGGCCAAAAGCAAAAACGCCCCAACTGGACCCCCAGTCTCGAGAACGACTGCGGGCAGAGTGCGGGCACCATCTCCAAAATTGCGCAAACCGGGCCTCAGCTGCTGCATTAGCCTTCCTCTTACAATGTTATTGTGAAGCAGCTGAAAGCTGCAGGCAAGGAACTGTGAAATTGCGACATTCGTGCTTTTCGCGGTTCGCGGTTGGCGTTTGGGTTTTTCTATTCACTCGCGCATGTCTTTCTGGCCTTAAAAGGGAACGAAAGACTCGGGTCGTACGGTGACGCGGCAAGGGTCGTCGTATTCTCGTAACCTCGTTGTTTTGACGATAACAGATACCACTGGGTATCTCGCTGGCATCAGCAAGGGATACAAGGCATCCGTCTACTTCACGCTTGATGACTGACGACTTACGATTGCTCACATTTGCTCCTACATGATTGCTCTCACTCTGAGCCTTGTACCATGAAGCTCCTCCGCCGCTGGTTCGGACGCCGCAAGTCCTCTCATCCACCGCCAAAACGGGTTTCGGCTTCCACGCAATCCACCTCCCAGAGTAGGCTATCTGACAGACTCAGTCAAAATGAAGACCTCTCAGGCGCAGACTTCCAGATGCTTGAAGATCTGCGGGAGAAGTGCGGCAGGAATACTCTCAATGTTGCAGAAGCCGAGACTCTCCTCGCTGTGTCCTCCAAGCTCGGAGCTCCGTTGACCCCCCGGGAGATCGTGGATCTGCAGCGGATCTTATCGCCGCAAACGCCTCCCGCCTCACCCAAACCCGCGGACAGGAATGCCACAGCGTCGCCTGAGTCGCAGAGACGGGTGCGGACACCGACCGCTCACATGCTCCCCACGACGCAGACGGAAAGTGATCTGTTCTACTTACCGGCTGAAATCAGAGCTAGGATCTGGGCTTATGCCGTTGGTGGGTGCAGGATCTACTTGGCGGTCCAGAACGACAAGCTGGTGCAGCAAAAGGATATGCAACAGCCGTATTGGCGGCACGCCAATGGACTATTAAGCGTGCCTCTGATATGTCGACAGGCGTAAGTTCATTTTACCAATTGCTTTACTCTTACCTATCCTCGTCAACTCGATGTCTAAATTCTACGGCAGATATCTTGAGTCAATCAACCTGCTGTACTCGGAAAACACATTCGGCATAGGCTTTGGATCAATCGGCAGCAACAAAAAGTTCTTCACAAACATGAATACGTTCCTGCTTCCCCAGTGCACAGCCGCAATGCGAAGCCTAGAGGTCGGCTTCCATCTCAGCGGGGGTCACTCACAGTACTACGAAAGCCATCCACAAGCTTGGGACCTTTCACTCGAGGTGCCCGCTCCCGAATCGTTAAGTGACTGGATCTCCGTCTTCAAGTCACTTGCCCGGATGAAGGGCCTCAGGAGACTAGTGGTGGTCGTTTGGGCGTCTGGCGACAGAAGAGACGAGTTCAAAGCGAGAGAGAATGAGCTCATGGACATACCGAGTGTGATGACGGGGCTGCAGAAGTTTGAGGTCTGGTTGCCGTGGAAGAAGGATGAGGGTACTAGGACAGAGGGGAGGGGGGCGTATGTGGTGAGGAGAGAGTTTGAGGATAGGCGACGGTTTGGCGTGAGTGTGCCAAAGTTTTCGTCTTGATGTTGCGAGAAGGAGAACTGAAATGAAGCACTATATGTGTTCCATACCCCGTTGTCTGGGAACAGCGAGTTTTCCTGTGTAATAACACTTATGATACCCATTTGCCATTTTATCGTCTTTAAACATGGTTACCACCTGAACTGTTTTCTACAAAGCGCTATGCAGCGTAGCGCCAGGAACGCAATCTAGTCTTCTTTTGCTTGTACGAATTGGGGAAGGAAGAATGAGCAAAGTAGTGGTTTATAGAAACAAGCTGACCAAATAGTAAGAACGTGAGTGGGATTGAAGGACTTGCTCGCAGTTCGACTCGTAGATCGTTGGTTTCAAATGACCCAACAATCGCTATATTGCCAACGATATTATTCATGTCTGGCTTGAAATCGTGAGGTATGCCATTCAGGTGCAGTGTTGACGGGAGTTCATGTGCAGCTTATCTTATCTCGATTACAAGTGGCCCATATAATTTTTGCCAGACCCGGGATAGTTGTCGCTCCTCCGCCAACAGCATCGCGTTCCTCCACGCCCCGATCTTCGTCCATTCTCCGGTAAACTCGCAGAATTCCGTCGCGAAGCTGCCCGCCCCTTCTCCCTTAGCATTGGCAGTCTCTCAAGGCCCGACAATCCCCTCAGATGTCCGTTGGCTACCATGCTTAGATTCAGCCGCAGTAGCATCTGTCGGGCCTCCTCCTACTGTACGTGCGCCTCGTACCAGACGGCGTCGCTCTCGTCCTATGCATCGCATCTGAGGCTGCGTCGGGCTGCCAGCCAGCACTACATCCGGCGCCTCGCTACAGATGCCTCGAAAACGGCAACCGATTCCAAAGCTATCTCACCACCGCAGCCCTCACCTACTGCAACCTCAAAGCCCTCTGCACCGTCTGAGACAACACCAGACACATCGAAACCAAGCAAGCCTGCGAAGAAGAAAAATAAGAAGAAGCCCACCAAAGCTAAGGCTTCGGCAAAACCTCTACCCCAAGGCACCGAGCGTAAACTCGTCGTGCTCGAGGGCGCACTCGAAGCCCTGAAGAATGTTCTCACCACCAAAGGCATAGACGTCGGCCAGGCCCTCTGTAATGCCGCGCCTAATTCGCTTCTGCCATCCGGTTCCTCGCCCGCATCCGTGAAAAAATCCCAGAAGACATCCCGAAAGCCACCTGCGACGAAGAAGGCGAAGGTAGCGAAGAAGGCCCAAAGCGCCAGGCAGCAGACCGAGGAGCAGACCGAGGATGTTGGGAGCGCCTTGAATACCGAGAGGCGGATCGAGAAATCTTCTTCTAAAATGCCAAAGAAGCGTCTCGGGAAGCGGGCACGGGCGAGGAAGCAAGCCCAAAGTGCTAAGCAGCAGCAGACCAAGGAGGAGGTCGAGGAGGATATCGGGAGGGGGCTGGAGAACAGTTCTCACAAAATGCCAAGCAAGCGTAACGATGAATCCGGGATGAACCCCTCAAGAAAACTGTCTGCTGTGGGATCCGCAAAGAAAACAACCAACCCCGGTGCTTTGTCGCCGTCTAGCGATGAGATAGACTTTGTTGTCATGCGCACCATGCACCATAACCTTGGGTTAGGTGATGATCAAGCGAACACAATTGATTCCTTCGTAGGGGTCACTCGTACACTCTCGAAGAAAAAAGCTGAGCTGTCTGACCATGAGCTAAATACCAAATCTCAAGATTTGCCGATGGAGCCCATCATAAATCGCCGCAAAGGAATAGTGCCAAAAAAGCGAGCAGCCAAGGAGCCAATGGCTGAGAGGATAAAGCCCGAGGAGAACGAGAAACGCAGGGCGGTGCCCATATCCAAGCTTTCGCCAATGACTATGGCCCTAGAGCCGATTGACATTGAGAAACCACCTGTGCCGCCGCTCACCTATGGCTTGGACAGGGTACTGTTTAATTCTGGTGTTTATCAACTCCAGGACCCCCATACTGACGTCTTCAACTTCGATCCCTATCTATCAAAAATCATGCCCATCAGTGAATTCGATTTCAACGCTCTCAAGCAGTACGTCACATCGTCCAAGGACACAAATTTAATCTCCATCGCAAAGGAGAACAAGAAGAAGTATACCGGGTCCACGTCTAGCATGACGAGCATGCTTTCCCATTTCCACTATATTCTTTCTGCTTTCCGACCCCTCAACTACTCCATGCTGTCGCGACGCTTCAACCCCGAGTCAGACCGCTTTACTCATATAATGCGAGCACCTGCCGCAACATTCCTGCACTGGAAAGATGGGACCTACGCCATCGACGCCGACAAAGAGTTCGATACAGCCAACGTTCTCTCCATGCTCGGAAAGTCCATGGAAAAACTCTTGACCCTTCCCAAGGGCGAATATGAAAGGTATCGTCACGAAAACTCGGATCAGATTACCGAAGAAGAACGGAACGCGGAAGAGGCATTTCATTTCACCAGCTTCGGAGACTTCATGATGCGATCACAGCTCGATGCCTATGACCCCCGGGTCCCTGGCTCGGGCATGTTTGATTTGAAGACACGCGCAGTCGTCTCCATTCGCATGGATGTTCAGGGTTTTGAAAAGGGTCTCGATTACGAGATTCGGCACAAGCTGGGCCAATGGGAATCTTTCGAACGAGAGTACTATGATATGATACGCTCTGCTTTCCTGAAGTACTCACTTCAGGTTCGTATGGGACGAATGGATGGCATATTTGTTGCCTATCACAATATCAAACGGATATTCGGATTCCAATACGTCTCCTTGCGCGAGATGGATGAATCCTTACACGGTGGCTCTACTAACTTGGTTTTGGGCGATGCCGAGTTCAAGGCCAGTCTGCGTCTTTTGAACGAATTGCTGAATCGAGCCACTGAGAAATGGCCAGAACAATCCTTGAGCATTGTGGTGGAAACACGAGAATCAACCAAGAATGGCGGTTCCACGCCTTTCATGTATATCTTCGCCAAGCCTGTCTCTGCCGCTGACATCAAGCAGAAACAAGAAAAAGGCAAAGCCAAAATTGAAGCTTACGAGAGGAAACTTTTGGGGCTTGTGAATGGTGGCGAAACGGTTCCATCGGAAAACCCTGCTGTGTCTGAAGCTGTCGCTAACGAAGACCAAACTCCACTCTCTCCAGCAGCCGAGGAATTGATCAGTGTTGCCACCTGGGATGAAGCACGGGAAATGGTCCAGAACGCCATGGATGATGATGAGCAAGGGGTTGGACTTGTGCGAGAAGCCATTGAAGATGCCCTCGAGCAGAGCAACATTCTGCGTACCACTTCATCGGCTGAGGCGCGGGAGTATGTTGATGCACTCATTGAGACACTTACAGGACATTCGCTTGCAGCTCCATGGAAAACTGGCGAAAATGACATTGACGAAGGCGAGAACGACAATGAGCTAGAAGAAGATGATATGCAAGTCGACCACAACGATAGCCCTAGGGACATGGACAAAGTCATCGATGAAGTTAAGAAGGAGCTCGAAGCTGGGGAAGAAGGGGCCACTCAGGATTGTCTCAATGAATCAAAGAAGGCACTAAAAGACGATCAAGTTTTCGAAGAAGCCACAAACCCTGCGTCTAGTATGCCAGCTGAGTCTAATCCGGCGCCAACAACCGATGAAACAAATCTCGACGGGGACATCGCAACGCTAGACGAAATCAACGTTGTTTCTGATATTGACGGTACACATGCGACTCGGTCGTTCGCAACTTCAGACGGCAAGGAGGAAGAGATCATCGAGGAAGAGCCAGAGGATGAAGAAGATGAAGAAGATGAGTCGGAAGACGACATTGCAGCCAGTGACACAAAAGAAGATGCTGCGTCCGCAAGGCTCGCTCCTTTGACGGATCTCATCGTGCGGATGGCTCAGAGAATTGACGAAAGACCGACGGGGGTTGTCGGCTCTCGTGACTTTGGTGACGATGCATCAAGGCTGAAAATCTTCGAACAAACCCTTACTCGCCTCATCTCTGGATCGAAATCGGTCGAAACGCACAAAGAAGATGGTTCGACAGACGTCGATACTCGGCAGGAAACGACCTCATCGGATATTGCAGCCACGGAAGAAACTCAACCGAAGACTACCGATTCGGCAGATGCTACGGCCGAGAGTGATACCTCTGTCACTCCTGCGGAATCACCGAAAATAGATTTGCTGGCAATGGTCTTGACGGTGAAGAACAAAGTCAATGGGAAATATGTCACACGGCCCGAAAACCTCCAGAAAGCAGATGATTGGACCGTGGAGTACATTATTCAAGAGGTCGAGGAGCCAGAGAGAGCTCTTGGTCTCTACCAGCAGTGTATCAAACGACGCAAGGCTGCATTCACTTTTTCAGACAGAGATGCAGCATGGTACGAAATGTTTAGGGGCGAATTGGCTAGGTCTACCAATGCAGGTCGAGAATATAGGAAGGAGAAAGAGAAGACCGATCGCAGTTCTCCCATGTATACGGTCGACTCTACTGCACCGCTTCCACGAGGAAAGCCGCTGGACTCCGCCGAACAGCCGACCCAATAGGATGATGTGCGATAAGAAGTGTATAAAATCCAATGCTTGATCAGGAAGGGCTTACAAAAAGTAGAATATTACTGGCAAATCGGGACGTCTAAGTGAGTGAGCGACGTTATAGATGTCCTCGGATTGGACGGCGTTTGGATTTTCTTTCATGTATATGCGGCATTGCATTGTATAATGTACAATCACATTTTTGGACAGCAAGAGCATTGGCGCGATGCTACGGGGCATCCTGTAATTTATAGTAATTGAGCCCAAAAATATACCTCCACCTCCCCCTTTCAGCTTCACATCGTCTTTCCATTAATACCAACCCAGCGACAGTGCATATGCAGACTCTGTTTTAACATGAAGAGGTTGCCGTTTACTGAGCTTGAGTGCGCTTACAGGTAGAAGGTGGATGGTACCCTCCTCTTATTGGTGAGGATGGTATTGAGGAGACTGAATGGTCCGAAGCCACGGCGTACTTAGCATTGGCTTCGCGTTCCTAAACAATATGCCAGTAGTCATGGAGATATGTGCGACACGAGAGGCATTAGTACATCTTCTATATGATGCGATTCACCTCGGGTCAGCAGGCTGAACCTATGCTCATGTTCCCCTGCCCAATTTGTTGTACCTTCTGCATCGCCCTACTGCAAAACGACAACTCATCCTAAGCGGCGTTTTATTCCTATGCGCGTTTGCACAAGAATCCGCTTCACCGGGTGCTTGACCACCTTCTCACATGTATAATGTTTGTAATGCGCCTCTTCACTCACCGAAAGGCAACACCAACACACAAACCCTTGACTTTCGCATCTCGCACACACAACACTCATAGCTCTCATGATCAAACATTGCACGTGGCGCTCAATGCCCAGCCATGGAAACATCCAAGATCCTATCTCGCATATGCTCAACAGGGTACACAACCTCAACACCCGCCTCCTCCAGTCTCTGCTGCCCATCATTACACTTGATAAACGTGCCCGGTTCCCTAATGCCAACATACACAGTCCTAATCGCACCTCCTAACCTAATAATCCTAGTAGCACACGTCGTATTCCCGCTCAGTCTCTCATTACACGGCTCCATCGTCGTGTACAGCACGGTGTTAGGCGGCAAGACTGAACCTATTTGGTCCGGAGGGATGTTGTGCGCATCGGCGATTTTTATGAAGCAGCATTGTTCGGCGTGGGTTGTTCCCAAGTCGCCTTTGTAGTCTCGGGGGTACTCTAGGGAGTACCCGGTCGAGAGAATTTCGCCTGTGGAGGAGTCGACTAGGAGTGCGCCGACGCAGAATTTGTTGGGTGCTGGAGGGAATTTTTGGGCGATTTGGAGGGCGTAGGTGATGAATGCTTCGTGGTCTCCTGGCTTGATTGTTGGGGTGTTCTCTGGGTGAGATGGCATGGTGATGGGGGATGATATCTGATGTTGAATGTTTGGACGTTTCTAAGGGAGAGGATGCTGGCTCGGCTGGCTCTTTACGGGTGGAATCACGGTTGTGAGAGAATCGCGACGGAGCAAGACTCGGTGGCCAGATGAAACATGTTCTATTTGAATATATTTCAAGTGAATAAGCACGACCTGCTATCTAATCAAGACCAGCTATAATGAATCTCTGATTGAATTGAAATCACTTGCATCGTGACATTCCAAGAGGCTGGCGGGCACTGTTACCTTAGCGGAGTAAATCGGGTGCGGAAAGACCCGGAACACCGACGCCAGCACCTGCGGCCCAACACTGCGTCCCGATCGTGACCAGACATCACAATGCAGGCCTCGGGAGCGCAACGATGGTATCCCACCCCAGATTCCACTACCGAACTTTTAATTTCGCATTTTGAGTCTCGCATATCTGGGCTACAAGGCTAACGGCGTTATTCGACCCTGGGATTGGTGTCGTACCCTCAATGTGGAAACATTGCGCGCGAATTCTAATCGCGGATCATTTTCGTCATTCTTACATTATGGCGTCAGCTGTCTTGAAGCCTTTTCTCCGTGCTCAGACTTCGCTGCCGAGAGTCATAAAAAGGGATAAAAATAAGTCATTACGAAGACGGTTCATAAATTCCATACAGTGAGAATCATTATTCTAATACCACATTGAAAGTCTTTAAGACCTCTCCGTATTCCCGAGTACTGACATTGACTCCGTCGTACTACTCTTCTTTGCTGGAACCATTAGCGAATTGTGGAAAACATGAAGACACCTCGCCTTTCCAAGGCGATTAGATTGACGAGAAATGGGCCTACAACGATATGGGCGGACTCAGTGTGTCGCAATGGAAGGTCAGATAGTATAGTAAGGGAACTGCGGATGGCCAGTACTATCTCGACAGATCCAAAACCCTCGAGTAAGTTTCTCATGCGAAAAGTGAAGTCAAGTATATAGTACTCACATGCTTTCTCACAAAAGGTCGAAAGGAAAGAGTCGTCATCCTCGGCTCAGGATGGGCAGGTTACGCCTTCGCGCGTACTCTAGACCCCAAGAAATTCGAGCGCGTAATGATCTCACCGCGCTCCTATTTCGTCTTTACTCCCCTAGTGGCTGGCACAGCGGTAGGAACGCTCGAGTTTCGTGCCGTCATGGAGTCGGTCAGGAGAATAGGCCTAGATCATTTTCACCAGGGCTGGGCGGACGACATCGACTTCGAGCGCAAGGTCATCCGCGTTGAAGTCAACACATCAGATGACATAGCTGCAAGGACGAGGGCAACAGGTGCAGTGGAGAAGGGCGAATTGTTTGATGTCCCCTACGACAAGCTCGTCGTTGCCGTTGGGGCGTACAGTCAGACATTCGGCATCCCAGGGGTGAAGGAACATGCTAACTTCCTGCGCGATGTCTCCGATGCACGGAAGATACGGATGAAAGTCTTACAGCGCTTTGAAAAAGCCGCGTTACCGACGACGAGTGATGAGGAACGGCGAAAGCTACTGCATTTTGCTGTTGTCGGCGGCGGACCAACGGGTATCGAGTTCGCTGCCGAATTGCACGATCTCGTACATGATGACTTATCGAAGACGTATCCTGATTTCGTGAAGAACCGCCTAGTGCAGATCACGGTCTACGATGTTGCGGATAAAGTCTTACCGATGTTTGATCGTAAGTTGGCGCAGTATGCCACCGACATGTTTCGGCGCGAGCGCATTGCTGTCAAGACGGAACACCATCTTACGAGGATACGCAAAGATCCGGAGCTCGAAGACTGCTTGAAATTAAAGATCACGGAGCATGGAGACGAGGAGGTTTCTGCTGGTCTTGTTGTTTGGAGTACGGGGCTGATGCAGAATCCGCTTGTGGCGAAGCTTGGGATGAAGAGCCTGCTCGGGGAGAAGAGCAGCTCGAATGGCCATGTTTCTCCGACGATGGTATTGCAGAAAGATGCCAAGTCGGGTAGTCTGGTCGTGGATAAGCATTTGCGCGTCATGACAGCTCCTTGCGAAACCCCCGCTTCTGAAGGTGGGAAATCAGCAGAAACTGTGCCCGGAAACAGCGATGTCCTCCCAGACGTCTTTTGCATAGGCGACTGCGCAACAGTACAGGGGGAGCACTTCCCAGCCACGGCACAAGTAGCCAGCCAGCAGGCAACGTATCTTGCTAAACGACTCAACAAAGGCGACGTCGACTCCAAGACCTTCAAGTATCGTGACTGGGGAGTCATGACTTACCTGGGCAGTTGGAGGGCAATCCACCAGAGCAGTGCGGATGAGCTGTCCGGATGGGCGGCTTGGATCCTCTGGCGCACAGCGTACCTCACCAAGAGCATGTCAATACGCAATAAGATCATGGTGCCAGTGTATTGGGTTACGTCTTGGCTTTTTGGACGCGATATCTCGAGGTTTTGAGTGATGAGTGGTAGTTGTATAGATCGTTGCACATAGACTGCCTTGCTCCTAGGTGAGTATATAGACTTAGACATAGAGGTATAGAATTGGTGTTGGAGGATCCTTGTACAGTATGAATACTAATTCATTCCACTTTGAGGCAACAAAACACTGCAAATATTGCTGTCCGAATACTACTTCATTGATTCCCATTAAAACATCTGTTCTCGAAAACTCAGTGTGGGTTGCATCTACTATATCATTTGATCACATGGAAGGTGGTAGAGGCCTCAGAGATACATGTAAACATTGCCTAGACATGGCCCTTGCAACTCCAACGCTACGTGATGTGGAACACTGTAGCAACATTTCCCATTCTGTCGCATTGTAATGCCTGACAGTCCATGGCTACGCCTGTTGATGTAACCTGACAGGCTGGTCCTTGTTGTGTTCTCATGACCAGTAGGCGTCTGCATGTTAGATTGTACGGGTTATATTTAACCGGCATCCTGACCGTCATAGGTGATAAGGGACAAGCCAGCGCAGATCATAAGACAACATCACCATGGAAACTTTATCTCACGACATTCACTATGCCTGCGTGACAGAGACCGGATTGACAAGTACCAAAGCGACATGTGAAACGCAGGGAGACGTTCGAACACCGCAGGCTCTCAAATATTATCCTAATGTAATAGACATTGAAGACTGGGGATAAAATTGGTCGTCTAAATAGGACGGAACCTATATCTTAGCGATAGATGGATTATAAACCTGACTTTCAATGTTGCCCGGAGATGAGATCAACCATATAGACATACCCAGACCGTTCGACTTGTACAGTCACACTGGAGACAGATTTAGAATGTCGAAGGGAATGTCGTGAGCCTACCGCCATCAGTGACTATCACGTTCCCATTTAGGTAGCCTCCTGCACGAGAGGCCAGGTAAAGTATGGCACCGCCCACTGAAGGTCATTAACATCTTGGTTCAAGAACAAAGTGTGTAACTACTCACTATCTTGCTCGTCGCCCGCTCGCTCAAGTGGTACGGCGCATTTGGTTATTTGGCCACTACGCGACAGAACCGCAGCAGACATCTGACTGGGGTATACTGGTGACCATTAGTACTGTCTTTCCGGCTTACTTATCATGTGCACTGACAAGCGACGTTGAACCCACCACAAGACGTTCAAGTCGGCATTGTTGTAAAGCAACTACAAAGAGAAAGGATGACCTACAGCCTGGACATAGTATGTTTGATCGAATATCCCACTTCGGCAGGGCCACACTTAGTTGTTTGGCCAGGTGTGTGCAAGCCGCCTTACTCTGCCCATCTGCACAGACATGAGCATTTAGAAGAACATCACAGGGCCGAGGTGCACATACTGCATCATGTTAGTCATTTTCATGTAACTATTAACGAGACTATGAGTACGTACCAAGCAAAGCCTCCAGTGTTGACCTTGTTGAAGCCACCAATAGAGCTCACTGCAACTACTTGAGACTTCTGCTCAACATTGCCTGCAGCATTACCGGCATCGAGCAACTTCAAGAATGACATGGTAGTGTACCAGACAGCGGCGGTGTTAACGGCAAAAGTGTCGCGATACTCATCAAAGGGGATAGCTAAGTTTGCATCGACGAATTCGTCCAGGGTGGTCGTAGCCGTGGCCTTGATTCCATATGGGCCTGCGATACCTGAGTTGCAGACTAGCAAGTTCACGAAGCCGGACTGTTCTTTTACGGATGATGCAGCTGCAGCCAGTGACTCGACTGAGGTGACATCGCACGTGATTGGGACGACGTCAGGGCTGCCGATCGTCTCGACGGCTTCCTTGAGGACTTCGAGGCGGCGACCAAGCACGTAGACCTTTGCTCCATTGGCTACTAATGCCTTTGTAATCATAAGACCAATTCCTTGCTTCGATCAGAGAATGTACCGCAATGTGGGGGAGGACGGCCATAGCATACCTGTACCACCACCGGTCACAACAGCAACAAGGCCCTTGACATTGAACAGATTCGCTGCGCTCAGCGGCACAACGCCGCCCTGGGAGTCCGCCATTGTAAAAACATGAAAGAGTTGGAAGCCATTCGGAGACTGGATCGGACTGTCAACAGTTCATAGAAGTCATTAGCGCAATTCTCCGTGTAGACGGGAACCCCGCCGATGCCCCTCAGTGGAGGATGGAGCGGAATCCGCGGATACTGACGTGACTGATTATCTCGCTTGGTTGAGGTACTAGGTAGCAAACTGCTCTCGATTAACTAAGACACCCATTCCGTATTACCAGCTGTGGGAGTGATAACCAAAGATTGCTCGTCGATGCATCTCTCTCTATTCCAATGCAATAGGGTCCATCCCGATGGCTCAAGTAGTTGGAACGAACTAACGACCCTTATGATGGGGAAGACTGACTCGGTCCTCCCTCGTAGTCAAACTCCGTTAAAACAAACAGCAGATTGCCAACATTGTGTCTTCAATATGCGACGTGGATGCTGAAGTAGGAGCATTTAGTCCGTGGGACCTCGCGTCCCCCTCACGACCCCTTCTACCTGTGCAAACCGCAGAGATCATTCTCATGGGCGAGGTGGACGTTTATCACCAGATGAAATATAATATAGGTGTGTCTACGGCTGTGAACATGAGTGTGTTCATAGGTGTCACAGCACGAACGGATAGGTCTTGAGCGCGAAGACTCTATTTTTAGGGCTGTGAGCGAGGCCTTCGAATAAACCATTGCATAAACCATTGTGCAGAAGCAAATCTCTGTAACTAGTAGCTGCCGGTCTATGCTCTGAGATTCAATCCTGAAGTTCACCACGATCAGATGTTGGAACGCCAGATCCTAGAGACAAGCATGAATGACACACGCTGAGGGGCACAGATTCCTTGCGCTTCCTTGCGCCTGACGCTTGTCCACAGGGCTACCAAATAACTCCCACCATTTCTGTCTTCGAACGCGCCGCCAAATCTTCCCATGTCGAGATTGGAGCTTCGTAGCGGGAGCCGGGGGTCCCTTTGGGGACAATCTCCAATGTCTGAACTGGTTCCACTAAATCAAGAATGTCGTCTACCAGGAAGTTACTATCAGTATCATAACAGACGCAGGAGAAATTTGAAGGTCCTTCCTTACCCTTATAAAAAATCCTCTGTTCCTTGAAAGAGTGGGAGAAGAAGTTGAAGGATGTGTCCTCTGTTGAAGGGGCTTCTGGTAGCCTAGTCGAGTTCACTCCAAACACTCTCCTCCACCCACTTCCGCTCTCGATCCAACTCTTTGTAATGAGTTATGTGTGACTCGCATTCTCTCTCGGGGCAAAACCACACTGTCGCGAGTTCTCGCAGCCGAGAAGCCCAAAGCCACTGATTGTGGTGAGTTTCGAGTCCTTCTTTCTTTTCCCTGGCTGTGAGAGTCGAGGATCCGCCGAGTTGGTTGCTGATGTCGTTGGTTCTAGCCAAATCCTCTATTGTTTGTAGGCGGCGTAGAGGACGGCTCGTTGGCGACTGTTCTCTTTGCACCAGTCATCGTCGCCACGTTTCTCTGTACATCTATCCTTGCTGCCACAAGGACGAACGACAGCCTTCAAACGTTCAGTCAACATGACACAACAGAGAAAGGAGATGTTGAAACTCACGCGGCAAGTCTCGGTGACCATTTTCGTAGCGAGTCGTAAGGAGCGAGAAGGGAGCAAAGACAGAAAGCGACTCGAGCTCTAAAGTCAAGCGTTGTAAGGTATGGTGTGATGCGGGCACAATGGACCATTGACGAAGCCATTGGTCTTTAAATTCCATTGAGAAACCTTATTGTCGACGATGTGCATCTAAGTACTCAAGGCGCTCCAACTCACAGGTCTGACTTTGTTCAAAGAGTCCATTGGACTGGCTCTATTGATGGGATTCGCCGCAATAAATGGAATGTCAAGTCGAGTATTTGGGAACGAGTCGACAAAGCTAGACACTCCAGCATGTTCCACCATAGGCAGATCGAGTTATCACTGCAACACAGCAACCCCCACAGGGTAAGAATTGGTAAGTGTAATATCTTACACCATTATCGTCGATGGAAAAAAAATATGAGGGTTCCTGAGAACTCACTCAATAAAGGCAGAGCAGTGGATAAAGATTGTAACTCGCTCTGTCTAGTATCGCTCCACCTTGCAACCATTCATGATCAGACAGTAAGACAGTAGGAAATCTCTTAGGCTTCGTAAGCATCAATACTGTGAATGCAATTATAAGTCCAACTCGATGCACCTTCATACCCGTTCATAAAGGCCGTTGACCTAGGCCGCTCCTAACAGTGATTGTAAGACAGACATTGTCGAGATTGGCGAATATCAAGAGAATCGAATTAGTCTCAGAATTCTCGGACTAATGTCCTTTTCCACGCAAATCTCCCAACCCCTCCTGAACATCATCGCTCACACCACCTAGAAAATCGAATGCCTCGTTCACGTTGTCCACCCATGTGCCTCCTCCACATGCACTCGAGATCCAATTCTGGTAGTCGAGCGCACCAAGTTCATTGTCCTTGAACGTCTTGGCGCCTTCAATGAGGACGCGCCAACCAACTGTGAGTGCCTTGCCCTCAGGAAGTGCAACATCCTGAACCACTTCGGCGATGATGTTGAGAATGATGGCGCAGGTTGTACCGAAAACAGCTTCAAGAGCATCGCCAATAATGGGGAGAGCCTCCATCACCAAATCTGCAATCTCATTGGCCAGGGGCACCTCGCATTTGCATGCCGCACCGACAAATTCGTCCCCATCAGGGTCGATAGATGTAGGCACACCTTTGAGCTCAGCTGAACCCTCGCAAGCCCAGGGCTTGGGACTGCTGCCGCATGTCTTTTCGCATAGTGCTTCATATGTGCTGAAAGTCTTTTGCTTGGCGATAATGTAAGATGACACCCCCCCTCGCGGACCACCCCCTTACGGACCACCGCGTACCGCGACACCTTTGCGACTTATATAGTATATAACTAGGTTTACTACAATATAACTATATATTGCGACTTGACTTTTTTTATATTATTATTTTTGTCTTTTTTTTTTTTTTTAACGATATTACGTATAAACGCTGAAGCCCGTATAAAAACGGCCGTACGCGAAGCTGTATTTAACGGGGTTGTTTGTTAAAGAGCTATTAAATAGGATATTTCCAAGATTACTTTATTACGTTATTTAAAAGCAGAGCTTATTAAAAAAAATAAATATTAAAGCTTATAGCTATTGTTATTATTTTAAAAGATTAAATTAGCAACTTAAGCCGTAAAGCAATTTAGGCTAAGCTTTTTATTACTGTTATTAAAATTTTGTATAATAGCTTAATATATATTAAAAGCTTTTAAAAGCTATAATATATTAAGAAAAAATTAGCATACTAGTTTCTTATAACGTAATTTTATTGTTTAAAATATTAAAGCCAAAATAATTAACTATATTTGCGTTTTAGGTGCTACCGTAATAAACGTTAACTTTTTTTATAATCGACTCGATTTTTTAAAATTAATGAAAATTTTATTTGACCGTTTTTATAATACTAACGAAATAAGCTTCGGCTAAAAAGTAAAAAATAACTATTTTGTTATCGCTAAAAAAAACGGTCGTTAAGCTTTAAATCGCGGTATCGAAAAAAATAAATAAATTATTATATTAAAATATATATTAGTTTTTAAAATAGCTTTTTTACCGCTAGTTATTTTTAAAAAAGTTAATATATAATAATAATAGTTTTTTAACCAAAATGTAGCTTGCTTTAATACTTAACGCTTTAAAACGTTACTTAAAAAGTAAACCAATAATTTTACGGCGGTAAACTAATTAATAGTTATTTTTATACTATATATCCAGGCTTTTTATAATAATAAATAAATAATTTTCGTTAGCGATAGCTATAAATTATATATTAGCAATAATTTTATATAAAAATGTTTATATAATAAAATATAGCTCGTTTTTTATAAGCTTTACTATAGTTATATCGTATAACCGTTAAACGTAAAGATTTTGGGCTATTAAAAAAAAAGCTTTGAAAATACTTTCGAAACAATGTTAACAGCTAATTAAAAATAAAGCTTTTTAAAAAAAAAATGTTAAAAGCATTTTATAACGTTAAAATTAACTTTTTAACTCTTTAAGTTATTAAAAAAGCTTAGAAAGCAATTAAGATATAACTGCGCAATTGCTAATAAAGCTTAAAATCACGTTTTATTTTTTTTAAAAAAAATATTCTAAAAGTTAAAAATAAAGGACTTCCGTTATTTTTTCGGCTAAAAACATTTAATTTTATAGCTTTTACTATTTTAATTACTATTAAAACGCCTAAAAAAAGCTAAAATTATTTCTATAATAGCCGAAAAATATCTTTTCGGTTTAAGTTACTATTAAATCTAGCTTAAAAAATACTAAATTAAAAAGCTTATAAAGCTTTAAATAAAAAAGCCTTTATTATCGTTTACTTAAAAGCTAAAATAGCTTTATTAAAACGAAAAAACAATAAAAAAACGATAATAAAACGAAAAGTAATCGCTTTAGTACTTGGTAAAAAGTTTATACGGCTTATAAACGTTGAAAAAGTACGCAAACGGATAAAAAAGGTAATAATCTATAAAAACGAAAATAAAAAATATAATATATGTTTAATTATTATTGCGTAAAAGGCTTTTTGCTTGGTATAAAAGGACAATTGCTTTGTACGAGCAAAAATAAAACAGATGCTAAATAGCCGTCGTAAATAAATAGCATATACAATATAAATAAATAGTACGTATATAGCACGTACGTTAAGTAAAAAATAACCGGCGTAAGTAAATATTACGTACGACGGTTACGGGATAGCCAACGTAAGCAAGTTATATATACGTCGGATATTCTATATAAAGGCTTATCTACTTCGTATAAAATCTTTTTTAAAGATTTTTTTTTTTAAAAATAAATATAAATAAATTAATCATATAGTTATTTATATTTGCTTTAATACATATAAAGCCTATTTAATACTAATTAGTAGTTATAAAACGATTATAAATTAATAAAAACAAAAAAAACAATTAATCGAAAATTATAATAATACGATTTTGCGTTTTTATTTTATTTTCGTTTTATATTTCCGGTTTAAACAAATTATATAAAAAAGATTTAAAAAATTTATTTCGAATTATATTTAAAAATAATAATAAACCGATTTATATAATAAACTTTATATAATAGCTAAAAACAAATTTTAAATTTTGTTTAAATAATTAGCTTTATAAACCGAAATAGCTTTATAATATAGCTTTAATAAAAATAACGTTAAAAAATATTTTATACTAAATAAATAAAAAAACAATAACGACTTTAAATTATCTGATAACTTATTTAATAAATTTATAGCAACGTATATAGTTTATTACGTATTATCGTATAAATAAACTCGTATAACAGGCGATTATTTGTTTTTTTTTATTTAAAAAAACTTTAAAAACTAAATAAAACTTTAGTTTAATAAGTTTATATAAACTATAAAATAGCTATTTTTTATATAATTAATAAATTAAAAAATATAATTTAAAAATAATACTTTAAACGTAAAATTAATTAAACTTATATAAAATAAATAAATAGTAATTAATATTTATTATTAAAAATTTTATATAAATTAACTATTATAACTTTAAAAATTATTCGAATTAAATATTTAATAAACTATTAAAAAACTATTATAAAAAAACTAACTATATAAACAGTTTTAAACTTTTTAACCGTTTTTTATTATATAGTAAACTTTATTTTAATATATATTACGGAATTTTATTATATTAAAATATAATATTATAAACGGCTAAATCGATTTGTATAAATTCGTAATTTTTTAAAAGTTATAAAAAAACTTTTTAAACTTTATTAATCTATTATATAATATATTATTAAATAAAATACATTAGTTCGTACGGCTATATTAAGTTTTAAAAATTAAAAAAAACTATTATTACGCGGTTTTTTTTTTAAATTTTTTTAAGCTTTATTAAATCGTACTTTTAAACTAATATTAATTTAAAAATAATATAAAAAAAAATATACAATACGTTTAACGTATATTTTAATATAAAAATAAACTATATTTAATATTAAAACAAATAAACTATAATAAACTTTTAATAAATTATACGAAATAATTTAATATTAATAAAACCGAAAATATTAAAATAGCTTTTTAAAACTTTTTATATAATTTAACGCGTTTTTAAGCTAAATTTTTAAAAAAAAATTTAATTATATTCGGCTATTATATAAGCATATAATAGCGTGCCCGAATTTAAATAAGCGTGAATTAATATAAAAAACTCGTACAAAAGTTTATTTTTAAATTTTTATACCGTAATATAAATTTTAATATAATAAAAAAGCAAACTATAATTTATATATAAAACGAAAACTTTTATACGTACTATAACAATAAAAAATATAATAATAACCGTATATAAAAATAACGTTATAAAAAATTATTTTATAGTCGTATATATTACGGTTTATATAGTTTTTACGGTTTAAAATTTTAACGTTTATTTAACCGTATAAATAAAAAATATTTCGTATATTTTAAACTAAACTATTAGTTTATAAAATATTTTAAAAAAAAGATTACTTACGTAAAATAATATTTCGTTAAATATAACGGCATATAAAACAAAAAAATCGATATTTACGTTATTAATTTCGAAAAATATTTTAAAACAAAAAATAAAAATAACTAATTATATAAAAAAAACAAAAAAAAAATAAATGTATAAAAAACAAAAAATTAAAATTTCGTACTATATAATAAACTAATTATATATATATTAAACAATTTGAAAAAATATTTTAAAATTTAATAATTTTTTATATAATAATATAAAACCGTATAATATATTAGTTTTTATATTAAAAAACCTATACGAAAATACTTACTAAAATATTTTTTAGGATATAAAAGCCGTATAAATATCGACTGTCGGCAAATCGCAAGCATTAATATATATACGAAAGTTTTTAAAAACAAAAATCGATTAAACTTTTAAAGGAACTTCCGTACGATTTAAAAAAACTAAAAATATAATATCGATTAAAAATATTAAAATTAATACATTAATTAATTTAATCCGATTTCTTATTTTTAACGTTTTTATGTTTTTTTTATTTTTATTATACGATATAAATCGGTAAAAAACATATTATAACAATTTAATAAATAAAACTATATAAAACAATAAATCGTATATTATAATTAAAAAATAAAACTATAGATTTTTTTATTTCGGTCGCGCGGAATAAGCTTTATATTTTATAAAATAAAACTATAGTAAGTATATAAAAAAATAGGTTATTAACGCGTAAAAAAACTTTATAACTTATTAACGAAAATAAGCTATAACGTTTTTTTAAAAGTTTTTAACGAAATTAAGCAAATTTGCTATTATTGCTAATTATATATAATAATATTTTAAAAATTTAAGTTTTTAATTAAAAACGATTTATTTTTAATTACGAAATAATTATTAACGTTATATATATTAATAGTAAGTTTATATTATACGTAATTAACGCTAAAACAAAGTTTTAAGCCGTTATATTTTTAAAAAATTTTTTTACGTAAAATATTTAAAACGCTTTATATTAGTACTAAATTTATATATATTAAAAAACTATTAAACGTAATTATATATAATATTAATATAAATTTTTTATTTAAAGAATTTTAAAATAACGCGTAATTAATAAAACTTTCGTATAAAAAATCCTAATTAAAGCTTATTAAAATATCGAAAAAATTAAACAAATATATAAGCTATTTTATTATACGTTTAATATTTTATATAAAAAACTTTTAAATATAATAAACGACTATATAATTTTATAAATTATAATAAAAGCTTTAAATAATATAGTTAGCTTAAATACTTTAGTATTTATTTTATTAGTTTTCGGAGTTTATTTTAAAATTATAATAGATTTTTTTTTTAAATATTATATAAAAAATAAAAACAATTTAAAAAACTACGAAAATAATTTAAAAAGTATATATAAAAGCAAATATTAACTATATAATAAATATACAAAACGGCTTATTATACGACGTTTTTTAGCTTTTTTTATAATCGGAAATATTTATATAATACGAAAAAAACGGCTAAAAAAAACTATTTAAAATTGTAGTAATTAAAAAGCAAAACGTAATTTTAAACAATAGTTAAAAATTTCGTTATACGTAAATTAAACCGTATTATTAACCGTTATATAATAATATAAAATTTAAAATATTTATTATATAATAAAACATTTTATTAAAAATTATATTTTAAAAACTATAACAAGTTTTTAATCCGTTAAAACGTAAATAAAAACGTTTAAAAAACATTTTATTATATAAGCATTTTTTACCGAAAAAAAAAAGTCAGATTTTGTTTTTATAATATAATTTCGTTAAAATAAAAAAATTAATACGCTTAATAAACTATTTAAAAAATCGATATAAAAAAAATTAATAATTTATTAGCTTAAAGCGTATTTATTTTTATATAATATTTCGACGATATATTAAAAACTTTTTATATTTTTGATATATATTTAATAAAAAAAATTAAAAATAAAATAACCGTTTTATATAAAAAATCTAAAGTAATTATATAAAAATACAGAAATAAAAAAAAAATTTTATTTAGTTTTTAATAATTTAATAAAATAATTAACGCTTTATATTAATTTTAAACTTTATATTAATTTAATTATATAGAATAAAAAATAAATTAAAAAATATTATATAAACATATATATAAATAATAAACGAATTAATTCGAATTATTTACGTACGATTTCTAAAAAAAATTCGGGATAAATATTTAGTAAATATTTTATTACGTATTATATAGCTTTTATATAATTTAATTAAATTAGGCTTATGTTAATATAAAACGTATTATATATATTATTATAAAAAACTCGAGATATATATTTTAATATATAATTTATATTTATTTTTAACCGAAAAAAAACTTAACAGTTTTAGCATTATTACGTTATAAACTAACGATATATTTAATTTTATTATATTAAAATTGTTGAATAGGCTCTGTGCGCACTAAGGCAAATACAAATAACTGTACGATTGATTTATTTATATCTATTTTTTAAAAAAGAGAAATCCCCGGAAGGGATTCCGTACGAAGTATATAAGCCTCCGTATAGAATATCCGACGTACGTATAACTTGTTTACGTTAGCTATCCCGTAACCGTTATACGTAATATTTACTTACGTTAGTTATTTTTTACTTAACGTACGTATTATATACGTATTATTTATTTATATTGTATATATTATTTACTTACGATAGCTATTTAGTATTTACTTTATTTTTATTTATATAAAATAATTGTTTTTTTATATTAAATAAAAGGCTTTTTATGTAATAATAGTTAAATACTAGCAATTTTTTTTTATATAAAGTGGCTGCTTTTTTAATACTTTATACGTTATATATTAATAACTGTTTATTAGAATAACTACGTATATATTATATATTTAATTTTTTATTGTTTAAACTATTATTATAACCGTAAATTATTATAAATTATATCGTTAATAATTTAATTGTTTTATACGTAATAAAAATGTTATAAATATAGGATAATATAATTATTGTTAAATTAAAACTTTTATATATAACGTTAAAAGCTTTTATACGATTAAAGTTCTTTTTTTTCTTTTTTTTATACGTTATTATTTTATTTTGTCTTTATTGTTTCGAATTCCGTACGATTTTATAATAATATTTCTCTATCCCGTTTTTTTTGCCTTTTTTATTATCGTATAAAATGGCTATTTTTTTTAATTAAGGCTTTAGTTTTTTAAATCCGAACAATTTTGTTTTTTTCGCTGTTATTGCTGGCTAGCCTCCTGCTTTTTTTACTAGAAGTCCTGTTATTTTAATTAGTATGCTTATTATATTTTAGCCTAACCCCTTAAACTTTATAATTAATAAAGTTTAAATTATTAAGCGATAATATTTTAGCCCGTATTAAATCGTTATTATTAAGCTTTAAACCTATTAAATTACCGGTATTTTTAAACGCTAATAATATTATAACTTAATATTATTTAATTTTAAATATACGTAGTTTTATATATAATATAGCTATTAATATATATAATTATATAAGCTTTTATTTTTACTTTTACTTACTTATATAATAAAACTAAAAGCGCGTTTTTTATATAATGCTATCTTAAAATATTAATATTTTATATATTCTAAGGCCTATTAATATATAAAAAGATTATGCCTATATATTATATTATAATTTATATTTTTACGGCATAATAATATAGTTTCGTAATATTATCTTTATAGTTAGGCTATATAACGCCTATTAGCGTTATATTATTATAGCAATAACAACCGGCTACTATACCGGTATTTTATATAAACAATACGTATATATCCCGGGTTTTTTTAATAATTTATATATTAATTGTATTTACCATTTTTATACCGCCTGTTATACTTATTACGTATAAGGTAGTCGGCACTGGGGTAATTTGTTTTCTTAGATAGTACGAAATAAAGAATAAATAATACGATGTTTTTATTTTTATAGTTATAAATTAAATTCTTTTTTCTGTTTTAAATTAATGTTTTAAAAATATAATATTAAACGTATAGTTATACTATTTTGTATAATAAAATAATAATCCTTCGTATTATTTAAAAAAAATTAAAAAAAAAAATTTAATATAGCACGAAAGAAAATAAGCAAAAAAAATAAAATACGAATTTATTATTATTAATTTAACCGGTTAAGAAATATTTTAATTTATATAACAAATCGATTAGTCGTAATTAATTATATAAACGTTTAATTAAGGTTTTTTTTTATAAATACGTTTAATAAATTGTTTTTTTTATTAATTTATCGTATTTTTAAAATTTTATAATTTTTATACGCTTTATATAACGATATTACGTTAATTATTAGCCGTTTTTCGGTAGTCGTTTCTAATTTTATAAGGTATTTATATAAAAAACGTAAATTAGAATAAATAACTACCGAGATTTGGTTTAGCTAAAACATATAAATAATTTATTATAACGTTGTATTAAAAGCGATAATATAATCGAAATTAGTTATTATACCGTATAATTTGTTTGTAAATATGTTTTTATAATTTTTTTGCATTTTAAAAAACTTTAGTGTATAATATTTTTGCAGATTTTAAAATTATTGTTCGTACGTGTTTTTTTAGCTAATACGACCAAAAAACCAAATTGCGATAAAAAATCTGCGTTATTTATAAAAGATCTATCGGTAAAAATAAACAGTTTAATACGAATAAAATCGAGCGGAATAAACCGTAAACCGCGCGATAGATTTTTTATTTGCTATTTTAATTGTATATTCAATATTTTAATATGTTTATTTTTTAATTCTATAATTTATATTACGACGAAAAAATCATACGCCGTTTTAGGCTAATATATTAATATAATATATGCCTTTTTTACGCGTTATATTATATAGTTTTATAACGTTATATAAATAGTTAAATTAATTTTTAATAACTGCAATATTTGGCTTTTTTATGCGAAAAAAATGTTTTTGCTTTTAAATAAAATATAGCTGCCGTTGAATTTTATAGCGACGCTTTATATAAATATAGTTTTCGGTTTTATACGAAATTTTGCTTTTTTTAATTTTTATTCTTTTAGTTCCGAAAATTTTAGTATAGCAAAGTTAAATATATTATTAGTTTATAACGTAGTAATATTAAAACCTTTAAGCTTTTTTTCGGTTAAAAATAAATATAGGTTATATATTAAAGTATATATCCCGAATTTTTTATAATAATATATATAGTACGTTTTATATTAATATAGGCCTAATTTAATTAAACTATATAAAAGCCGTATAATATGCAATAAAATATTTATTAAATATTTATTCCAAATCTTTTTTAAAAATCGTATGTAAATAATTCGAGTTAATTTATTTATTATTTATACGTACGTTTATATAATATCTTTTAATTTACTTTTTACTCCGTATAATTAAATTAACGTAAGGCCTAAAGCTAATATAAAGCGTTAGCTATTTTGTTAAATTGTTAAAAACTAAATAAAGAATATTTTCTTTTTTTATCTTTATATCCTTATATAACTATTCTAGATTTTTCGTATAAAACGGTTATTTTATTTTTAATCTTTTATACTAAACGTATATTAAAAATACGAAAAATCTTTAATATATTGTTAAAATACCGTATAAAAATAAATACGCCTTATATTAATAGGTTATTGATTTTTTTTATATCCGATTCTTTAAATAGTTTATTAAACGTATTAATTTTTTTATTTTAACGAAATTATACTATAAAAACAAAATCTGACTTTTTTTTTTCGGTAAAGAATGTTTATATAATAAAACGTTTTTTTAAACGTTTTTATTTGCGTTTTAACGGATTAAAAACTTGTTATAGTTTTTAAAATATAATTTCTAGTAAAATATTTTATTATATAATAAGCATTTTAAGTTCTATATTATTATATAACGGTCGATAATATAGTTTAACCTACGTATAACGAAATTTTTAACCGTTATTTAAAATTATGTTTTGTTTTTTAATTATTATAACTTTGAATAATTTTTTTTAGCCGCTTTTTTTACGTTATATAAATATTTTTAATTATAAAAAAAACTGGAGAACGTTATACAATAGGCCGTTCTGCGTATTTATTGCACGGTTAACGTTTATTTTTACACGTTTTTCCCGAATTGCTTTCGTAGTTTTTTAAATTGCTTCTGTTTTTTATATAATATTTAAAAAAAGGGGAAAATTTGTCGCAATTTTAAAATAAGCTTTAAAAACTAATAAAATAAGTACTAAACTATTTAAACTAGCTATATTGTTTAAAACTTTTATTATAATTTATAAAATTATATAGTTGTTTGTTATATTTAAAAGTTTTTTATATAAAATATTAAATATATAATAAAGTAATTTATATATTTGTTTAATTTTTTTAATATTTTAATAAGCTTTAATTAGGATTTCTTTATATAAAAATCTTATTAATCACGCGTTATTCTGAAATTTTTTAAATAAAAAGTTTTTATTAATATTGTATGTAATTACGTTTAATAGTTTTTAATATATATAAATTTAGTACCAATATAGGGCGTTTTAAGTATTTTACGTAAAAAAAGATTTTAAAAACGTAGCGGCTTAAAATCCCGTTTTAGCGTTAATTACGTATAATACGGGCTTGTTATTAATATATATAACGTTAATAATTATTTTATAATTGAAAAATAAGTCGTTTTTAATCGAAAACTTAAATTTTTAAAGTATTATTACGTATAATTAGTAATAATAGTAAATTCGTTTAATTTTGTTAAAAACTTTTAAAAAAACGTTATAACCTGTTTTTATTAATAAGTTATAAAGTTTTTTTACGCGTTAATAACCTGTTTTTTTATATATTTGTTATAATTTCGTCTTTATAAAATATAAGGCTTATTTGCATAACCGAAATAAAAAAACCCGTAGCTTTATTTTTTAACTATAACGTACGATTTGTTATTTTATATAATTTTATTTGTTAAATTATTATAATACGTTTTTTGCCGATTTATATTATATAACGAAAATAAGAAAAACGTAAAAGCGTTAAAAATAAAAAATCGAATTAGATTAATTAGCGTATCGATTTTAATTTTTTTAATCGATGTTATATTTTTAGTTTTTCCGAATTATACGGAAGTTCCCCTAAAAATTTAATCGATTTTTGTTTTTAAAAACTTTCGTATATATATTAATACTTATAACTTGCTAACAGTCGATATTTATACGGCTTTTATATTTTAGAAAATATTTTAGTAAATATTTTTATACAGGTTTTTTAATATAAAAACCGATATATTACACGGTTTTATATTATCGTATAAAAAATTATTAAGTTTTAAAATATTTTCCCAGGTTATTCGGTATATATATAATTAGTTTATTATATAGTACGAGATTTTAATTTTTTGTTTTTTACGGGCTTTTTTTTTTCTTTGTTTTTTTTATATAGTTAATCGTTTTTATCCCTTATTTTAAAATATCTTTTAAAATTAACGACGTAAATATTAACTTTTTTGTTTTATATGCCGCTATATTTAATAAAGTATTATTTTATACAAACAATTTTTTTTAAAATATTTTATAAACTAGTAATTAGGCTTAAAATATATAAAATATTTTTATTTATACGATTAAACGGACGTTAAAATTTTAAACCGTAAAAATTGTATAAACTATAATATATACGATTATAAAATAATTTTTTATTACGCTATTTTTACGTATAGTTATTATTATATTTTTTATCGTTATAGTATATATAAAAGTTTTTGTTTTATATAAATTATGGCCTGTTTTTTTATTATATTAAAACTTGTATTACGGTATAAAAGTCTAAAAATAAGCTTTGTATAAGTTTTTTATATTAATTAACGCTTGTTCAAATTTAGGCACGTTATTATATATTTATACGATAGTTAAATATAGCTAAATTTTCTTTTTAGAAATTTGGCTTAAAAACGCGTTAAATAGTATAAAAAGTTTTAAAAAGCTATTTTAATATTTTCGGTTTTATTAATACTAAATTATTTTATATAATTTATTAAAAGTTTGTCGTAATTTATTTATTTTAATATTAAACATAATTTATTTTTATATTAAAATATATGTTAAATATATTATATATTTTTTTCTATATCATTTTCGAGTTAATATTAGTTTAAAAATATAATTTAATAAAGCTTAAAAAAATTTAAGAAAAAACCGTATAATAATAATCTTTTTTAATTTTTAAAACTTAATATAACTATATAAATTAGCGTATTTTATTCGACAATATATTATACAGTAAGCTAATAAAGTTTAAAAAGCTTTTTTATAATTTTTAAAAAGTTATAAACTTATGTAAATCGATTTAGCTGTTTATAATATTATATTTTAATACGATAAAATTTTATAGTATATATTAGAATAAGGTTTATTATATAATAGAAAATAATTAAAAAGTTTAAAATTATTTATATAGTTAGTTTTTTTATAATAGTTTTTTAATAGTTTATTAAATATTTAATTTAAATAATTTTTAAAGTTTTAATAATTAGGTTATATAAAGTTTTTAATAATAAATATCGGTTATTATTTATTTGTTTTATATAAATTTAGTTAATTTTACGTTTAAAATACTATTTTTAAATTATATTTTTTATTTCGTTAATTATATAAAAAGTAACTATTTTATAGTTTATATAAGCTTATTAAATTAAAGTTTTATTTAGTTTTTAAAGTTTTTTTAAATAAAAAAAAACAAATAATCGTTTGTTATATAAATCTATTTATACGATAATATATAATAAATTATATACGTTATTATAAACTTGTTAAATAAATTATTAAATAATTTAAAATCGTTATTGTTTTTTTATTTGTTTAATATAAAATGTTTTTTAATGCTGTTTTTATTAAGGCTGCATTATAAAGCTATTTCGGCTTATAAAACCGATTATTCGGATAAAATTTAAAATTTGTTTTTAATTATTATACGGAGTTTATTATATAAATCGGTTTATTATTTTTTTTAAATATAACTTAAAGCAAATTTTTTTATGTTTTTTTTGTACAATTTGTTTAAACCGGAAATATAAAACGGAAATAAAGCAAAAACGTAAAATAATGACGTAACCTACTCTGTAGCACCTTTTATCTCCTTTATTATTACTGCCACCGCTTACCGCCTTGGCACCCCTATATAAAGCCTGCTACCCTACCTATATATAGCCTTTTTTTCTTTTTTATTTTATTATTAATATATAGTTAGTACCTATACTAGAGTTTTGCTTTTTAATGCAATCTAGACGTAATAATAGTAAAGTTAACTAAAATTAAGATCAGATTAGAACTAAGTTATTAAAACCGATAAGATAGCTTGCAACGAAGTAGAGAGGGCTGTCGAAAAGACCGCCTGCGTTAAAACTATTAAAAAAGTCCGCTTTTTGATCGAAGACCTCGTTAAGGTCTTTTTTAAACCCGAAAGGCTTAACTGTACCTATTTTTAACGTACGTTTAACGCTATCGTAAATGTTTTTAAGCCTTTTTATAACCTTGTTCGTACCGATATTTTTAGCAATAACGATAGTAAGAACGAAAAAGCCCTTATTACTTTCGACGATTTCGAAATATATATCTTTTTTAATAAGTATAAAAACAGTCGCTACGATATTATTTTTAAAGTTTTTATAAACGATTTCTTTTTTAAAATTAATACTACGGCCGGATTTTACGCTATTAAAAGTAAAGACAAAATTTTAGTTGCTTTTTTTTCCGCCGTTATTAAATCCGGCAAAGCTGTTTTTAATAAATACGCCGGCGCTTTAGATTTTAAAAGTTTTAAAAAATATTTCTAAATAAATACTATTGTTTTTTAGTAAAAAATTAAATATCGTTTTTTTTTTACGTTGTTTATAAAAAGCAGGTTAGTAACTTTTACTGTTAGGCTATAGCTTTAAACTTTAGTATTAACGCTATAAAGTTTTAGGTCTGTACTGTTGGCGGCGTTTTTGTTAATGTAGCTAATAATGATAAATAAGCTTTAGTTAATTTTATAACCGAGTATATTTTTTTCTAAAAACGTTTTAAAAAAACCGAAAACAAATTTAACGACGTTAATTAGTTCGCGATTAATTTAATACTTTAAAACCGTAGCGTTTTTAACGTGTTACGAACTACGATAAATAGTATTTCCGTTTTTTGACGCTTTGTTAAAATCGACGTATTTAAATATTAAAGCTTTAACTACGAAAAAAACGAAATTAAATTCGAAATTTAGCTTTGAATGCAAAAAAATAAACTAGAGGCAAATAATAATTAGTTTTTTAATAAAAAGGCTAAAATAATTAACGTATAATCTTATTTAGCCGGCGACGCTGTTTATAACTTTGCTTTTTATTTAAAGACCGTAATAATTTCGATAAAATCTAAATTTTTAAAGCCTTAATTAACTATTTTAAAATAAAATACCGAAACCTTAATCGCGTTTAAAAAGCTCGATAAAAGTTCGAAGAACTTTTTTTTAAAAAGCTTAGCCTAAATAAATATTAGACTTTTTGTAATGATTTTATCCGTTACGTTAACGAACGTTGGCTTTTTTGCGACGACTAAAAAAAAGAATTTTACGAAAAACTGTTTAATAAAATTAAAAACTTAGTTATTACTTAATGTTTTAATAATAATATTAGCTTTAACGCTTTTATTAAATATTATAAAACGTTTTATTATAATTTTAGTCGTAATAACGAAGATTTTTATAAACGACGCGTAGTTATTAAAAGTAATAACCGGAATAGCCGTAATAATAATAATATTATATCTTGTAGCCGCGGAGGCCCTTTTTTAACTTTTTATACGTAATAGCTAAACCGTATTTATATTTTGATTAGTATTTTTATTTTTAAACGTGCTTTTTGTTTTATTTTTAAATAAATAGCTTAATTTATACGTAAAAGTAAATATTTTAATTATAAAAAAACAAGCTACGTTTTTTGCAATTATTTTAACAAAGCTGCTGCTTACGTTAACGTAATCGACGTTTACTCTGCTTTTTATTAGTTTTTGGCCAAAAGCGTATTTAAAAACGATAATTCGGAAAAAAACTAACTTTAAATAATAAAAACTCTTTTTTAAAAATTGTATTAATAAAACTAAACAGACTAACGAATATGTTAGCTTTAATAAAAAACGTTATTTTAATTTATATTAATTCCTAATTTTAAAAGGCGATTAATTTACTGTTTATAGCTTTATAGTAATAAATGGATTGTTTTTTATTATTAAATATATTTTTATTAATATAAAAACTATTGGTTCTTTTTTTATAAACCGATAATTCGCTAAATTATTGAAAAAAAAACTTAAAATCGATTATAACCGGGATTTTTTTTATAATATTTTAAACTACGATAGTTAAGGAAAACAAATTATAAAAAACGCGTTATACGCCGACTTTATGATATAAAAACGGGAATTCTTTTAACAGCCGTTTTTCGTTATCGATATAACTTTAAATATTATTATTAAAAAAACTTTCTTTATAAATTATAATATTTTTTTTAATCTTAAACGTTAATAACTCTTTTTTTTTAAAAATTTATTCCCTTTATTTATAAGCTATATTATTTTTATAAACAAAACTTTTTATTTAACGCGATATTTTATATATAACAGTAAACTAACTTATTATAAAAAACTATTTAAATTTTTATAAAAGTTACTACTTTGCGTAAAAGCGCTAAATAACTTTATAAACTACGCTATTTAAAAAATAAAAACGCAATTTTTATATAAACCCGATAATAACTTTTTTTCTAGAACTAAAGCCGATTTTTTATTAAGTTTTATTTAATATTAATTAATATAAACCGTATATTATAAAGCGAAATTTAGTTAAGTAGTATAAATACCGACTATTAAGCGACTATATAACCGTTAATACATTAGTATTTAAGACTTTACGGAAACGCGATTTAAAAAACAAAAAAACGTATTTAGTAAATAAAGTTTTTATGTTTTTTTTAAATAAAATCGACCGCTTTTTTTAAAACAAACGGGAATTAACAAAAAAAAAAGCCGACGTTTTTTTTTTAATAAAAAATTACAAAAACTTTGCGATAAGGTTTAAAATATAGTTCTTAACGTTTATAGGCTTTATTTTCGTACGTTTAATAAAGTAAATTTTAATTAATTTATTAGTAAAGGATTTTATAACTATAAAATAAAACTATTTAAAAATAAAAGTAATAACGATATCGGTTATTACTTTATGTATAAAATATCGTTAAAAAAGCTTAAAGCTATAAAAGAATATATTATTAAAAACGTTTATAAAAGCTTTATTATTTTTAGCGGTATTTTTTAGGCTTTTTTAGTTTTTATAGCATTTAAACCGAAAAAAAAACTTTGTTTTTACGTTAATTACCGTAAACTAAACGCTATAATAAAAAAAAAATTTTATTTTTTATTTTGTATTAATAAAACGTTTTTAAAAATTTTAAAGTTTAAAATTTTTATTAAATCAGATATACGCTAAATATTTTATCGAATATATATTGCCGATAAATCGGAAGACTTTATAGTATTTAAGACTAAATTTAAATAGTTTAAATATTTTGTTATATTTTTCGGGCTAATAAACAGTTTTACGACTTTTTAAAGGTATATTAATAAAAAATTTTTCGATTACTTAAACGATTTCTATAATATTTATATCGATGATATTTTAATTTTTTTAGATACGATTAAGGAATATTAAAAGTATGTCTGTAAAATATTCGACTAATTAGCTAAAACCGGCTTTTAAGCTAACTTAAAAAAGTGCGAGTTTTACTCAACCGAAACCAAATATTTCAGATTTATCGTAAGACGTGACGGCATTAAAGTAGACCTTAATAAAGTTATAATAATCCGAAATTGGGACACGCCGAAAAGCGTTAAAAAAATCCGTTCGTTTTTTAGGGTTTATAACTTTTATAAATAATTTATTTCCGATTTTAGCCGCAAAACAAAGCTTTTTAACAATTTAACCCGCAAAAAACACCTTTTTCGTTTTTAACGAAAAATGCTATACCGTATTTAAAGACTTTAAAACTTGTTTAACCTTTATTTTAATATTTCGTTATTACGACTACCGGTAATAAACTAAAGTTAAAACGGATTTGTTTAACGGAATATATTTCGGTATTTTTTTATAACTAAGTAATAATAGGTTTTAATATTTCGTAGTTTTTTTTTTTAAAAATAACAACTAATATTAAACTAAGCTACGGTATATATGATAAAAAAATATTTACTATAATAAAATTATTGTTAATATAACGACTAAAATTGATTAAATAATAAAAAAGCTTTTTTTTTTAATTATTACCGATTATAACGCGTTATAATATTTTATAACTACTAAGAAATTAAATTTCCGATAAACGAAATAGGCCGAATTATTGCTTTAATATAATTTTATTATTATATACTACCTTAGATCGGAAAACTTCGTTGCAAATATTTTATTTTAACCGAAAAAAAAAATAAAGACTTTAAAGTAAAGAAAAAACGCTATACGTACTATATAACTTTTTAAATTTATAAACCGGTCCGAACTTTTAAATAAATTTGTTTTTAAAAGCTTTTAAATTTGTTTTATAATAGTTTATACTTTATTAACGGACGTATTTTTAGCGCTAATAGGTTTTGAAGCTTATTTTATTAACGAGATTTTTGCTTAAAATCGTTTATATAATGATTTTTTATTTTATTGTAAACAAATTAAAGCAAATATATACGATAATTAAAAATATTTATTCGGCTTAATAATATATAAAAACCGTATTGCGGTTTTTAATATTAATAATTTATAAACTTGTTTAATATATAAAATTTATGATATTATTATAACTTTTTATTTCGGTTATAATAAAATTTAGAAACTAGTTATAAAATAATATTAATAGCTTAAAATAATTAAAAATATCGATATATTTATTGCTAATTATAGTTGCAAATTTATAAAGGTTCTTAAAAATAAAACGCCGGGCTTTTTTTAATTATTTTTTGTATTTAATAAACTATTTTAGCATTTTATTATTAATTTTAAAGCTAAACTTATAATTAAAAACGGTTATGATAATATATTCGTTATAATCGATAAGTTTTCCAAATAATTTTAAAATATTTTATATAAACGAAACGTAATATTTTAAAATGCTGCGTAAATATATTATAAAAGCTTTTATAAAGTTTTTAGCCTATTTTTAACAATAGTTTCGGATTAAAAACCGTAATTTGTGTTTTGTTTCCGATAAAAAATATGCAATATTTTCGGCATCGATTGGCAGTTTGTTTTTTTGGGATATTATAAAACGGTCGGTAGCGTTAAAATTTTTAACGAATATATTAATTAATGCTTAAAACCGTTTTATAACTATTACTAAAATAATTAAAACCGATTAATGCCGATTATAGACTATGTTATAGTTAACGTTTTTTATGATTTAATAAGTTTATAACTTTATAAAATTTTATTTAGTTACTTTATGCCGAACTATTTCGATTAGGAACGAAGGATAATAAACTAAACGGATATTATTTTACGGGATAAACTTAGTAGAAAAAACGCTTAAAAAATAATAAAAAGTATTGCTAACGCCGTTGTTTTCGTTTAATAAACTATAATACGTTTTTAAAATACGATAGCACGAAAAAAGAACAAATATCGCTGCGAACTAAATTTTAACGTTAGAAACCGCGTATATATTACGAAAAAGCGTTAGTTTTAGAAAATTAACAGGCTAATAGATAAGCTCGATTTTTTAATAATACGATAATATTTCAAAATTTTAGAAAAAACAGGACTTTATACTTACCGATTTGAGGTACCGGATTATTAGTTTCGGGACGACCGATATTATATTAATAGATTACGATTTTACCCGAATAACTTTTTACCGAGATAAAAACTATTTAAGCCAAAAAGCGAAAAAATCGATTTTAATAGACTTTTAAAATAGAAAGTTAAAAAAATACGTATTTTACGACTTTATTACCGTAAACTTTAATATTAAGTTAACTAAGTTAGATAAAATCTTAATAACGTATAAATATATACTAAAAATTTAAAAAACTTAGCGTAATTTATTAAAAAGTTTTATAATAGATATTTAAACTTTGTAGATTTTTTGAAAAAATTAAATAACTAGTTAAAAGCTGTTAAAAACGACCGCTTTAACTTTTTTTACCTTAACGACGACAAAGTTGTAACTACTTGTTAAATACGGTTATAACAAACTTAACGAAACTAACGACCGCTATAAAACAATAGCCGAAATCGAATATCGAACCCGCTTGATAATAAAAATAACGACGAAACGTTAGATTTAAAGCTTTTTAAATTATATTAAAAAAAATGCGACCAAAAAAGTAAACCTATATATATAAGCTTTATTATAGGCCGATTAACTAGCGTAAAATAACGTATAAGCCGTGTTAAAATTAAAAAGCTTTTGGTATAGCGGTAAACTATTCGATTTTTCGAAAGTATTTTTTTTTTATTTAAAACGCGTTATTCGAACCCGATTCCGGTTAAGTTATAATAGGTTTTTTTAACGACTTATTAAACGCTATAAAATAGTATTACTTTTTTATTTTATAAACTTTTGTTTTCGCGACTAATTTTTATTTCTACGCGGGATTTTATAAAAAAGTAGTAACGTAATTTACTTTATAATACTTTTTATTTCTTTTATTATTACTGCTACCGTTTACTGCCTTGGCACCCTTATATAAAGCTTGCTACCCTATTTGTATATAGCTTTTTTTTTTTTTTTATTATTATTAATATATAGTTGGTACCTATATTGGAGCCTTGCCTCCTAATGCAATCTAGACGTAACAAAAATCGTATTATTATAATTTTTAATTAACTGCTTTTTTTGTTTTTACTAATTTATAATCGCTTTATAACTATTAATTAGTATTAAATAGGCTTTATACGTACTAAAGCAAATATAAATAATTATACGATTAATTTATTTATATTTATTTTTTAAAAAAAGAAATCCTCGGAAAAGATTCCGTACGAAATATATAAGCTTTTATATAAAATATTTAACGTATATATAACTTGCTTACGTTAGCTATCCCGTAACCGTTATACGTAATATTTACTTACGTTAGTTATTTTTTACCCGATGTACGTATTATATACGTACTATTTACTCATATCGTACGTGCTATTTATTTACGACGGCTATTTAGTATTTACTTTGCTTCTGCTCGTATAAAGCAATTGTCCCTTCGTACCAAGCAGAAGGCCCTTTGCGCAATAATGGTTAAACAAAAATTTTTAAAATTAAAAAAATAAAAACTAAAAAAAGCAAAATTTTATATAAAGCCAAAAACTATATTCGTATAAAACGTCGTAATAAAATTTAATAACAGCCATATTTTATTCGAAAATAAAAACATTTTTTTCGTATAAAAAAGCTAAATATCGCAGTTATTAAAAATTAATTTAATTATTTATATAATATTATAAAACTATATAATATAACGCGTAAAAAAGGCATATATTATATTAATATATTAGCCTAAAACGGCATACGATTTTTTTATTATAATATAAATTACGAAATCAAAAAACAAATATATTAAAGCATTAAACGTACGATTAAAACAGCAAATAAAGAATTTATTACGCGGTTTGCGGTTTATTTTGCTTAATTTTACTCGTATTAAATTATTTATTTTTACCGACGGATTTTTTGCAAATAACGCGGATTTTTTATTATAATTTGGGTTTTTAATTGTATTAGCCAAAAAAACACGTATAAATAATAGTTTTAAAATTTACGGCAATATTATATATTAAAATTTTTTAAAATATAAAAAAGTTACGAAAAACGTATTTATAAATAAATTATATAATATAATAACTAGTTTTAATTACGTTATTGCTTTTAGTATAACGTTATAATAAATTATTTATACGTTTAAATTAAACTAAATCCTAATAGTTATTTGTTTTAATTTACGTTTACTATATAAATATTTTATAAAATTAAGAATAATTACTAAAAAACGGCTAATAATTAACGTAATATCGTTACGTAAAACGTATAAAAATCGTAAAATTTTAAGAATATAATAAATTAATAATAAAAATAATTTATTAAACGTATTTACGAAAAAAAACCTTAACTAAACGCTTATATAATTAATTACGACTAATTAATTTATTATATAAATCGAAACATTTGTTAACCGGTTAAATTAATAATAATAAATTTGCATTTTATTTTTTTTTTGCGTATTTTCTTTCGTATTATATTAATTCTTTTTTATCTTTTTTTAAATAGTATAAAGGATTATTATTTTATCGTATAAAATAATATTTTAATATTACGTTTTTAAAATATTAATTTAAAAAAAAAAAAAGAATTTAATTTGTAATTATAAAAATAAAAACATCGTACTATTTACTTTTTACTTTATATTATTTATTAAAAACAAACTATTTTAGCGTTAATTACTTTATATATAATAAATATAATAAACAATATAAAAATAGTAAATATAATTAGCGTATAAATTATTAAAAAAGCCTAGAATATATATATATTATTTATATAAAATACCGGTATAGTAGCCGGCTATTACTGCCGTAATAATATAACGCTAATAGGCGTTATACGGCTTAACTATAGGGATAATATTATAAAACTATATTATTATGCCGTAAAAATATAAATTATAACGTAATATATAGGCGTAATTTTTTTGCATATTAATAAGCCCTAAAGCGTATAAAATATTAATGTTTTAAGACGGCATTACGTAAAAAGCGTACTTTTAGTTTTATTATATAAGTAAATAAAAGCAAAAATAAAAGTTCGTATAATTATATACGTTAATAGCTATATTACGTATAAAGTTATATATACCGAAAGTTAAATAATATTAGGTTATAATACTATTAACGCTAAAAACACCGGTAATTTAATAGGCTTAAGGCCCGATAACAGCGATTTAATACAAACCGAAATATTATTGCCCGATAATTTAAATTCCGTTAATTATAAAGTTTAAAAAGTTCGGCTAAAATACGACAAACGTACTAACTAGAATAGCAAGACTTTTAGCAAAAAAAACAAAAAACTGGCTAGCAATAACGGCGATAAAAACAAAATTATTCGGATTTAAAAAGTTAAACCTTAGTTAAAAAAAGCAGCTATTTTATACGATAGCAAAGAAAGCGAAATAAATAAAAGCTATATTTAATCATACGGAATTTAAAACAATTAAAATAAAATAAAATAATAACATACGGAAAAAAAAAAAAAAAGAACTTTAATCGTATAAAAACATTTAACGTTATATATAAAAGCTTTAACTTAATAACAATTATATTATTTTATATTTATAATAATTTTATTACGTATAAAATAACTAAATTATTAACGATATAATTTATAGCGGTTTATAACTATAATAATAATTTAAATAATAAAAAATTAAACGTATAATATATACGTAGTTATTTTAATAAATAATTACTAACGTATAACGTATAGAAT
Organism: Xylariaceae sp. FL1272; assembly: GCA_022432385.1. Lineage (NCBI taxonomy): Eukaryota > Fungi > Ascomycota > Sordariomycetes > Xylariales > Xylariaceae > Xylariaceae sp. FL1272. The sequence continues at coordinate 156,056 of JAJJXC010000042.1, forward strand.
ATTAAAAAAAGCAGCTATTTCGCGTAAAAAAAAAGTTATTAATATTTAATTATTATTACGTAAAAAACTTTTTGTTTAATACGAAAAAATAATCGTTTTATATAAATAAAAATAAAGTAAATATTAAATAGCCGTTATAAGTAAATAACACATATAATATAAATAAATAGCACGTATATAGCACGTATATCGGGTAAAAAATAACTAACGTAAATAAATATTACGTATAACGGTTACGGGATAGCCGACGTAAGCAAATTATACGTACGTTAGATATTCTATACAAAGGCTTATATATTTTGTACAAAATCCCTTCCGGGGATTTCTTTTTTTAAAAAATAGACATAAATAAATCAATTATACAGTTACTTGTATCTGCCTTAGTGCGCATAGAGCCTATTTAATAATATACTAAAAATAAGACGGGATATTATTATAATTAACCCTAAAAATGTTTTAAAGGTAAAAGAGTGTATTATTATTATTTAATAGCAAAAAAACGCTGATTTCGTTAATATATTGCATATTTAGTAACAGACTTCAACACTACCGAAAGGTGGTCCACGAGGGGGTGGTCCGTGAGGGGGGGTGTCATCTTAGTCTCGGCATATCCCATTCTCTTTGAATGCTGTGGTCTCCTGGTCGAATTGTTCTTGACTCTGCTGTGTGCTCCGCTCGCCAAGCATCGCGGCATTTAGCCCAGCGACCATGCTTGTAAGGCCTATCAACAGGGGTAAGAGGTGCATGTTAAATGGTAACACTAAGCTGATCAAATCAAAGAGACTGGGCTTTCCGGGTGTACAATGGAGTTGTTCTTGTGGGTCGCTGTCCGGACTTATATTTTGTCGAAGGAAGAATGAAACGCAATGGCTCTAGGAACTCTAGATTGGGGCCGTTGTGAATATGAATGCGTCTTTGTGGGGACTTGGGAACTGACATTCTCGTCGTACCTATTCGTATCTATTATATACAGAGGCATGCTAATTATCCTCTGACTGTGCTGTCAAATGCTATTTTTAGTACGGTGGTTAGTATCATGTTGGCAGCGCCATGACGACAGACCAATTTAGCACCACATCCACCCCTATACTGAAATAGCCTGGAAATAGATTGGTTACCGATGGCTCGAAATGCATGTGCTGAAATGTGAGGGTGGACAATATCGCTCGATTGATAATGGCAGTGCAGCAGCCTCGTGTTGAGCCTTTGCCACATTAGATGCCCCCATTCCTGTAAAGGCTGGCATCCGAGTGAATCAAGCCCTAACGTTATCATCGCCATGTAAGCCCAATGACCATCAAGTATTTGGAGCAGTTCAAATCGCCAACTTGGAGTTACGGACTCGTCAACTACATTTGCCAAGGCATGGATTTAGCATTCATAAGAAGTTGTATTAACGAATAATTAATGGGAGACATAGACGCAACATGAGAATATAATATACATAGTCCAAATAGTTGTGTATATCTATGACTCGGCCAAGTTTTCCCCTCAAATGCAGGCACAATTGTTATCCGGGAATGTGCATATAGGATTGCTGTCGACAAGAACATAACTTGAAAGAGTCGACGGAGAGGGTGCATGAGGTTAGAAAAATATAATCGGAGATACTCCTGATTTCTATTTGTATCATATGATCATGAAAGAACAACCGATATGTTGCTTCCGTCTGTTGTCAACTCGTCGGATTTGAGCGCCTATTTCATGATCGTAGCGGCAAGCCTACAATAACGATCAAATACGCAGTAGCGACAAGAGTCCGCTTTGTGGCCAGAGTAATAAGCGCTGTTGGCCAGAATTCTCAGTGCTTTTAATAGATATACATAACATCGTATCTGATAGGCGATTTGTCAAGGTGGCGGAGTCGGGGCAGCCGGTAGATCGCGCTTCGTTATGTGGGCTAAGCACCTCAGGGAACCAGAATGTGGCAGTTGGCTTCAAACTACAAATTCAGGCGATAGTTGCAGTGTCTCGCCACGTTGAACCCGAATTGAAAGGTGCAATTGATGAAATGCCCTACTCGGGTTTTGGAGTCCTCAGGAACAACGAGTCGAAATGTGTCCGACTTGCCCCTTAGATTAGAATTTAGCCTCTCTCATTGACACCAATTTCTTCTTTTGGAACGCGTCTGGGAAATTTTGGCTATGATAAGATATGTCTCTAGGTGGGCCAATTTCTTCCCAACACAGCCGCTGGACCCCATAAGAAGGCGCAAACGTAGGTATCTGTCTGCTCAAGTAATTCAATCGGCTGAGCTACCTGTCGTTTCGCTTTCCTCAACAATCCAACGCCCGGGACAAAGATTGGATGGCTCTGCATGGACAGCGTCGCGCCAGGAGGGATTTCGAACGTTGATGTGCCGGCGCATACGACTGCTGGAATAAAATAATGATCTCTTATGATGCTTGATCAACCGGAGGTCAAACTCAGATATTCTCATCTGATTGCCTGAGTGCTTGCCCATGACAGAGCAGCCATATATTGTCAGCTCATGACAAACACTGAGTTCGCGTTGCAACGGATCTGACTCGTGACCGTTGACTGGAAATACGCCAATGCTGCCTGTTCATATTCAAACAGTAGCCCGTCAAGTCTGGGCTTCTTTCCGAAGATACATGCGTATCGGCTGATGCAATCCGTTAGCAAGCAACACTGACATGACTGATTTCTGCTGGCGAACAAAACCTCAGGCTCAATGATTTGTGTTATGGACTGCAGCTGTCTTCCTGCGGATGTATCCAACAAGGAAGTGTGCTCTTGTCTACGCCAGAGCGGCGTTACTACTGGTTGTCCGTTCGACTCCAACAACCGCGAATGGCGCCGAGTGGTTCATACCAGACAAGAGGAGAAAGGGCAGCTGTGAAGCGACGCACAATCCAGGAAGACCCCTACTGCGATTCGTTTCCTGACAACAAGTCAAGAGTCTTTTCGCTTGCTCAGCCCGTCTGATACTGATCTATCAGGTCGCCTAATTCAAGGAAAATCTGATGGCAAGACTTTCGACCTGTTGTAGCAACACCTGGGTCATCTAGCTGTGGGAGAATGACTAGCATGTGGTGCTGTATCAGGTCTAGAATACCCGTTATAAGCACACAGGATTTATTACTCTCACGAAGAGCATTGATGTGCTAGTGAGGTGTTCCAGTAAGCTGATGCGCGCATGGGGATGGTGCAGTTCTGGTGCTATGGGATACATACCTCAATTACCACGGGCTTTATCTTGATATAGGGATACTGCCCCTGGAAAAAACGGCCGTCGAGGTCTAACCCGTAGTAACTTTTCCTCTTCAAGTCTTGTAATCTTTTTAAAGATTGCGAGCCCCCAGTGTACCATGTGATCATCTCAAGGTACAGACATCCTAGTGTCCACACGTCGTACGTCCATGACATGGGGATGTCAGGTTCAGGGAGACTGAGCTCGGGCGGTTGATATTCCGCTGTATATGAGATAGAGTCAGCTGGTAGGTGCCTGTATTCGGTCCTGCTAAGTTCACTAGCCCCGAAGTCCGAAATTTTGAGAATTCCCATGCCTTCTGAGATGGGATGGTCTGGAAACCATAAAATGTTTGAAGGTTTCAAGTCGCCGTGAATGCCCCAGAATCGGTACAATTTGGATGTCGGTCCTAAAGACTGGAAGTCATTAGCCCCGAACAGAGAGCTGCGACGACCCGTGCGGTGCGTATCGTGCAAGAAACTACCGTACTATATCAGCTGTGAACTCACAGACCATGACGAGCTAGGACTCGAGAAGCGGTACTCGTTGCTCGCAGAGACCCAATTGCTTGAGACCATCTTCAAGAAATAGCTTCATCACTTACTATAAGCCCTGGGCAATGCCTTCGCATTGTTTTGCCACCCAGAGTAACCTTTCTGAGTTGCATTTTGGTTTGGGATTCTCGCTCTTCCAGTAAACAGCCAGATCGCATTTAGCCCAGGGGAAGACGAGGCTGTAAAATCCGCAATGCTGGAAAGCTGCCGATAGAGACACAATGTGCTCGTGATGTATTCTTTTGAGTGTTTTGCGTTCTTTCTGAAACTCCTTGGTCCCGTGGTGGGACATACGAATCCGCTTAACCGCATAAAACTCAGCGTTTTCCTACGCAGATGAGTGTCAGTTATTCTTGTCATCTAGTCAATGCGGTTTGACTTGAGGTCAAACTCACTTTGAAGTCATGATGTTCTGGATGGATTTTGATTTTGTATATTTCGCCATGTGCGCCTGTGTACATGTGTTCCTCGTGTATGAATGGTATAATAGTGTCATCGTCCAGGCACACATCATCGTATCGCGTGCTACTGCTGAAGGAATGTGCAAGCACCATCCATTGCGTCTGTTCAAAGAGCCTCACCGTACTTCGTTTCCAATCCAGAAAGAACGTCTTTGTGTTATTCTCCGATGGTGCCCGCCTGTGAAGCACGTATTTCTTCCCAACCGAAGCCCTGACTAACGGTAGGTGAGCATCACAGAGTCCTTCCATCATGAAGCTTCTGATAGCCCCGGGTCGATTGATCAGTAGTAGTATAGCGAAAACTTTGCGGTAGCTGTGAAAGCATGCGTTATCACTTGAGTTGTTATGCGGAACCATGATAGAGTCCCGCCCGCAAATCCGCCTTGCCTCCTCTTTGAGCTCCGAGTCACCGCGCGTCCGCTTCCAAAACTTTAGCCGCTCGGCAAACGACTGATCGAAACTCAAGAGTACTTCAGAAATACGAACTTCACTGAGAATGTGGCGCAATTCTTGATTGGGTATGAAACCAGTTCGATTCGTATGACTTCTGCTGCAGCGAGTTTTATCTATCGCCTCGTTAAGTAATTTCGACGCAGCTTGCTCCTCGAAATCGGAAGTGATAAAAATAGATAAAGTACGCCCAATACGCTTGAATGTTTTCTTACGGGCCTGAGGAGTAGGCTTGATCTTGTTCTCGAGATGCTCGGTGAAATGCGCCGTGATGCCAGTGGATGCATCGTTGCTCAAAGCTACACGATTCTGCCCTTTCTGAGCAATGATAGTGGCAAGGTCAGCCTGCGATGCGTGTTTGAGTATTATACGAGATTGATGATTTCAGCACATACAAGCGCATCAACTACATCGTTTAGCAGCTGTAGCTCATGACCGCTATATAATTTACAGCTGCCCTTCCGGTCCCAGTGAACCTCCCGCGAAGCCATAGGTGCTTATTACCACGTGCGACTTCTAAATTGCACTCGCGGGCTTTGGACCTGCTTCTGTATACCAAAATGTTTCGACTATGGTTTGTCGGTAAAAGAGCCTATGGTCTCTGAGTGTGTCTCATCCGATGCTATTGGCAAAGCACAAAGGGGTTGCAAAATGCAGTTTTATGCCACACGTCAGGGAATTCGAGAACACAACCAGTTGGGGTTGACTTGGGATCGACCCCTCACCTGACTGTTGCCTTTTACCCCAGGGTCGGGGCCGGTGAAGAGGTCACGCTTTTTGGCCCCCAAGATACCTGATCCAGAAACACTTACCGATAGCGCGTACGGATGATAGACTTTCGAGCTCTCCGATTGGTTGCCTTCGACGGTGATGATCCCTAAAAGAGCATCTTGCATGTGCCATGAGCGAGAATCACCCTGGATTCTGAACACAGCGAGCAGAAGGATAGTCTCAAGGAGACACAGCACATCTGCGATCCTACGAATCGATCGTCATCTCCGTCCCGAGCCGCTAGTCCCGTTGTTGGTGCAGGCCATGGCTAAGTGCATAGATATGTTGTGCACATGACATAGGGTCGAGATATCGTTTTGGCTCCATTCCGTCCGAGTCAACTAGTGCAAATACCACCACGATAAATGATGACAATAACCCTCGAGAAGTATCAAACAGGTGCCACCGCTACAGCCACCAATGGCAATATTCTCCAAGCTCAGATTGCTGGACATTGCGTCTCCCAATAATCTATCGGTGACATGAGACCGGGCAGGGGCCAAAAAGGAGTCAATCTTGGGGCACAAATGGCATGTCAAATTGACAGTCGTGTTGAATGAGCAGTCTAGAATCTCACGCAACAACGCTGACATCGAGACGTTGGAACTGCATTGTCAGATGAAACTAGGGTATCCGAGTCTGGAGTTCATGATTCGAATGACAGGAGAATAACGCAGTAATTGTCGGCCATGAGGCTCTGCAGACCCTCTCTTGAAAACACCAACAGGCCGAAGGGCTTAGACCACGCGCTTCTATTCCCCATACACGTGGATAAACACATGGCTTTTTGATATGATATACCGTATGTTACCTATAAACCCCTCACCAATCGAGAGGGGACCTATGAGGTTGATGGGGTTGAGAAACTCGGCGCACGGTAGTTGTACTGCATGATGTTGTTCCCGACTCGTAAGGCATGCCCGCACTACCCATTATCCAAAACCCATTCTACCCGGAATACCTATAGGTACCTAAGGTCGGTGACCTGGATATCTACCTAGAAATATCCATAGATATCTACTTAAAAATATTTATAAGTATATATATAAAATAACCTAAGTTTATTTTTATATTTAGTTAATATATATCGATATAAAAACAACGGAAAATTAATATAGTAATAAGTATAATTTTAATAAATTAAAGCTTTAATAATATATAAACCCGGATAAAAAAATTAAATAAAGCAGAATATATTATATATTAATTTAATATTATAATTATAGCAAGCTTATTTTAATACGAATTTTTGCGAACGTTTTTAGCACTATATTTTTAAAAAGTATATAAAGTAAAATAAACGCGATAAAGCTATATATCTCCGTTTTTTTTAACTTATTAATATTTTTTAAAAAAAAGCTAATATTTTTTTATAAACTAGTATATTTTAACGCAGTTTAATATTTAAAATTACTTTTAATATTTGCTATAATTTTATATTTTTATTTTAAAAGCTTTTATAATATTTTCTAAAAAAATAGTATAAAATAAAGCTTTTTTATAAGCTTTAAATATTTTTACCGAGTTCTATATAATTTGGCTAAAAACCAAATGCGTTAATATTAAGCTTTAAAAATAATTAATATATTAATAAGTATATTGTATAATAAAAAAAACGAAATAATATATAAATATCGATTATAAAAATTTTTATATTTAACGGCCGTATAAAATTAAATAGCTTTTTATTATAAAATTAATTTTATAGTAAAAAATATTAACGTTTTAATAAAACAAAACTAATTTAATAATAGTAAATTATATAAAAATAAAATATTAAAATTTTATTTTTTAGAAAAAAAATCGAATATATATTTTACGTTTTTATTATTAATTATAAAATTATCGAAATATTTTATAATCGTTAATTTAATAATAAATTATAAATATTAGCAACGATATTTTAAAAGCTTAATAATATAATAAAGCTATTTAATATTATTTAATTATATTTTTTACTATTAAAAATAAATATTAATTTTACCGATTTAATAATATAATTAATAAATATAATAATCGATATATTAATTAATATTTATTTTAAAAATTAATTTAATTACTTTTTTATATAAATGTTTTTTTTTAAAATTATTATTAAACAAAAGTTTTTTAACAAATAGCTATAATTATTTAATAGTATAACGTATTACGGCGTTTTAACGCTTTAAGCTTTAAGCATTTTTTTTAATAAAGCAAAAAAATTATTATAAAAAATTTAAATATTATATTAATATTTTATTTAAATAAAGCTATAAAATATTAAAACTTTATTTTTTATAATTAGTTAAAAATTAAATTAATTTAATTATTATAATTAGATTTAGTATTAAAGTTAATAAGCTCGGCGGCATACTATTTAACGAGATTAACGATTTTAAAGTTTATTAATAAACCTAAAAATATGTTTGTTTTAAAATTTAAAGCTTCGGCGGCCGTAAAATCAAGATTTCGTTTATTAATTATTTTTTTTTCGTTTTAATAAACAAAAGCATTAAAAACATATTAATTAAAATATTTATTTTTTAAATAATTAACGTAATAATTAATATATAAATTAATATATTAAAATAATAATTTATTATAATTTTTTTATTTTAGCTATAATATTTATTATAAAAATATTTATTTCGTTTTTATTAATTAATAAGTTTGCTTTTTTTTAAGTTTTAATTTTTTACGCGATTTAAACGGCTATTGCTTTTTTTTTTGTTTTTATTTTTTAACGTTTTATAAAAAAATAGCAATACGATTGCGTACTTTTTAAATATAAGAATTAGTTAATAAATCCTCCGTTTTTTTCTGCTTACGTAAAAATAATAAAACTATTTATTATATTAAACGTTTTAAAATAAATATCGGCTAAATTAGCAGTAATAACAAATTAATATAAAATTAATATAAAAACTAAAATAAAAATAATAATAATAAATTTATAATAGAAAATTTAAAATAATAAAAAATTAAAAACTAAAACGTAATAATTATTAATATTAATATTAAATAGTTAATATATTTAGTAAAAACTAAGTAATTTTATATTAAAAACAATAATTATTAATAGTTTAAAAAAATATTAATACTTTTAAAAAAAAGATTACGTAAAAAAAAATAAAAAAATAAAAAAATTATAAATAAATACGTATAAAAACTTAATAAACTTATTTTTTTTAACTAATAAAATTTTAGCTAATTTTTTAATATAATAATATATATTTAAATTTATATAGCTATATTTAAATAAATAAATAATAAAATAATATTAATATAAAATTAATATATTATTTTAAATAAATAAACTATAAGGCTTAACGATTTAATTTCGTTTATACGTTTTTTTTCGTAAGATTTTAATTTATTATAATATTTTTTCGTTTACGATACTTTTTTAAAATAATAAAAAAAAACTCGTATTATTACTAGTCGCTAATATTATCCGAATCTGATTCCGTTTTAATATTATTATTAAAGCTTTTAATAAACGTTTTTTCGAAATAGCTGTTTTTCTTTTTATAATTTCCGTTTAATTCGATATTTTTTTTAACTAAATAATTATATAAACTAAATAGCTATAAATTTGTTTTCGGTATTACTAGTTTTTTAAAAATTAATATTACGTTAATTATATATTGAAATATTAAATAAAAAATTAAACGGCTTTTTATTACGTTTAAAAAACTCGGGAATTTCTAAAACTATTTCGATTTTTTTTTATTTTTCTTTTTACGTATAAACTATTATTATATTATATAATATTTTTTTATAATTTTATTTAAAACAAATAAAAAACGTAACAGTTATAATTATTAAAAATATAATAAATATAAAAAAAATACGTAATAAAGTTTATATTTATTTGCTTTAATTTTAAATACGTTTTATTAAAATAAATATAAATTATACGTATAAAATATTACGGGCAAAAACGGCAAAACTAAGTTTAATAAGTTTTATTTCGGTTTAAAATTTAAATAATATTTATTTAAACCGAAAATTTGTTTTAATTAAATTATAACTAGTAAAAAAAGCAGTTTATTTACGTTTATTTAAATATTTATCGATAATAATACTAAAACATAATTTTAAATTAAAACCGGATTAAAATTAAAAGCTTTATAATAATAATCGTAATTAATATAAAAATTAATACATTTAAAAAAATAAATTATATACACTTTTTTTAAACTTAAATAAATTGTTTTTAATAATTTCGTAATATTATATATTCGGTAATTAAATTTAATATATCGGTTATAATTTTTTTAATAAATTTTATAAACCGTTTTAAAATATTTTTTTTTTTTTGCAACTATTATAAATTGTTTATTATTAATATAAAGTTTCGGTTAAAATATTTGGCTTATTTTTAAAACTTTTTCGTATATAAAAAATTACGACTATATATCGATAGAAATAATAAAAAATTAGCAATTATAAATATATTACTGTTTTTTTTTATGCATTTTTTTATATATTTTATAAGCTTTTTTCGTATTTTTATAAGCGTTTGCCGTAAGTTCTTTAATGCTAACTTTAAAAATATAAGTTAGTTTTTATTAATTTTATTACAAATTTATTAATTGAATTTATTAAACCGTTTTATAATATTTTTATAACTAATTAATATATTATATATATAATTTTTTTTAAATATTCTAAAATTATTTATAATTTATAAAAATAATATAATAATTTATATAATATATTTTATTATATTTTAAATCGTTTTATATATTTAAAAACTATTTTATAATGTTTTATATTTATTAAAAAATGCTTTTATTATAAAATATAAAAATAATACTTATAATAATATATAAACCGTGAAGCTTTAATAAGTTTTAATATTATAAATTATTTATAAAAACTTTTTTATATTTAATATATTTAATTTTAAAAGCTTTATTTAAATTTTTTAAAAAAATTGCTACTATTTTAGACTTTTATTTATATAAATAGCAAACTAACAAAATTATATATTAATTAATATAGATTAATATATTAAAAAACAGTTTAAAAAAACGTACGCTTTAAATAATATTTGCTATTTTCTTTAAATTATATTTTAAAATTTATTTACTAGTTTATAGTTTACCTTTTTTTTTATACGTAATAATATTTATATTATTTACTATATTTATAACTTTTAACGTATAAAAAAATGCTTTAAATATTAATTATATAATATAAAAAAAAATAAAAAAAATACGATATACTATAAGTTTTTTATTTAAATCGGCTTTTTTTTTTAAATTTATCCTAGATTTATATTAAATTAAAACTTGATTTATTATTTGCTATAAATATTTTTATATATAAATAAAAGTTATATTTTTTATTATAATAATTTTAAACGTTAATTAATATATATTAAAATTATTAACTTCGATTAATAAAATAAATATAAACTTTTTAATAAATATATTTTATTTTTATTAATATTTATATATTTATTATAATAATAATATAAACGTTTATAAAATATAGACTAAATTTTTTATCGGTTATTTTAAACGTTAATATTATAAACTTTAATTTAAGCTTTTTTAATATAAACAAAAAGTAATTAGGCGTAATTAATTTTATAAAAAGCCGAAAGTTTTTACTAACTATATCGTTAAAACTTTAAGCATTTTTTGCAAATATTTAAATTAAATATAAATTTAAGTTAATTAAAGCGTTAAATCTTAATTATAATTAAAATTAATATATAATTAATATATATATTATAATAATACGTATTAAACCTTTTTTATTGTTTAAAATTTTGTTTAAATTTTAATTTTTTTTAATATATTTTATTAAAACAAAATAATTTACTATTAATATTTAGCTTTAATTTTTTAAAAATACCGGATACTTTATTATAAATTTACACCGTTTATAAATAAGTTTAATTTTTTTAATATTAATTTTTACGTTTTAATATTATAAGTTTTATATATTTATATATTATCGAAATATATTTTATATCGTTTTATGTTTTTTTTTTCAATAATTATTAGTAACCTTTTTTTATACTATTTTATTATTTTATATTAAATTATAAATATATTATATTAAATTTCGGTGTAAATATAGCAATAAAGCTGTTTTTATTTTTGGAAACTATTTCGTAAATTGCTAAAAAGCTTAATATTAAGTATCGGAAACGCTTTATTAAATAAATCTTCGTTATTATCGTTACCGTTTATTAAGCCGTTATTTTTGGCCTTATATAATTAAAACGGGCTTTTTAATTCAATTAATAAAAACTACGTATAATAGTTACTAGTTGTATTAGTTTTTATATTTTAATTAATAATATTTATTAAAGCCGGACTATTTTTTCGTTTATTGTTATATAAGCCGGTTTTATAATTATATTTATTATCGGCTATATTAAATAAGTTTTATTGGCTAAACCTAAATTAAAATTTATTTATAATTAAATAAAACAATAAAATAATAATAAATATTAATAAAATAAATAAAAAATATAATTAAAAATTTTATATTAATTTTAAAATATAAATAAATAAGATTTTAATTATTTTACGTATAAATAATAAAATTTTTTATAATTTTTATTTTTACTTTTTTTAAATCGAGATTTTAATTTTTTTTTTTTTAATATAAAATTAGTTTATATTATATATAAACATATTACCTATAATAACGCTAAAATTTAAGTTTACGATATTAAAACAATTTACGTTAACTATAAAAATATTAGCCGTTTTTAATAAATATAATTATTAACGTTATTACTATTAAAAAAAAATTGCAAAAATATTATATAATTTAATTTAAAGTTTGTTTTTTTTTAATTTATAAAAATTATTTATACTATTTAATTATTTATTTTTAATTCGTAAACGTATTATAAATTTAAAAAAAATAAACGTAATAAAAGAAAAAAAAATAAAAGTTTATAATAAAAGCAATTAAAAAAAATTGTTTTTAATTAGTTATAAAAACGGGTTATTATATAATTATACGTATAAAAAACAAAAAACGGCTTAAAAATAAACAAATATAATTAATATAAAATTAGTATAAATTTTAATAGTAATAGTATTAACTTTATATAATATTAAGCGATATTAAAAAAGTATAAAACTATTAACGTTTAAATTGCTTTTTTAATAAGTTATACGTAAAATTATATATAAATATTTTTTTTATTCTATATTTAAAACAAAATATTAAAAACATTATAAAAAACTATAAAAGCTTATATAGTTAAAATATTTAATTATGCAAATTTATACGTTATATACGTTAAACGGGTAATATTATTTTTTAAAAACTTTAATCTATTTTAGCAATTAAAAAAGCAATTAAATTATTAAATATTATAATATATTTATTATTATATCGTTTCTATTTTTTAATAAAAAATAAAAACATTAAATACTTTACCGATTTATAATATTTTTATTATTTAATAAACATTAAAAATTAAGATTTATTTTTATTAAATGTTTTTTTTTTCTTTTTTTAAACCTAAATTAAATCAAATAAAATATAAATTCATATAAATATATTTATTATTTTAATTATTGTTTATAAAAACTTTATGTATAATTTAGTTATTTATTATATTAATTATTATTATTAAATCTAAATTAAATTAAATAAAATATTAATTTATATAAATATATTTATTATTTTAATTATTATTAATATTTTAATTAATATTTATAAAAATTCTAGTTATATATAACTTAATTATTTATTATATTAATTATAATAACATTTTGTTTTTATTATATTTTATAAATAATTAAAAATATTAACTAATAATAAAATATTAATAATAATAATAATAATAATAATAATAATTAAATATATATTAATAAAATTTATTTTAGTTTTTAAAAAAAAAAGCGATTTATATAATAATAAATACGTTAATTCCGATTTAAAAAGCTTTATTTATTATTATTAAATTTTTTTACATAGCGTTTTTTTTACTATATATTTATATCGTTATATTATATTAATAAAAAATAATAATTTTTACAGCTTTAATACAATTAATTTCAGGTTATATATTTTATAACGTTTTAAATACGTTAATATTTAATATAGTTGTTTTTTTTTATTTTAAGACTTTATACTATTTTAGTAATATATTACGGGTTAATATAATAACGCTTGCAGTAATATTTTTTCGTTTTTTTTATATATTAATCGTATATTAATCGTTTTTTAAAAAACTGCTATAAAACGAGCATTTATAAAACGAATATTTAAAATATAACTATTTTATTTTGATATATATATTAATCGTATATTAACCGTTATTTAAAAACTTAGTACTAAAAAAGCTTTTTATAAAATCGTTAAAACTACTGCTTAAAAAAATCGTAAAAAAGCTAAAAGTTATAGTAATAATATAACGAAAAAAACATACTAGCCCGATTTAGTTATTAATATTAAAGCCGTTTAAATTTTAAAAAAATTAAATAATAAAATTATTTTTTTTAAAATTAACTTTTAATTTAATACTGTTTAAACTTTATTATATACAATATATAGCGTTTATAAATAATTAACGCTATTTTTTTATATATTTTCGGTGCGTTTTTTTAACAAATCGTTAAAAAGACTACGTAAATATATAAATCGGATATAAAATTCTAGAAATTAGTTTTGCTAGCTTTTTAAAAAGCTATAAAAATTATATTAACTGTTTTTTTTCTAGTACGTTAAATATACTAATTTTATACTAATCGTTATTTTAATTTCTATAGCTTTAAATTTTAACGTTATTTATATTAAGCAAATTATTTTTTAATATAAAAATATATATTTTATTTATAAAATCTTATATATTATAAGCTTTTATTCCGGCGTCGATTTAAAAAAAAACAACTTTTTGTTTAAATTTAATTTTAATAATATTATAAACATTATTTATTACATAATTAAAAATAAAACCTTATAGCTTATTAAAGCTTATTAAATATAAAATAAAATTTAATATAAACGTAACTAAAAACTTATTAAATATTTTATTAAAGCGAAATCTGTTTATTAATTTATTATCGAAGCTAAAAAAACAAAAAAAATCCCGGTTTTTTTAAAACTTTAAATATATAATAAAAATAGTTAATTAAACGATTAAAATTAATAAAAAATAAAAATTAATATATAATTAATACGTTTACCGAATGCGTTAAATATAAATAATTACTTTTTAATAATCGTATATTTTATCGATTTTTAATTGTATTAATTTTCGTTATATAGTTTTTATTTATGTTATAAATATTTTTTTTTTAAAAAACTATTACGTTTAATTTATATCTTTTTACTTTATTTATTTCGTTATTTAAAACCTATTACTTATAGGTATAACTTATTATAAATAGGTACCTAAATAGGTAGTAGGGGCATCTACGTTAAGTAGTGGACTTTGCTAAGATACCTATGGGTATTTCTGGGTACCCATCGGGTACCCAAAGACATGCCTTATTCCCGAGTCCCAGACGCCATGCTCCTGATTCAAACTGATTGGGCACGAACTTGCACAGCTTGATTTTCAAGTTCGTACGGGGCGCAGACCATGAGCGCCTCGCGGAGAAACCTAAGAGACCAATCAGGTGGTTTCGATGGTGGGCTGATGCAGGATGCATATGCAGTGTTGTGATGTTGGTAACACACCACTTGCGCCTTTCTGCATAGGCATTTCATCTAAGCCCCAAGTGCGCGCACCATCACGCTCCACCGTGGAAAGATAAGAAGCCCAAAGTCGCATTGAGGGTTATTAAAGACATGACCTTTTCTGCAGAAAACCCTTCCAACGTTATATGGTGCCCGCCTCCTGGGAATTGAACAACTGCCACTTCTTTAAAATAAACCATCATTGTGCATCCAGCTTTCCTTGTCTTTTCATCGCCCTGTCGGGATTTCCTCTGCCGAAGATGTCAGACACAGATGACGATCAAAGTTTGAAGGATATCTTGGTAGAGGCCATAGAGAAAAAGGGATTCGTATCTACGTTCCAAACAACTAAACCTTCTCCCTGTTTCACTGAGAAGCTTCTTGATGGAATAATAAGTGAGAAGGTTGTGCGTGATGAGCTGAATAACTCTAGAACAAGAAAGTCTTATGGTAGCATGGACTTACTTGTTGACTTCGTAAGCAATTTCTGGATTTTTTCTTACCTCTGGAAAGTTTTAGGAGTTGGTTTTCTTGTTGTTTGGGGCAAGTGCTCCAGAAAATGCGTGAAGCCTCCAGAGATACGAGCAAATATGCTATGAAGATTAATCACTGACTCGAAGTGTTGCAGTGTATGGGGCGGGGACGAAAATTGTTTTGCATGATCGTCTTGGCCTGGCCGGACAGCAAAATCGTGCCACCGTTGAAGTTCCTCATGGAACATAAGTATGAGGACAAGAAGCTGTCAGCTCAAATTCGAAAGGACGGGAGCTGTCCATGGTTCACTGATGCCAAGTTGCTTGATCCCGTTTGGAAGAAATTTGCAAAAAGTCGAATTTTGGAGCTACAGTGGCAGTTCCTTATTCCCGTCTTTTCAACGGAAGAGGAAGACTATACCTTCGCACAAGATGTAGTACTGCCATTTGTGAAGCTTGAAACAGGGGGGAAGGTTCTTGGTGGTACCTTCAGCACAGTACACAAGATTCGTATACCCCCCGGACATTTCATTGACAAGAATTCCAACGTTAGTGTTCATGCCAGGATTAGTCTGGTCCAACTTTTTGTTCGTCGATTGACAATCATCAGGGAAACGAAGAAACTCGGGTGTTTGCTCTGAAAGAAATTCGACCGCCACCGGAGGAAGTTGAAAGAATTGACGACAGTTGGTCGAATGAGGTGGGGGTGATGAAGAAAATGAATTCCCCTGAAAAAGGCGACCAAATAGTCAGATGCTTGTCAGCCTTTACTAGAGGAACAGCGCCGGAGAAGCAGTACTTCTTGATTTTAGAATGGGCTAATGGGGGAAGTCTTGAGGACCTCTTCAACCAGCACCAGCGCCCGGTTCTGAGCGAGAACTTAGCGAAGCAGACTATTACGCAGCTGCATAGCCTTAGCGAGGCTCTGCGAGCCACCCACGGTCGCAAGATTCGACATGGAGATTTGAAACCAGGAAACATTCTCAGATTTGATCCATGTGACGACAATATCATAGGTACGCTGAAGATTGGTGATTGGGGCCTTGCCAAACTCCACAGTACAGCTACCTCCATGCGAGACGAGCAAGGTTTACATACGACCACGAAATACGGAACTGCTTTGTACGAAGCCCCTGAAGTTGAGCTAGGAGAGGTAAAGCTACTTGGGCGCCAGTACGACGTATGGTCAATGGGCATCCTTGCACTGGAAGTTACCATCTGGTTACTTTATGGCCGCAATGGCGTGCATAAATTCCGCAAAGATGCCCAAGTAGGCCACGGTGGTCGGAGTCCCGGATATGAGTATACAACACGTCAAGGAAGACATACTGCGAAGGTCCTACCTGTTATTGATCAGTGGATGGGGCATCTATCTAAAGATCCTCGTTGTTCTCCAGAATCAGCTCTTGGCGCTCTTTTGGGATTAGTGAAGGGAAGACTGCTCGTTGTAGAGCTGTCCACAGAGAGGGGAAACACAAAATACATTAGGGATACGGCATGGGAAGCGTCAGACCGACGTGCCCAACTGCGTGGGCCATCAACACCGACCATTGCGGTCACCCAGGCCCCTCCAACGCCAGGGCTACTGGTCACGAGGGCGACAAACAATGCCGAGGATAAAGCTCCTCGTCCCACGCAACGTTACCGGGCAACGTCAGAAGAACTTGTCATCAAGCTCGAGGAAGAAGTATTGGATGACGAAGACCGTGCACAAGACTACTGGCTTCCAGCTGGCGAAGGACTACCAGTTCCCAACTTCATCCAAAACTACCGCCACCAACCAGATGGTCGCCTCAATTCCACACCAAGGTCGATGCTAACGTCACAAGATACCACCTATCCATCTAGTAGCTTGAGCCGTCTTTCGGTTCAAGACAGACAACTGGTAAGCGAGTCGCTACCCTTGGGACTTTACATTCATCCCAAGCCATATTCTATGGCGCTAGCTAATGAAATCGCAGATTGTGTGTACCGACTAGTGTCTGCATCTCGGGGTAGTTATAACAGAACTGACAATACCACATAGGACGTAAGCTCGAGTGACTTGGAGTACACTTCCAGCATTCGTTAACGCCCTAGGACAGTACGTAAGTGCGCCATGAAGCCTGACACCTATCCAATAGCTATTTGCTCATGTTCAATTTGGTTTGAATAGAAGGTACGTAACCGTTACATGTTAGCTATGCTGAGACCATTAGGAGGACAGCGTTGTGTTGACAGAAACGCCATCGTCTAGCATGTAAGTTCGGGCATTTCGAATCGTTGAGAGGCTCACAACGATCTGTGCTGCTGCTTACTGAACAATTTCTAAGCCGGTAAGTAAGTCCAAACAAACGAACGAATAGTAATGATTGACCATGTTAGAAAGTACGTCCTTCTGCTACACCTACAATAAGAGACCGGCGTGACTGAACTCCCTCGCAGCTCGATAGCGAATGGAATATTCATGACGACAGTCATTTTGCGCTCAAAGTTTTATCTCGTATCGACGGCCTTGGGCCCAGTGCATTACCCGAGCTTCGCGCACCAGCAACGCTCTGCGACACCTGTCAAGAGCTAGATTTCTTTCGCACTCTAGGATTTTCAGTTGAATATGACTTTTTCGATTTGGAACTCAGGTCAAAGCAGTGCGACTTATGTGCTTTGTTCTGGAATACAGCTCAGCGACAGCCCGGAGCTACGCCTGCAAGTATACGATTCGACCGAGTACAGTCCTATCTTGTTATGAATAATGCTGGACTTCCAGTACTTTCCCTTTACCAAGACAATGGTAAGCAATAATCCTCCACGAAGATGCTATACAAACATGTTACTAACATAGCAGGCCGAGACATGGCCACCAGTGGAAAGTTTCAGCCCGGTCTTCCAAGACTACCCAAGCCTGGAAGCTCGGCACAATTTGAAATTTTGAAAGAATGGCTGAGAGAATGTGATGAGAGTCCCCATCACTCGAGCTGCAAAGCACCCGTGATTACATCCGAGAGAATGCCCACGAGGCTAATTGACGTTGGCAAGGACGGCGATGAAGTGGTTCACTTGTGGGAGCCCGGAAGAGCAGACTCGGCCGAATACCTTGCCCTATCGCACCCATGGGGCCGAGAGCCACACTTCGTCAGCAATATCAGCAATGTAGAAAGCCACAAGGGCGGTATTTCGATGAAGGATCTCCCTGCGACCTTCCGGGACGCAATTCTGATTACGAGGGCACTCGGAAAGCAACATCTCTGGATAGACTCCATCTGCATCATTCAGGGGCCAGGTGGAGACTTTGAAGCCGAGGCAGCGCGAATGGAAACAGTCTTCAGCTCTGCATACTGTGTTCTGGCAGCAAGCCGAGCATACAACCAGGTTGACGGTTTTCTAGGACCGTACCAGGACAGAGACTACGTCACGATGCTCAACGGACCAAGGAGACAGCAGTTCTACATCTGCGAGAACATCGATGCTTTTGATGCTCATGTGCTTGGAGGTCACCTTCATAAGAGGGGTTGGGTACTCCAGGAACATGCTCTAGCTCGCCGAACTGTCTTTTTCACTGAGCATCAGATGTATTGGGAGTGTGGTGATGGGGTGCGCTGTGAAACGCTTGGGAAGATGTCTAAGTAAGTACACTCTCATTGCCCGGTGAAATCCCATCCTCGAAAATGACCATCAAGCATTTTGTTGTGCGACTGACTTGATACCGTTCAACAACAGCAATCTAGCCGCTTTCTTAGGCGACCCCAACTTCCCGAATATCATCATGTCTGCAAGCCAGGGGGAGAAAATCATCCGCTTCCAGAATCTCTACAAGACATACTCATCACTCGGCTTTACCCAACCTCAGGATCGTCCCATTGCTATGGACGGGATCCAAAGTCGACTTCTCAAGGCTTTCGGATCTCGTGGCGGCTATGGGATACTTGATGAGGATATCAAGACCGGTCAGCGAGGGCTTTTGCGCAGAAGCCTCCTATGGTATCGACCCCATGACATGGACCTGAAGCCCATAGACTTTCCGCACGGCAAAGACTCAGTACCTCCACCGTCTTGGTCGTGGATGGCATATACTGGCGATATTGACTTCCTCGAGTTGAATTTCGGCAAAATCGAATGGAAGGAGGTGCAGTCGCCCTGGTCTGGAGATAAAGGGGCTACTGCGCCCATCATCGACACAGACAACAGGTGGGCGCTGCTTGGCAAAGCGCGGACTATCATTGGTGGCGCAAAGGCAGCAGCACTCTCCGGTAGACTATCGTACGACGTCTCCGAGAGCTCGCAACAGGATGACATTCGGTGTGTGGTACTTGGCGTCGAACACGGGGGACAGAACGTCGATTCGCGGCAACACTATTGTATGCTTGTCGCACCCGCGGAATGGCGTCCGCTTGGAACGGCTCAGACGTACAAAAGGATAGGGGCTGGATACATGCTTGGCAAGCACGTTGATAAAAAGGGCTTGGAAATACGGATTATCTAGGAAAGGAAGCATGTAGTGTATAAAACTCGAGCAAGGAGTGCGGGCACTCTTTCAAATGTGTTGTAGTTAGTCTCTGCAGTCTGCGGTCTAGATGATTCAACAGCAAGCAGATGTTAACTCTACGACGGTTTCAACAAGAGCCAGATATGGCGTTGGCAGATTGAAACATCCATTTACCGCTTTTACCAGTCATACCAAGTGAGTTTGATAAGCTAGAGACGCAACCTCTGTTTGTGCTCAGTGACGCATAGAACATGTGTTGTCAGCAAGGTAGCAAAGACAAAGAGGATCTACCTATAGGGATGATTCTGCTCAGATTGCAGGGACTGTGATACCGTGGGGTTCCTTCAGGAACCATTGCCTTATATAAGATTGACTCCGAAATTTTCGCGGGTTCTAATTTAATGAAATTGACAATTCGCCCTCTGCGGACGCTCTGCTCGCTGCAGCGTATTATGGAGACTGTCAAATCACTAATCGATCAATATGTAATTTCACTGATGGGCTGTGGCATATCATAAACACAGACCTAGGGTCCAAGGTCAACCTTCGCGCGGACAAGAGACGTTTCTTCTGGACGGTGGCCCCATGACCAGACTTTTTTTGACACTGATAGATGCAGGGGTAGAGGACTGCATCTTTTCTCGCCATGTTAGAAATCAATTATGCGCAACGTACCTGACCACGTAACCGACAGCAACGAAGGTATCTGAAAAGACTCCCGAGCTGTGTACCATCGGTTCTACCGATGGAGCTACAAATACCTGTAGAACCAACCTAGGGGAAGGAAGACAGATAATTAATCATGAAGGAAAGAGAGCGAGACAGGTGACGATGAGCACTTTGAAATTGGCCGAGAATGCCATACAAACGCCGTTGTTTACCAGTAGGGTCACCAAAAGGCTTAGTTTTTCCAAGAGAAACTTGTAATGATGCAACAAGTGCAAGGGGCTCAAAAATCACTAGAAGCCGGAAGTCACGGATAGTTAAGGAATCGCAACGAAGGAACGTGGAAGCGACCTGCAGGTCGATCCTGTGTTATTGGTGGTTGCCAGCTTTGAGAGTTGAGCTGCATTAAACATCACAAGACTGGCTTAGATACGATATTTATTGTAGTCCTTCATACTGGAGTGATTAGAGCAACACAAGGATACAGTGCAGGCATTTCCAAGCTATGGCGACAATTTATGACACCTTCTATATGAGAAGAGGCCCGCCACTTGCACATAGTGATGCACATATTGAAAAAGGCCAAACGCACATCAAGACTTGATTGCCCTCATAATATGACGGGACTGTTGGAAGACCAGGCTTCCTTAGGTACTCTTGGCCATCAAAGGGGCAGGAACCAGGTATTTCTCTGGGGTGTAGCGTTCAGCATGAGCAAGATGTGAATTGTCTCACCGCCCGAATCGCCACCCTCGAGCAAACTCTTGCGAGTAATGCTATCAGGCACGAGCAAAGTCTTGGAATGACAACAAGCCCTGAAGTCCAGACTATGCAACACAGCAAAAGAGACAGGCTTAGCACAGACACCCGTTTCAAGAGGAGCCAAAGCGAAGTTGAGGGGGGCACTCCGACCGCGAAGAGGCCTAAACTTGCATCACTCCTTTGAAAAGACTTGGAGATACAACATAGGATACATCCTCTGCCAAGAGAACTTTTGACTTGGCGCAAGGATACCAAAGTCGTTTGTTGGCGCAATTGACTGTCTTGATATACTGAGGGGCTACCATGGGCAGCATACTGTTGAGAGTTGGACAGAAGTTTTAACCGAGGCCTTGATAAGATTTGTGAAGAGAATCACACAGATGAGAGCTTTGATGTGAAGATTGCGACGGAAACTGTGTCAAGGACTTTAAGGATTGTAACTGTAATGAGAGCTATACAGGGCTTACAAATGTGTGTTACTCAGTAGATGGCGCTGAGGTCGTCCCATTCAAAACTGTTGATAGTGAATAATCTGTATGCTGAGTCTTCCTGTCTGAACTCAATCGCCGTGACTGCATGGGGTGATTTGCTGATTACCTGCGATAATACCGCATGAACCGGCTTTCGCATGCCTCCATTGTGACGTGTACATAACAGTCAATACCTAAAGCCGCAGAAAGGGCTTGGTTGTAATCTTTCCTGTGTTCAAAACTTCCACCTACATCGACGTACAGGTGCGAGATTAGTGCCATAAAGCGACAACTCATCTCCACGATGGTGACCGAGAGAAGCTCGGCCTTCGCACCGATGCACTTTCATCAACTGTCCAGCAACGGGTTCAAATTTCACCTCAGCAGACTCCTCCTTACGCTTACGTCACTGCTTAGTTCTAGTCGTGTTCGAAAACTCACTGCTATCTCTCGTCATCTTATCATCCCCATAGGCGAGAAGAAACTCAAAATAGCTGTAATGCCCGAGATTGTAATAGTAGTGAGAGGTACACGACAAGAAGCCTGCGCACGAGCTGTGCCATAAGCACATTTTGCTGCTGCTATGATCATATCATTCACTCCTGCCACACCTTGGGGCGATCCCGTAAACAATCCTGCAATGCCTAATGCGCCGAGACCGCATGCAAGCCAGCCAGTGTCAGGGTTGAGACGACAAGCAAGGCAAAATCAGAATACTGTTGTACTAGGTTCAGTGATCAATGTCGCTATCCTTTGTTCTTACTTGTTAGGACTTGGCTGTAGAATCAATCAACTTTTTATTGGTGGAAGCAATGATATATATGACATGGGTATCCTGCACACGCCTGCGCCGTTTTTCTCCAGCAGTGAAGCAAAGTTCTCATACATATAACAACACGTTAAAGGCCAGTCCAACAGACAAGCAAGATTGTCGACCCAGGTAAGAGTGATAAGAGTGGTGATGGATGGTTGTCGCAGCATGTTGGCTACACATGTGATCTCTAGAAAGCAAATCAGAGTATTCCTCAAGCACCTAAGTCGTAGTAGATGCATTTGGTAGTGCGGAAATTGTAAACAAATGCGTCGCGGTTGCCGTTCGGCACTCGGGTCGATCTCCAGTCAGTCAACATATCGTGAATCTCGCGCATATACCTCCGTTCGATCTTATCAACGGATTGTTCAGCTTTGCGCCAGCTTTCAGGGTCAGACAATGCCGTGTCGCGGATGAGATCGAGTACACGGTCGCTCGTCTCAACGGCAGCGATTGGCCCACCTAAGAAATTCTGCACAAGGCCCGCAGCATTAACTTGGGCTTGCTCGATGACAGTCTGTCGATTGAACTTCTTCGACTTCGTTCCAGCAACGAGGACGTGGACCTCCTGTCCAGAATTGGTAGCAACGTTCGGGCCTTGTGATAACGACGATGCATTCCCTACAGTTTCAACTTGTTTGTTTGCCATGTGAAAGCGAGAGGAACGGCGGTCACGGAGAGCCGTTCGGAACCAGGACAAATAATTGGTGATTGACAACTCTGCGTCTGGGACGTCTTTTCGGTCCATCGTCTTGACCTTCAGCGTGTCATTTTTGATGATGATAATCCAGGAGTAGGACTCATCGCGATTTCGTAGCACTAGTTCGTCCGATGATTTAGCATCGCGAGCAATCTCGGCGCTAATGTAATGATTCCACAGTTGTGACACAATCTCAATGCCGGTGGTACGCAAAGTATGAGCATCGAAACTAGCAACAAGAACGTCGCACTACCATGTGTCAGCGACAGGCCATGTCATCAATAGGGGAGGTTGACATACTCTTTTGGTGTCAAACATCCCTGTCTGTTCCTCTTCAGCTTTCTTCAAAAATGCTCTGCCCCCGGACTTTGGAAGCTTGACAAGTTTTTCCCAGGCTAAGGAGAACCCGACAGCACGAAGCTGTTCGCCATGCAGGCCAGTTCCGGGGCGGTGGGACTTGATGAGATTATCATATCGCCCACCGGCGGCAAACACATCCTTGAATTTCTTGTCGTATAGGCACTGGAATAATACACCTCCGGAGAAAAAATTGGCTTTCAGACTGTTCAAAGGATTGACATAGATCTTGCAGTGAGTGCCGAATCGCTTAGTATACTCGATCACCCCCTTCAGATGGGCAATGATGGGCTGCAACCGTTCGTTCAATGGACTGCCCTCGAAAATACTCTTAAGCTTAGCAAAAGCTTTCATCGGGGTGTCTAAGCAATCATTAACATCGTATGAGCGCGCAAATAGAAGGCAGATTGAATTACCTCTAAAGTCAAACCGACGCAAGTCCTCTATGCTAGTCGAGGAAACACCTATCAGAGGTGATCGGAGCTCGGCGCGAATGGTCTGAAAAGTGTGCGAAAGTATGTTCAATTTGCTGAGAGCCTCAGCGGTCAGCTGTCTTGCGCCTTGCTCAATCTTGCAATAGTCGAAGATGAGCTGTAAAAGATCCGAGTGGCCGAGATGGAAGCACATATGAGACGTGCTAGGAAACGTCTGGCATATTTCGTCCAGAACCTTGATAACCTCGGCCTCTTTCAGAGCCAAGTCGAATGAGTCTGCTGAAGTAATGTCAAAGTCAACCTCTCCTAGCATTTGAGGCTGTCCTCCACTCTTGTTGACTCTGTATACTTGTCCAAACGTGAATGATCGACGAAGCTCTAACGATTTCGACAACTTGGCAAGGAAGCGAGCATTCCCTAACATGAGGTCGAATGGTAATTGTACAACGGTTCCATTTGGATCCAGGAGTTCCACAACCTTCTGATTTGTCGAATATTGAGTTGAACGCGGGTAGAGGGAGCTTCTAGGCGCCTCGACTGCACCGTGACGACGGAAAATCGCAGCCAGCTCTTCTTTTACGATGCTCTTGTATAGCAGCTCGGCGGCAGTGACATCTGGAACAGACATGTCCCAAGTGTAGTCTTTCGGGAGCGCCAGCGGCCTGCGGGCAGCAAAAAGGGCCGAGATTACCCTCGGGTAGTCCGCAGAGTCCCTGTCTTCCAAACTTGAGAGCACTCTCGCAAAAGCCCTTTGGTTGTTCTCGTTCTCCATTTGAATGGGTAACTTTCCACTGCGTAGGAGTTCTGAGCTAGAAGGCCGCGCCGTAGGATCATGTGTGATCAACATTTTCACAATCTCCAAGTGGTTCTTATTCTCGGGTTGGAAGTCGTCGGGTAATCGGGACTCCTTACTCAGTTTTCCTAACTTGTCAGCTCTCTCCATGCCCATGACTGGGTAATAACCCATCTCGAAGAAAATAACCCCGAGAGAGTACATCTAAATGATGGTCAGTCGTTAAACAAGTAAAGCTCTTACAGAGGTGAACACATACATCCACTTTAGAGGTATATGAGCCGCCAGATCCTTTGCGAACCTCCGGCGCAACATAGAAAGACGTGCCAACGCCACTTGTGAGCTCGCCTGAGTCTAGGTGGGTTGAATCGACCCTATCGACGGCAAAGTTACCAGTTGTTGCCAAACCAAAGTCACCAATCTTGACATTGCCCACGCCGTCCGGGCCGAGCCCGATAAAGATATTCGCCGGCTTGAGATCGCGATGCACGATGTTTAAACCGTGTATGTGAACCAAGCCTTCGACTATCTGCCGAAATAACCGCCAGATCTCTTCCGCGTCATCACATAGCTTGTTCTGTATCAAGTCCCGCAGCGTCTTACAGAGAAGTCAGCGGCCAAATCATATTTGTTAGGCAGGGATGACTTACCCTTTTGTCGCAGTATTCCATCGAGATGTACATTATAACACGAGGTTTCCTTGAATCACTTTGGCTGCGGACTCTGAAAGGGGATGCCATTCCATGTGGACCATCCTCTGAAGCCTCGTCACTGTCGGCTTCAGATGATTGTTCATCGTCGCCAATATGGTCATCATCGTCTTCGTCTTCTTCCTCATCTTCTTCTTCTTCCTCTTCCTCTTCCTCGCCATGCTCCGAGTCGTCTTCAAATACGATGTTGTCGCCAAGAGAATGGTCCACATTTCCGTCGTTCGAATCATCGTCATAACCGAACACGATATCGTCATACGGATCATAGTTTGGGTGATCTGAAGAAACAAAGTCCAACCCCCCGGTGTCTGTGGTTAGCTGATCCTCCATCTCCAGTACGGCTGTTTTAGCGGATTGTTCCCCATTCTGGTTACCAAGTGATCCTAGGATTGCGCTAGAAGTCTCGCTGTCTTCGTCGCCGTCACGGAAGTCGCCCAGAGGCTCCAGCCACGTACTGTAGTATCTTACTACTGCAGGATGACTCAGCTGAGATAAAAGTCGAACCTCTTTCAAGATATTGGTCAGAGTCTGCTGCGAAGGCTGAATGATCTTCTTAATAGCGTATATGTTGCCGTCAAGTTTCTGTCTTGCCTTCACAACTTCGCCAAATCCGCCCTTGCCCAAACGAGCTTCTTCAACATAGTCTTCTCGATAGCGTGAGAGATTGGTAAAGGGTGCTGAAGAATCACGTCTTGGTCGCACTGGCGTGAGCAGAGGGACAGAGCTTTGTGACTGCGAGCGATGCAAATCAATAGGAGAATGTTCAACCACAACTGGTGCATCCGTTGCGAGGAACTCGCTCGAACTGAGCTCGATGGCTCGTGGTCGTTTCTTGGAATCGATTGTGAAGAATCGGGTCACGAGTTCTTCGCATGTGATCGATAGAGAAAGTGAGTCCACTAATGCCTGCGGAGACTGGTGATGTCGTAAAACATCGAGACCAAATATCATCTGCAGGAAGACAATACCAAAGTCCCAGACATCGGTCTTCTGAGTAAAATTCGGGTTCGACTTCTCAGCAATCTCGGGAGGCAGCCAGTAAGAAGACCTCGCGGAATTAACATGAGAAATAGAATTAGACCTGCGACATATATCACGCATTTCTCTGCCATAGGCAACGTCCGAGAACTTTGGGATGATTTCCCCTTGGGATTCGCGGAATAATAGAATATTGCCAGGATGTATATCCTGATGCACAATTCCACGACTGTGCAAGAAGCCCAGGGCACCAAGAAGATCAGCGGTCCAAGCACGGACTTTACCGACATCAAGATGACCGGCAAGCTCGATCAATTCGCCCAGAGTATCTTTCTCGGCTAGAGGGGTCAATATTCGCGCAACCCATCCTGGCTCAGTGTAGATGGGATCGATACGATAATTCAGCAGTTTGAGAATATTCCGGTGACTTATTTCCTTAATAGAGTCAAGCAATCTCTCCACTGCCTGGACCTTGAGCTTGAGCTGCACAGAACCCTGGGAGGAAGAGCGAAGCTCAAATTCTTCCAAAGCCAAGTCTTTACAGTCCTCGGCGCCAGCAACACTAGGTCGTACGGTGAAAATAGTTGACGTGGAGCCCTGTCGATATTCTCTCTTATCAGCCACTGCGGTGAAGTGGATGACTCTTCCATTGGTGTCGGTAGTCATACAAGGAATATCGAACTCAACCGTTCGACTGGGACAGACAGTGGCTACATCCGATTGTGAGTTTGATGATGTCAGGGGTTTGGGTCGTTTTCGAGGGGTGTCTTTTGCCTTAAGACGCTGACGTTCGACTTCCTGGTTTAGAAGTTCTTGCATATTCTTCTCTTCCTTCAAGGCCGCGTCCACCTTTTTCTTTTCTTCTGCTTGTTGGAGTTCCAAGGCTTGCCTTGCAAGCTCTGCCTCGTGAGCTGCTCGTTCCTGCTCCAGGGATGGGAGCTCGAGGCCCTGGGCCTTGATGCTTGCAGCATCATCCAGAATCTCTTGAAGCCCTGTAGCAAGGTCATGTATCATGGGTTCCGCCTGTCCTTCTGCCGCCAGAGCCTTGGGTTTGCTCTCGATATATTTCTGGAGCTTGAAAACAGTCGACTCATTGAGCGAGTCTCCATTTTTGAGGCTGAGCAGGGGTGCAGATTTGGGGTAAGTTGCCGTGAGCACTACACTTAGAGTGATAGAAAACTCATCATTGGACAAGGCTTTGATATCGATGTCGAACGTAGGCTCCGACTTCTTCCAGGCTGTGTTTGCAGATTTGTGTTCAACAAAGTCGTCTCCCCAGATAGCTTGTAGCACGAGAAGCTCATCTTTTTGAGTATCTTCATATTGGGTTTTTGGGCCAGTATCCGGGCTAGCAGCAACAAACTTTTTCGGTGTGTGTGGATTGGGGCTTTTCCAGTTTCTCGACGCCATTTTTGGGAGGTGATGGGAGATGGTGGGAGTTGCTCGGTCGGGGAGAATGAACGAACAGATGGAGTCATACAGCCGAAGCTGCTACGCCCTTAGTGGTGAGTGCACATATTGTAAAGACGAAGGAATAATTGAGGAGAGTGAGTTGTTGTTACGATGCTGGGTGTGAGGAATGTGTGATGTGAGTACAGATACCTAGATGGCTGAGTGGTTGAATCTTTCGGTGGCGGGGTGATGAGGGGTGAATCAGATGCACCACCTGTAGTCCAAGTCGGTAGCGTACAGGTAGACAACTTGGAAGTGACGATGACACAGAACACTGTAGAATTTGATCGTAACAGCCGAGAGTCACGAATAAGTCCCTAAGGTAATTACATGTATGTATCTGAGTAGTCCTAATGGCATGTAATTAACCATGAAACTACCCATCACCAATGTTACATTTCCATCATTACGCTGGGAGTATGGCATATTGATTTCGTTGTGCTAGATGGTACCTATTTGCATTCGTGAGAGGGGATGTGTCACTTCCAGTATTGTTTGTTCCGTTCCAGGTGCTTCGGGTCACTCAAAGGGATGCTCTAGCGGCTTTGATGGCTGAGAGAAGGGCATAAATACGCTGACAAAGTGGAGGATATAGCACAGCCAGGCGCTATAAATCCCAGCTGTCGGGCGCTATAATAGGCCAAAGAAACGCTTTGAAGCCCGCACGGATATAGGCGGCTAACCCACAACGGGATGTCACCACTGCATGAGAAAGACGCGCTAGGGATGCTATCGCGTTATCGTCTTAGCGCGTTGATTGGCGTCCTTCTCCCCAAGACAACCAAGTAAACAGCACATCGGAGTCACAGGCTTATGAAGCCGATGTTTGTTCATCTCTCACTCATATTGAATATCGACTCTGCACCACCAATCCAATACTTCACACCTCATTGTCTTGTTCAGCTACTCCAATCGATTGCATATTGAAATACTGAGCTTCAAGCATAGCGGGCGTCATGCTCGGGTGGGCTTTCGCGAAGGGTGTGAGTGGTGTTACAGGACGTGACAACGCGCCTGATGCTGAAGGTAATGCCAACCTTCAATCTGCATATCTTTCTCCCCAGTTTGCTGACCTGCATTGTAGATGACACCACACGCCTCGATGCCCCCGATACACCAGCTCCTGTGTTCGCAGCCCGTGCATTCAAGAACGCTATATTTGGAGAGAAGAACCCCATATTCGGACAGTCGAACAAGTCGGAACCTACCAAGACAGAGCCAGAGACGGACGGGCGCATTGAGCCTACGACAAGTGCCACCAGCGCAACCTTGGCTGCAAACATGTCTCCAAGCAAGCTCAACAGTATCTTGTTAACGCCTGGTACCGGCACATCCAGGCGGAAGCGTGTTTCGTTCGGGCGAGATGTGAAAGCCGGCAATAATGTTGACTCGAGCCCTCTTGCAGCGGACTTAGCCACGAACAGCCGACAGCGAAAGAAGACAGCATTGCAACAAGTAATGGAAGACTCGCGCTCGACAAAGGCAAGAAGGGCGGACAGCAGGCCCAGAGAACAGGACCTCCCCGCCATCATGGTAACCGCCGCTACCGACACTAATGGTTCGGAAGACGAATGGGAAGATGATGCTTGCTGTGATCACGACATGACTGTGGATCTGAATGATCCCCACTCGGAATCAGGAAAATACTGGAAGGCGGAATACTCCCGGTACCGTGACGACGCAAAGTCCGACATCGAACAACTTGTCACGTACAAAGCCAATGCTAAGTCCTTTGCTGCAAAGAAAGATGCCGAAGCCAATGAGTTGAGCCGAAGGCTGAAGGAAGAGCAGGCTAAAGTGGCCAAGCTAGAGGAGCAACTCAAGAAGATGGCCACCAGGGTTGAGAGTAGACGGACATACGAAGGCGAGCGAGAAATGGCGATATTAGAGAAAAGTCTGGCGAAAAAGACTGAGCAGGTCTCCGAATACCGTCAGCGGATTGAGGAACTGGAAGATCAGGTACATGAGGCCCAACAAGAGGCCAAGCTTCTCCGAGCAACCCAGGATCGCACCAACACTTCTCCCCGTACTGAGGAGAACCTGCTGGAAGTCAGCCGAGAACTGCGAAAGGCCCGCTCTGAGCTCAGACAGATGGATCGACTTCGTGACGAAGTCAAAAGTCTGAAGTCCGATCTGACCAAGTCCCAAGACCGAGTCGCCACGCTCGAAGCCGAAAAGACCAGTAAGAGGGAGCTTGAGAAGTTAAGGGTACAAGAGCTGGAGAAACGCTTGCGTGAGACCCAAGAGGAGTCTCGCAAGAAGGATGCCGACATGAGGAAGCTCAAGAGAGACTACGAGACCCTGAAGAATGACGCCAAGGCTCGAGCTGGAGAGGCGATACAGGCTGTCCAAGAGAAGGACAAACAGATCCATAAGTTGGATGCGCAGGTGAAGAGACTCCAACTTGGACCCCATGCAGACTACAAGCTGGAAGGCCTTGATGGTGCCGTTGCCATGCATCACGAAATCACTCAGGAGGTGAACCGTGACATGAAGAGACGAAGGGAGCCATGGAAGGCCATCACTGCTGCGCCTAGACCCGATCGCAGAAGAAGCTCATCTGTTGATGACTTGAGTCTTGACATGACGCAACGTTCTCTGTTGGGTAACAAAGAACAAGGCATGGCGGTCGTTCCACGACGGGAAAAGCCCGGTCGACCACTATTTGCCCCTGACCCAACTACCGGTATGATCAGTCTCATGTCGCCGATGGGGATCAAGAAACATGACCCTGTGGAGATGAAGCGCTTCCTTACCGACTTGACCACCGACCTTGTCGATTTTGAACCAGAGGCAATGACCAAGGCACAAGAGCCTGCCGAAACCAAGAAGCAGCGCAAGGGATTTCTCGCCGATTTGACTACTGATCTACTCGACTTCAAGATTCCACGCGGGAACAAAGATACCGAGATCAAGCAGCATGACCAGGGCAAAGGACTAGAGAAGCAACCTGAGAACGAGTCGCCGAGACCGGCTAGAAGCAGAGCCCGTCGACCTTTACCCGCTACCCATCCAGTCACGTCGGATGTACTATCCACTAGAGTTAATGAATCTCAGCCGCGGAACACACAAGAACCAGTGGCCAAGGATCATGTGGCCAAGGATCATCTGTCACGTGTTCAGAGAGAAGAGGAGAGGCTGGAGCCAGTCAGACAGCGAATGGTTCCTATCACCAGCGAAGAGCAAGTGATGCACGGAGCGCTCGAACGTCCATCGCATCGCAGAGCCCGCCAAGCGACTGATCAGCGTGCTGTGTCTCCCGCGCGCGAAGATGGCGCCTTCGACCTCGCAAACGACTATTTCGCTCGTGTTGGAAGTATGCCCACTGCAGATCGCGCCACAGTCGCGAAGAAATCACGCTGCGCTATTCCCGCAGACCGTGCCGCTGCGGCTCGTGCCCGCCTTGCAGAGAAGAAAGCAGAGAAACAAAGGACTACAGCTCGTCCGTTGGAGAAAGAGAATCTTAGGCTTTGAGATACCCACACTTGTTTTTGCACATGGACTTGCCGATGCGTTTTCAACAGGGATTGCTAGTAAACGAAACTGAGGGCTTTTGTTACGGAATGAGAGTCTGGATACGGAATCACGTTGTTGGACTTGCAAAATGTGGGAGTTGGATTGCTGTCATGAGCTGACTATTAGCTGGCATTGTTGAGTTTCAAAACTGGCGTTGTAAAGGTTTGGGGTGGAAAAGCATCGCGTGTGGGGAAACGACCTTTTGCATGAGGTCGGAGGATTGCTACTAGGTATTGTAGCAATTGATGCCAATTCTGAAAACCACACGTCCTCTGACATTCCATTTCCGTATCTCATACGATTCCCTTCCAACCCATAATGTAAAATGGTTTCCATAGAGCCGCACGAAACAACTCTAGAAAATGAAATCGCAAGCCTAGAATCGCAACTCCGCGCCGCCAAATCCCGCCTGAACGCCAAACGCCAGGCCTCATCACCCTCAATACCACTACAACCAGAAGACACGTCTCGCCACTACCTCCTCCTCCTCTCAGACTCGGCGCTACCTCTGGGTTCATTCGCATTCTCCTCCGGTCTCGAATCCTACATCGCGCACTCCAATTCCCATTCATCATACCGCTACAAACCCTCATGCTCCTCCTTCCTCCCACTCTCCCTCTCTTCTTACGCCAGTACGACTCTCCCCTTCGTGCTCGCCGCCCACCGTGACCCGGACTCTATACCGGAGTTAGACGATGTATTAGACGCATCGATAATCTGCGCCGTAGGACGCCGCGCCTCAATAGCGCAGGGTAGGGCATTACTAAGTATCTGGGAGAAAAGCCTTTCTCTATCATCCGCCATCTCACCCTCAGCGCGAAGCACTCTATCCAACTACTCCAGTCTTCTTCGCTCTTCATCACATACCAAAGAAAGGGGAGATGACCTCCCGCCCCCAGTCTCCGCCCATCTAGCGCCGCTCTTCGGCGCAGTATGCGCCATTCTGGGTCTCACTTCACACCAGACTGCCTACATTTTCCTACTTTCTCACGCAAAAGCGCTGGTCAGCGCTGCGGTGAGGGCGAGTATGTTTGGGCCGTATCAAGCGCAGAAGGTTCTTGCTGGTGGTGAGGTACAAGTTCTGATAAATGATATGGTGCGGCGGGAGTGGAATACTGAGGTTGAGGATGCGGGGCAGAGTGTGCCGGTTATGGACCTTTGGATTGGGAGGCATGAGATGCTTTATTCTAGAATTTTCAATAGTTGAGGGAAACGAGAGAAAGGGAAGAGTGATAAGAGAGTTGGGGATGCATGCGGTTTGGGATTCTGTGATATGGAAATCACGAGTTTATGTTCATGGAAACCTCAAGCTTAGAAACTGGGTTGTACGCGTGATAGGCGATACCATTATGTATTCTCATCATAGAGCGCAAGACTCTTTACTCATCATCATCCTCGCTATCACTACCATACGCGACCAACGGACCAGCAGACGCCGCTGCTTTCGCCTTAGGTGCAGCCGTGACCTTGGCCGTCTTGAGCGCTGCTAATGTGCTACCTGACAATATGCCATTGTCCTGAGCCGGTGTCTCTGTTCCTAAAACACTCTGCAGCGTAGCCCCATTACCACCACCATCCGCCTCACCACTCTCGATCATCAGTCTCTGCTTATGCTCCAGTTCGTAGCCCTGTCTCCCAGCCGGATTGACAGCCTGCGCACCCCGCGCAAAGTAGACATCATCCGGGGCCTCATATCCCTCCAGCCCAAACCCACTCTCAATCTTCCTCCGTTTCTTAGCCTCGGGATCTCTACCCTCGATCTCTGCGACAAACTCAGCGGGTAGAGCTCTCCTGATAGCCTCAGCAGCTTGTTCCTCAATCCTTCTCGCTTCTCTCGCCTGTGCCATCGGATTTGGGTCTGCAGTCGCCCACCGCACGTTCAGAATCTCTTCATGATCGAGCGACTGGTGGGCCATGGCCTCTTTCGCAAACTGAGCATTGGCCTCGTTGGAGTATGTGATGAAGCCCACGCCTCGGGTATTAAGAACTCGTATCCGCTCGACTTGACCCCATTCTGCGAAATGCCTAGCCACTATCTCCTCAATGTCGTCTGTGACGTGTATTCTGCCGACGTAGATCGTTCTGTTCTGCCGCATGAAGCTACCCACACCACCCATATCATCGCGGTAATCTGAGTGTTTGTCGCGTCCGAAGCAATCAACGTTGGGATTGAATATGTCATGGATGCCGGGAAGCCGGTGGAGGTACTCGCAGTCTTGGCCCTTGGGGCAGATACCGCGCGCGAAGAACAGGCAGAAGTAGGAGCCGGTGATCTTGTCGGCGCGCGTGTAGCCGCTGTCTTTGGCGATGTTGCAGCGGCCCTTGGCGGCGGTGTTGGAGTATTTGTCTTCGCGATCGCCACCGCTCCATTTGTTGTACCAGATGTTGAAGATTGTGCCCGTTTGCGGTGGAGGGTTGGATGTGATGAAGTCGGAATCAACTTGGGGTCGTGCTGGGCGCTTTTTCCGGATGATCTTCTTCACCTTCTTTGCCGCCTGTGCGGCGACTTCGGTGGATTCCATGGTGACAGGTATGT
Source organism: Xylariaceae sp. FL1272 (assembly GCA_022432385.1). Lineage (NCBI taxonomy): Eukaryota > Fungi > Ascomycota > Sordariomycetes > Xylariales > Xylariaceae > Xylariaceae sp. FL1272. The sequence goes on from JAJJXC010000042.1 coordinate 190,277, forward strand.
TGGCCGCGTTTTAGACGAGGTGAGGGCGAGGCTGTGGGATGCGAGAGGTGGTGCGAGCAATGTTGTGAAGTAGCAGATGATGTATTGTATGGAAGTACCTACCATCAATTTCAGAGAGGTAACTGCTAGCGCGTCTGATCCTTGCCGAAGCGCTTACCTAATGAGGTAGACGAGCACAGTCTTTAGACTGTGCTGCTATCTTTATAGTAAGTTCTACGCACTGTATTCGACCATTCGATCTGAACTTGAGCAGGTCTATTCAATTGCAGGGTAGCTGTTACCTTATTGAAATGGCACCATGAAATAATTCTCTATTCGACCATACGTATGTCTCATACGATGTCGAAAATACTATTGGAAATAGAATACATCACTAGTGATCCATCAGTGTCTGACTTGAAACCATTGGTAAAGTGGGATAAAGCTATGATGTATGCACATTGTTCTGTTATAACCAATCTTGACAGTTCCTCCTCCTTTTGAGGACAATACAGATAGATAGGGTGTTTTTAACGAACATGATGCACATCCATTTCAATTTGCCAAGAGATTCTTATATTGGTATCTGTGTACCGCGTAGTCAATTGTCTTGTAACCGCATTTCATATCGGTCACTTCTGGTGTCGACATACAGCATCTTTAAAGCATTAACTTAAACCCATGGCACAATCAACATTTCCTCACCCGATATGTCGTCCATAGAAGGTCTCGAGTCACTCACAATGCCTATCAGCTAGCTTCTATGCTCTAGCTACACTGAATCATACGACAGTCGTGCTATGACAACAGACCTGAGCTTGCCTCAGGTACCTACACCATACTGATGATTTAATCCGCGAGTTCCGGTGGAAGCAGGAACCAATACGGATTAGCCCACCTCCAATTCGAAACATCAGATTCCGGGGGCCGTCTCCAAGAATCCCCAACTCGGGCGCCTAGGTAATTCACCTGTTGAAGAATAACATACTGATTCTGTAACAGCCAAGGTTCAAACCAATGTTTTCAACTTGATACAGGACTTTTTCCTTAACAGAAGGAAAAGCGACAAATACTGTATGTGCAATAGTGTCTAAGATCTGTCAAAAGAACACAGCATTAGTTCCCACAGCCCCTGCAGGCTGAAAATGCTGCTGGACTTGCTGGAAATAGTAAAGCTACCCCGCTGTGATCGACTTACCTCGGCCAACTCAACGGCTAGACCGACGCTGGTCCCGGATCGAGATAGCTTTCCCCAGGATTTCTCTAATTAAGCAGCTACTCATAAATCCAACATCACCCGTTTCATTTCTAGTGATCCTGTCTTTCTTGACTGTCATCGTTCATTATTTATTGAAATAGAAGAAAAATGTCAGCCCAAATACCAGCTCTTGTAAGCAACCGATTGAGATATAAGCGACCGCGAGAGCGAGCCGGAATTGATTATATCGCAGGTTGCCGACCGCGTCAGCCCTCAGGCTAAGAAGGTGTTGGATATCGTCGCCAAGTTCGTTGAAGAGGAGTGCATACCGTAGGTCTTTTGAATCTTGTATAGATATCTGGAGAACAGCTACCGACCAGACCGGCGACAACCAGAGCAGACCCTGTATTCGAAGCCCAGATCGGCGAAGGTTCGAAACGATGGGACCACCACCCCCAGATTATCGAGGAGTTGAAGGAGAAGGCAAAGAAGCTTGGGCTATGGAATATGTTCCTGCCCAAGGGACACTATAAGGAGTCTCCGGGATACACCAACTTAGAGTACGGCTTGATGGCTGAATGGATGGGCAAGTCGAGGACAGCATCCGAGGCTACGAACTGTGCTGCTCCAGACACCGGCAACATGGAGGTGCTTGCCAAGTACGGCAACGAAGCCCAGAAGGCCGAATGGCTTAAGCCCCTGATGGATGGAAAGATCAGATCAGCCTTTCTCATGACCGAGCCCGACGTTGCGTCGTCCGATGCCAGGAATATCCAGTTGAAGATCACAAAAGAGGGCGATGAATACGTCCTCAATGGATCTGTATGATACCCAATACATGCACTTTTATCATCAAAAGCTAACAGTGACAGAAATGGTGGTCTAGCGGTGCTGGCGACCCGCGATGCAAGATCTACATCGTCATGGGCAAGTCCGACGGAAACAACAAAGACCCTTACCTGCAGCAGTCAGTTATCCTCGTCCCATCGCATACCAAGGGTATAACGATCCACCGGATGTTGAACGTCTACGGATACGATGATGCTCCTCACGGCCACGGCCACATCACATTCAACAATGTCCGTGTTCCCGCCAGCAACCTCGTCTTGGGCGAGGGCAAGGGTTTCGAGATTATCCAGGGCCGTCTTGGACCTGGTCGTATTCACCATGCCATGAGAAGTATCGGTGCCGCGGAGCGTGCTCTAGAGTGGATGTTGATGAGAATCAATGACCCTAATAAGACTCCCTTTGGCAAGCAACTGAAGGAACACGGTGTTATCCTCGAGTGGGTTGCCAAGTCACGCATTGAGATTGACGCTGCCCGACTGGTCGTGCTGAACGCCGCTGTACGAATGGACGATCTTGGACCCAAGGCATCTCTGAAGGAGATTGCCGAGGCCAAGGTTGTTGTTCCACAGATGGCCTTGACCGTCATCGACCGAGCTGTTCAGGCCTTCGGCGGTGCTGGTGTTTCCCAAGACACCCCTCTTGCCTACATGTGGGCTGGGATCCGAACCCTAAGGTTGGCCGATGGGCCTGATGAGGTTCATCTCCAGCAGATGGGTCGCAATGAGAACAGGAGAGGTAAAGAGGTCACAGCCAAGATCAATGCACAGAGGCAAAAGTCCGAGCAGTTGCTGAAGCAGGCTGGTGTTCAGAGATTCCAGCCTGGCACGGGCATTTCTCACAAGTTGTAGTCACATCACGAAATTTGCATATAGTTCTCTAGCGTATTGTAGTGTACAATATTGATGATACTGGAAATTGCATTGGATAGGATTGATTAATGCTGTGACTGGTATATGTGTACGCGACATAGCATCTGGCTTATACCCCAAAGTATGTGATCCTCGCTACTATGGATCCCCAAGCAGATATCATGTTTCACCATCACGGCACTGATCCATGGGTGTTCGTGTGAGTCATACAGAGATGTGTGCATGAGATGAGTTGTCAAGAATGCTTCACGGTTGCGAGGACGACGGGAATTGATTGCATGAGAAGCACTGGCAGAGAGGGTTGGGTGGATCCGGCAGTTCGGGATGGCCGTTGAGCGGAAGAACACCCCGGGCCCCAATAGCCTAGGGCCCCTGCTACAGCTGCGTTGCCCTGTCAACATCAGTATTGTTGACTTGGGAAAGTAGACCTCAAGATTTTTTATCTGCCAGAAGCTGCGTCAGAGTGGACCGGCCATTAGCTTGCTTGACCATCATAAAGTCGGCGGTCCTCTTCCTGCCCATCACAGCACTTTGGGATCTTGGTCCACGAAGCAAAGATCACATCTCCTGAGTTGACATCCAAGCCTACAAAACTTACAGTCTTGATTCAATCGCATCTTGCACATACCATCTTCCTGTCGCCGTTCAATTTTGTTGCTGGCTGCAATACCCCGCCAATCCCTAGGCGCAAAGCATCACACAACATTCCAAGCCCGCTTCCCAATCAGCGATTCACACCAATCTCAATCACAATCCAACCCATCGTCAACACCACTCACCGCTGCCACGATGTCTGGAATCGTCAACAAGCCCACCGCCCTCGGCGAGAAGGATGCTAACAACAGCCTCCACATTGTCGGCGCATCCAACAACGCCAAGGCCGGCCCCAAGAGCATGGAATACCACCGCCAGGTCCTGCAGAAGAAGATGGAGCAAGAGAAGTACGGCCACCAAGACATTACCACCACCACCACCACCCACATCCCCAACAGCGACGGCCCCTCCTCGGAAGACAACACCAGGAAGCCCGCAGTCAAGGACGCACACCTCACCTCCCTTCTCGATGCTGACCCGGCCCAACACAACAGGAGCACCCAGTACATCTCTCCCTCGGATACCATCATGAGTCCCTGCACCGCCAAGCTCAACGCCCTCAAGGGCCGTCACGCTGGAAAGTGAGTTTATTTCCCCCCTGTACTCATGTGCACTGTATCTACTGTGCATTCTATCACAATGACTTCCGTCTCGGTCTCCACGCTATGATCAATAACATTACTAACCTTACCTTCTTCTCCACAGGGCCAAGCCCAAGTCGCTCTTCGCCCAAGCTTCTGCCAAGAAGTTTGACGGCGAGAACGTGCTTGGCGCTAGAAGTGCCGACGCTGCTTCCTCGGATACCAATCCCTAAACACCTTTCCTTGACATCCAAAAGCCACGAACACCGGAACTGTACTAATACCAACATTTGATTTCCATGCCGGTTTGGGTCAAGGGCAATTGGTAGGGGAATTGGAGTTAAGGCTCGATTGTACATATGCGGGAAAGCAAATCATGATTACGAACGAATAGGTGGCGTTTGGGAGTCATTCAGGGTCACGAGAAAAGAACTGGACTGACGAGAGGTCCTTTGTATGAGCCTGCGTGGCAGAAACTACTATGCACCCTCCTCTCTTTTGAGGATTGACGGTGTTTGACGACTGATACGATGAATAACATGCCTTATACAAAATTCACAGAAAGTCTCGCTGCCTGTTTGTCTTGAACATGTCCTTACTTGTCTACAACAGACAGAGTAGCTAAGCCTTGAAGCCACTGACTATGTAGACCACATCCTCATCTGCAACGGTATGACCCAAACCCACTCTCTGCGGGACGTGGCGTGCACTCGCTCCCCAGACTAATGCATACTTGTATGTGTCCTTCATGGTCCTGTGAATGCGATCACAGACATCCTCGATCGTGCTCCCGCTGCGGACAATGAGCGCCTCGTCAAAGACCGGCTCAACACCCTTTCGCTTTGTGTAGATGCGAATGAGCTTCAACTCCTGCCAGCACCTCTCCACCACGTCCTGCACTCCGAGGTCAAGCTCACAACTCATGACTGCCGTCTGTGGCTCCCGGGCTAATCGATCGAGGAAATCGAGGGACACGCTGTCAATCTTGTTGTATACGTAGAGACACTTGATGTATTTCCGGTGGTCCTTCATGATGACGTCAATCAAGTCGTCTACTGTTGCTTCGTCGTCTCGGACTAGGACCTCGCAGTTCAACATCTTGTAGTCGCGCAGGATGTTGAAGACCATCTTCTCGTCGAGACGTTTTGGTGGGGATTGGAAGGTTATTTTCATGCCTCCTGCTTTCTTTGCTTTCAGGTAAATGTTCCTGTACACGCCAGTTAGCTATGGTGGCATCAATTGCTTGATCTGGACCCTTGGGGAACTCCTACGGTGGTTCTCTGTTCAGTCGAATCCCAACAGCCTCTAACTCAGCCTCCAACAACGCACGTTGCTCTGCCTTCTTGGTTGCATCGAGAACCATAAGGATAAGATCGCTCGTCTTGGCCGCTGAGATGACTTGCCGTCCACGTCCCTTTCCTTCAGCGGCGCCCTCAATGATACCCGGTAGATCGAGTAGCTGGATTTCTGCACCGCCATACTCTAGTACACCAGGAATCGCTGTTAATGTCGTGAAAGCATATGATGCTACCTCGGACCGCGTCTTTGTGACTTTGGATAGGAAAGTCGATTTTCCTACGGATGGAAAACCGACAAGTGCTATTCTTGCATCTCCGCTCTTGCTCACGTCAAAGCCTGCACCGCCGCCACCTCCTGCACCTGGACCGGGTTCGAGGAGTTGGGCTCGGAGTCTGGCGAGTTTTCTGAGGGAGAAATCTTTAGTGTATTGTTCATGAGATCACCATTCAGGGGCTTTACCCTTTCAAAAGACCAAGATGATATTCTAACGTGGTGTCAATGTCGATATTTCGGGAGTAGTCTTAGGCGTAAAACATACCAGTTGCCTTGTTTTCTAGAGTCTGTTAACTATGCTCAACATCGGTATCAGCAGTATGTAATCCATCTTAAGAGACCAGATCTGTGATGTCGGTTGTAGATCATTCCGCTGGGTCTTGGTCCCCCCATTGGAATGGCTTCGAATCTGGCCCTAAACATGGACAGTGTGTGCTTACTCTGGGTCCTCCTCATCTCATCTTCAATCCTAGTTGCATCTGTATTAGCTTCATGAAATAATCATGAAATGTAGGTGCTCGCCATAGGCTAGAGAAGCGGGATTGAGAGACTCACTCCTTGATCTTCTCCGTGATGTTCACCATCTTGATCGATTTGAGTGCTTGATCTAAAAAGATCAAGCCGGTTGGCCACCAAATCAATCTCCCACCCAGTCGCGGTAGGCGTTGGTCATACAAATTATCGAACTGCCAATGGTATGAAGTATATCGCAGCTGGCCGGGTCGTACAGCTTCAAGGTCCTCGTCTAGACCGACCGTTGCCGATGTGATGCCCTACGTTTGGATGCCCTCTACCTGTAGCTGCTGCTCCGAACTTCTGCAAGATGCCGACTTGAGTGCCCCGCCATTGCGGCAGAATGCACCGTGGGGTTGGGCACGGACCAGTTCCAATCACCGCCTTCCCCTTCCAAGTCACACACCTCTCGCCTCTGTCGCGTCTTCTCGCCTTGACATCTGTACTCATTTCAACGTCTCTTGTGAATTTGAGATCCTTCGTCGGGTCTAGACACATACATAACAGGTGCCTGCAAGAGAGCATTGATTTCCGTTCTCAACTCTTGGGCTTACATGCCACCTCTCTTTGATATTGCTGCTCTCGTCTTCATGTCTTGAGTCAAGATCGGGGTGCTAGATTCAAAGTCTCAGTTGTCTAGCCGTCCGCATGAAGTCTTCTTCTATTCAACCCAATCGGCGAATCGGCCTAACATACATATGTATATGATACGGGATCTTTCCGCAACAACAGATGAAATTACCCAGCGCATTGGGTCTTAGCAGAACCGGCGCGAAAGTCAAACCAAGGCGCAAGAGAATGACAGTCGACAGTGCCACGCCACGGAGCTGTTGCGATACCGACTGTTGACTGCTGGTCATAAGCAGGAAGGGATCCCTGCATAATTGGACCGTGCTTTCTCTGTCTTCAGTTTCAGTCGGAATTTTGAGTTTGGCCATCTTTTTGGTGACTCGATCTACGCCATCTTGACCGCGTCGTTGACAACTAGAACCCCGGGGAGAACCTTGAAATTAATGCTCTGTCATATTTAATGTGCTTTTGATCTCAAGCGTTTGAGCGAGAGAGCTTGTCCTGGTCGTCCTTGCCGACAATGCGATAGGGTGAGGTATAAGCGCAACACCATCACCATCCATCGGTAGGTTCATTTGCTCGCTGACTCCGAGGTTTAACGTCAGATGTGCTACTATTGACAGCTTCAAAATGATTGCTACGCGTATGCTGCGAGAGCCTTTCTCACGTCACGCCTACGATGCTGCCTGGCATTTCCGACACAGAATGAGCATCGTCATCTTATAGGTCATCTCGTTCTCAGGCTTGCTCTAGTTTGTGCGAAACCAGCCGTTTGTCATACAATCGCCAGTTGGGAACGGCAGCCCTGGACTCAAGCTCATGACAGTCGTGAGTAACAGTTACGTGTTTCGCGTGTGTAAAATAAGCGCTGCCAACAGCCGGCCGCGTGTCGGGGGTTCAGATCCACGGGCAACACTTCAGGTGACGCACCTAGCTCGCCTAGATTGTATCCAAACTTGCCAGCGAAGATAGTTCGGCCGATGTACGGCCATTTGGTTCCTGCTCCTGACTTCACTTTCGGGTTGGGACTCCCGCTCAACGCTGATCACCCCCGAGTCGCGTTCGGTCATCGAAGAGTTCTAGACGAAAAAAATGGTCCGTGGAATAGCCGGCTCTCAAGCGGAGTAGAGCTAGTAGACGCTCTGCCGGTAGTTTCAAACGCGTTGGGGACGCTGAGGTCATCGAGCATTTGGGCCTCATTCTAAGTGGATGCCTCGTTACGCTGCCTTCCTAATTTTTTGGCTGCCGTCCCGCGGGGATATCCTGGATTACGCACACCCCAAGATTCTAGTAGTCCAGAACTCGCCCTACCCCAATACTCCAAATGGTAAAATGGAGAAGCGTCTCGACTCAGAAGACGGTAGATCTGAGGTTCTCTCCGTAGCGCATACCGTATGCCTAAGTCGGATTGCCAGTGAACTGATCCGTACGAGGTGCTCCTCACAGACACAGTATACACCTCCCCATAAAGTAGCGCACTCAAGTCGCGAGACGTGATGGGCCCTCGTGGCTATAGACCTAGATCATTGCGCTTTCACTTAAAAGGCGCGATGTCTCCTTCGTTGGTCGTTTCTTCCCGCTGTTTGACGTCTCACACGTTTCCTCTGGTGTTTAGAGAATAGTCATAATCAGAATGGCACGGTATTTCGGATTACGAGGAGGATGGCTCACCTTCTGGGTGACTGTCGCGTGTGCGACAGACATGACCTTGTTTGGGTTTGTTTATCAAAGTTATTTCACTGCTGCATTTATCAGAGCTAATCACATAATGTAGTTATGACCAAGGTGTATTTGGCGGTGTCATTGTTACGCCCGATTTTCTCGACTCTATGGGCATTGCCGACGATGCTAAACTCCAGAGTACCGTTACAGCAATCTACGATATCGGGTGCTTCTTGGGCGCGATTGCGACAATCTGGATTGGTGAGAAACTTGGCAGAAAGAACACTATCTTGACCGGAACAACTATCATGAGCATTGGAGCTATCCTACAAACCGCCGCCACCGGACTACCCCAGATGTTTGTCGGTCGCGTTGTCGCTGGGATCGGCAATGGTATCAATACGTAAGTACCTAGGCAGCTCTCATGTCATTACTTGTTGCTAGAGGAAATGGAAGCTGACATCCTCTATTCTCCTATAGATCAACAGCCCCTGTGTGGCAAGGTGAAACATCGAAGGCAAGCTGGAGAGGGAAGCTCATTGTGATTGAAATGATTATGAACATTTTTGGATTCTCGCTTAGTAAGTGTTGCAAAAGATTTCCCAATTAACTCAAGCTCACGAGGGTGATTCAGGCAATTGGGTGACTTTTGGACTATCATATGCTTCTGGCTCAGTCGCTTGGCGATTGCCTATTGCTTTGCAGTTCCTTTTCATCATCATCCTTTATGCGACAGTTCCCTGGCTGCCAGAGAGTCCTCGTTGGCTGATTGCTAAGGGACGCATTGGGGAAGCGGAAGTTATCCTGGCCGACATCGAGGACAAGGATGTCGCAGACTCATACATCATCACACAGTCCAAAGAGATTCAATGGGCTGTCAACTATGAACGCGAGAATACGATTCCTTGGTCTAAGCTCTTGCTTGGAAAGACTGGATCAAGCGGTGGAACATCCACTGTTCGACGCTTGTTGCTGGGGATGGGAACTCAATCTATGCAGCAATTTGTGAGTGAAACTTACGCCCTTAGAACATTATGCACAGCACGGTAGCTGACCTCTGCGGGCATTATAGTCCGGCATCAATGTGACGTCTTACTATCTACCGCTCCTTCTTATTCAATCTGTCGGATTGGACAATAAATTTGCCCGCCTGTTAGCAGCTATCAACTCTGTCAGCTACTTGTTGTTTAGCTTGATCGGAATTCCAAATGTCGAACGATGGGGACGTAGGAAAATGATGATGTGTAAGTTTCCGAAACGTGCTACCGTTAGGTCTGAAGCTGACTTCAGCAGATGCTGCTGCTGGTCAAGCTTTCTGCTATGCAATCATTACAATTTGCATCCGCTACAACGAAGACGCATCTATTGGGGGTATTGCGAATGAGAAATGGGCCAAAGCCTCGATCGCCTTCTTCTTCCTGTACTACGTCTTCTTTGGAATCGGTTGGCAAGGCGTACCATGGCGTAAGTCTTCGGCTTGTGTCCTTATACCCTACGCTGTTGGAGATTAAAGCTGACCATGACACAATTCAGTCTATCCCACCGAGATCAACTCTCTTAGTATGCGAACTAAAGGTGCCGCACTTGGCACGGCTACCAACTGGATCGTCAACTTCCTCGTAGTTGAAATCACACCGATCGGCGTCAGCTCTCTCCGTTGGCGATTCTACATCATTTGGACTGTATTCAATGCCGCTTTTGTTCCCATTATCTACTTCCTATATCCGGAAACTGCTGACCGCACTCGTAAGTTCCTTTCTTCCTGAAAGCAAATCTGCTCCATGTTTGACTTACTCTCTTACATCGACTCGCTTACTAACCCTATCATTCGCAGTCGAGGACATTGACCGTTACTTCATCGAGAACCCACAAGTCCTGATTCACCGTACCAAGGATGCCAAATCCTCGAAACGCCCGGTGGAATACATTGAACATGAGAAGTCTGAGGTCAGGCGTAATAGCTCTATAGTTTCTGCTGACGTCCAAGCTGTTTTGAATAGGAGAAGCATCGGCGAGCATGGCGATATTGAAAAAGTGAAAGACGTTGAGAAAGGTGGAACGAGCCATGTCGAGGTTTGAGTACTCTCATGTTGGGAGCGCCTTGAATCTGCGTACGCAGATGCACCGTCGGAAACAAGGTTCTCAAGAACACACATTTCAACACTCATGGCCTCATCAGTAGCCTGAAGTACGATCTTATGTAGTATAAAAGCTAGGTCAGAAGAGGCCTATTCATCTGTACATATTACAAATCAATTGATACCCTCCAATGCAACTAAACATCTCATATGGGATGTTGGATCTTGTTGGGCTTTTGTACTATATTGACACTCGGTGAATATTACAAAACTACATATATCGGTCGTTATGACTTCGATATAGATGCAAACCTAAGGTACTTAGTCTAACGTCCTTCTACACTCCAATGAGACACGGCAGGAAAAGAATCCCATTGCGGATAAAAAGACATTTAATATGACTTGAATGCTCGTCGTTGCCCATGTGAGACTCGGGCTGAGGACTAATCGTAGTGCATTAGGCTTGTGGTCAGCAGCGTGGCAGAACGGCACAGTCTTGATCTCGCGAACACATCAACCATTTCAATTCTACAACTATTGAAACATGAGTGTAACTTTCATAACATATAGGCGTATAACATACAAGCGCGCGAAGCTTGCCGCAGGCTCTTAATTGTGCAGTTTTCGAACTCATAATTGCTTGTCCTTCACACTCTGCTCCTACTGATGTAACGCCAACTACAAATCACTTGTGAGGAGGCTCTGTTCGGCGTCTCAGCAGGAGCTAGTTGGGTGTAAGCAACGAGCGGGAGCAATCAGTGATTTCCCTGTCAACAGTGATCATATCAACATGGGTAGGGAATTTTCATCACAAATCCTTGGCACATAGCAGACTGCGTTTGCATTTTTATCTCCTACTATTGGAAAACTACCTAGATACTGGTATCTAGAACGACTCGTCAGTTACCGAAGTCTCCGTCCCCATGCTGAGCATTAGCAATGTCTAAAGACCGAACCCTGCATTCAGACCTCGACGGTCCCAAAGGCATCGATAAGCGAGTAACGGACGATGGTGACATACGTGGAGACGTCAAACGACCTCGAGCTGAGAGACAACGACAATCTGAATCTACATTAAGTCGACCTATTCATGTGTCCCCTGCTGAAGCGGCGCGCCGACGGCTTGTGGCAATTGAACTGCTCACCGGTCAGGGTATCATCCCTTCATCATTGTCCACGGAGCAATTTGGAATTTTCGCTCATCAGCATCCAAACCTCCAATCGACTTCGTTAGATATGTTTGCCAAATATGGTGCGGAGCGGCTACGAATCGTTCATGCGGACGAAAAACAGGATACCATTCGTAACGAAAGCGAGGATGAGGAAGTAGAAGAAGGTGATGAAACGGATAGTCAGAGTGAGGAGAGCGAGACGGTCGAAGAGGATGAATACAGGAATCACTCTGATTGACTGAGGAATTATGATCAGGTGAAACTTCCGTCAGGTCTCGGGCTTGTAGCGGGGCATTATGAGTTGGCTGTTGCAGACTATCCACCCCACGCCTCATCTTACCTCGTCTTAACATTGGAAGGGTCGAAAATCAGGGGTCGGATCTTTATCAATCGTATCATGGACGGCATCATCCGGCTATTTGAGCAGCCCCAACACTCGTCCTTCCAGTATGTTGACTTTCCTTGGCGGGGCAGGGACAGATCATTTTTTTGCTCAAAGAAACTCCAAATACCACGTGTATTCATTGATGGAGATTTGCTTCACCCCGCGCAAAATGACAAATTGCAGTTTACTGCTCGAAGACGACTCACGCAAGGCTTGGGGAGCGCAAATTCTGCTCCAACAATGCAGAGGCTGTGGGATGACTGTGCTTCGGTAGAAGAGGAGAAAAAGATGACTGGAGGCGGTAACGAATTAGATATCATCGGATCTTCGCTTGATCACGTACGAAACCAATGTCCTACAGCCAACTGCATATACGACATTGTCAACATATCACATACTAGCCAGGACAGCTAGTATACCCGCAGTTTGGCGCCAGCATGTGAACATGATGACAAATTATGCTGTGTGTCGACAACACAATTAGCTAGGACGACGAAAACGCGACACTCACAGACCCTGATGATCCCAAGGGTTAAGACGCCCGTACAATATCATTAGGAAAGTTGTTGGAACTGTATTCAAGGAGTTTTAAAAAAGGTTGAATCCACCAAGACACGCCTTCTGGAACATGCCATCAGGGTTATACTTTTTGCTCGCGGATCTCAACCTTTTAACAATCTTTTTGCCATACGAAGCTAGGGCTTGCTGATAAGATAAAGCGTAGTTCTAGTAGATCTAAAGGATTAGTGTCTTCTTTTTTTTAGCTTGTTGTTAGATGCTTTCAAGAGCCTTCTGCACGAAGACCGTTACGCGCTTATCGTCCTTTTTGTTAACCTAGTATATAAGCAGGAAGTATTAACAATAGGGCCCGCTTGAGGGTCAAGACTATTACGTTGCCGCCGTTGCTAATTATCTTTTCGAAGAGCGATACGGGGTAGACTTGGAGTGTATACAAACATATTAGTCTGGCGGCGTTTTTAACGGCTTTTAGCTCTTTATACTATATTTCGCTAATATTTTGAGTGTCTCGCTGTCGGCTTTAATATTAACGTTTATATAAAGACATTTAAAGGCATATGTGTTAGTACGCTATTGCTAGTAGGTATAACGAGGCGCGCTTAGATAGTACTCGAGTATAGGATACGTACCTAACTCTACTCATGCCGGCACCAGCTTGTTCTATTGCCGCTTAACAAAAAGTCTGGATCTTTGTTATGTTTATCGCGTCCTGCTGTGGCTTCATTTGGGTGAACGGGCGGAAAACATTAGAATCCACGATGCGCTGAGTGTAGTACATCTGACTAAAACAGAAAATATTAGGGCCAAAGGCTTTAGCAAATGCGACACTGAGCATGAAGTGTACATCAAAATCAGGCATCTCGGATTAATGTTCCTTCATGGCGTCGATCTGGCCGGGAAAGCTAGGCTTCGTATAGAAGACCATACTGCCGTAAAACGTATCTTGTTTGAAGACGCGAACGTTAAAACGTGTAACGATGCTTATAATAATGCTTTAACGTATAAGATATCGAGAAACAGATAGATCTCGTACCGAACTTGTTCCCGCTACCACGCAGAGCAAAGAATAGATCTTTATTTGCGTTTGCATTAATAATATCCGCAAAAGCCAGTATGACTTCGAAATTCATCCCATTGTCACAAATCTAGAAGGTTAGCGTGTCAATCTGAAAAAGAGTGTAATTATCACAGAGGTTCACTCACCTTATGTTGCCAATCCTCCTATACCGCAAGTAGTTGACTTCCCACCGGTAACACCTAGGCCATAGGGCTCTAGGAACTTATAGACATTGCTCCAACGCGTACCGACAGCAATTAGCACTCTGCCGTCTTTGAGGTCGAGACTTTTTAACCTTCGAAGATCAATGGTGATCCCGCCGCGGATGTTGGCACAGCCTAGAAGAGGCTGCTGTGTGCGGCCCGAACCGCAAACTTGATATGACTGCTATATGGCCGGATCGTCTTTCCGAATGTTGCGACCTTTTCCCGCGACTGAGGGAAAAGGATGTAAACAGGCGCTAAATCGCTCTCAAAACCAGAAAGGTAGCAACTGTTCAATTTAGAATAGATAACTTCCGTTCATGTTATATTTCGCCTTATGGTCAGCATCAGTGTTAAAAAATCGGCGCACCGCCCTCATAACATTCTAATTGGCTAATCCATAAATATGCGTACACGCAAGGGGACCAGCATGTAGATACGTGGCATAGCGACCGATGTATCCGCCTGCTACCTCCTAGTTGGCTGTGCATTTTCTTCGCTCCGGCAGTGGGCAATGCGATGACATTCTCCGAAATGAATCGCTCTAAACGATTCAACAACTACTCGCTAGTCCGGATGAGACAATAAGTTGTCGCAGGCGCTTGAAAAAGGCGTCACAAAACCGAGCTTTCTTTTACTAAAAGGGAGTCATTATTGGCAATTGAAGAATCACAGTGCACCGCAACGACGCAGACCTAGGGTCGTCGCCTTACCCGTAAAGCAAGCTGTTTGCTATGATCATAATGACTAAACAAAGGAACTAGTTGCATCTGGCTGCAGCCATTCAGATGTATGGTATTGAGGTATGGGCCATGATTCTCGGTCCGTCCAGCTTTGCGTATGCACGCTGTACTCGGACAGCACAAATGTCTGATTGCGGCCATTCTCTTCCCCTTCGCCGAGCAATGTGATCTTTTCCACCGGCTCTCCCGATAGAAGCGTGCCCAATTTTCGTATTCTATAAGTGCTTGGTATAAGTGGTAACAACAGATCCCTAGGGGCAGGACAGCCGGAAAGCGGGAAGTTGTCGTGCATGTCGACACCCTCGTAAAAGTCGCGCTCTTCTAGTTGCATTGTCTTACGTGCGATACACGCCGCAATCTGGGAGTCCCAGATTCCCTCGCGGTGCGTAGAACACTCGAGCAGTCGGATAGCTTGGAGCCGGACGCGATGGACGCGGCACTTGATGGCTGTGTAGAAAAGTGCCGGTATCCACCCGATGTCGGCGTAGGAGTGAGCTGTGTTCAAGAAACTTCCCAAACGGCGGTCTGAGCTATGGCGATGCAGTGAAGCAGGCCAAGATGCCGTCCATATCTGGGCCAGTTGTTGTACCACGACGACGAATTGTGTGGAATAGGAATCGAAGACAGACTCGTCGCCAGGGCGTAAGCATACACCTGCCATAATAGTTGCCATGTTGTGATACACGGGCAAAATCCCGTAACCCTTCTTTTCTTCGTATCCCATCCGACCTTGGCTGAAGGTTGCCTTGAGTGTTTGAAATGCGTAGAGCCACTGTTCTAATTCATTCTGGAGAGATTGCTGTTGCTCGAGCAAGGCGGGGTAGTTTTCATAGCCCTCAGACGGCGCATTTAGATGGGAGCATTGATCAGTCAGTCGAAGAATGTTGTTTATAAGTCGCTGCATCTCATACCAGCATTCATTGATTGACTGAAAGGGGGCGCCTGAATGTGTAGACTTGCCCGTTGACAGGGCTAAGCCGGGGCCCTGATAAGAGAGCTTAAAGAGCTCAACCTGAAATTGAAGCCTTGAAAAGGCCTCGAGGATCCAGTCGTCCGCAAAGCTCTGGCCCGGCTTCTGCCAAGAGATAGCGTCACGAGCATCGGCCGAGCCGCTGAGAATCTGATGACCACTTTTAAGATGGCATTGGCCTGTCTCGATGTGGCCGCGGAAAAACTCAAACGTGACAAACAGGATGCAGGCCATCAGTGCGATACGACGCGAGGCTTTTCCCTGGTTCCCAAAGTGAGTTTTGAGATGCTGTATCGCTTGTAGATAGTGAGTCAGAGCGAATTGATCTTGGTTTCTAGACTCGGCCGCGGTCGCTTGGGTTCCCTCGCCGTTGCCATCGACGCCTCTCCTGTGCACCGCACTGAGAGCAAGTACGGCATGCATAACAGCCGGCTCTTGGAAGCTAGCCTGGATGACGAGGGTGTTCCAGAATCTCGAGACAAATGAGCCGGTGAGCTTGTGCAAGGTGCAGGTCTTGAACCAGTCGAAATAGTCTTTCTCTTTTGTAGTACCGGCAAGAACTGAGATGGGCGCCGGAGTTCGAGGGACGGAGGTCTTTGTACCCCGGGAAAGCAGTCTGGTGTCCAGGTTGCCCCGGCCGATGCTCGCTCGCTCCCCCCAGATGCCGTAGCCCTCGCAAGTACGACCTGTCGAAGTACATCGGGAGCAGACAGGCCGACTTTCGTCACACTTGACTCTCCGTACCCTTGCGAAAGGGGGCCACGCAAATGAGCCTAGGCAGAAGCTGGCGGATGAAAGGGGGACTTACTTACAAGTGCGGCATCCGGACTTTACGCGCACTCTCTGCCCCTGGCGTTGTTTGCCTGTGCTCGCAAGGCTCCCAGCATCGCGCCTGGTGGAAGACATCCGGCACGGTCAGTGCGCATGAGATCACGCCGACCAGAAACCTGTCCCGTAACGCCCCAACCCACTCCTCTTACTAAGAGGACGAGATTTCGTTAACGATGATGGTGGTTGTATTGTTTCGAACCCAGTGGCGATTACGCCAAGGTGTCCACAGCTTCGGGTCCTCTGTTCCGTGATTGGTTGCGTCGTGCTCCAGCTGAGCCTGGCATCTCATTGGTCTACTCGCTACAACTACGAATTGACTGGCCAGGCGCTCTACATCATCAGAGTAATAATTGCGAATATGTTCACGAACGAGACGAAATGGAGGAAAGCTAGGTGTTGAGCGGAATTTACAATTTCTATTTCCTATGTCCGCGTCTCAAAGTCAGAGGGCCAGTGAGCCTTTCGAGTATAAGATGGTCGACTCTCCCTTGGGAGGCTGTTATGAACTTACTTAGATGGTAGACAAGTGATAGGAATATTCCATGACGGCCTGGGATTCTCTGTCTCGTCTGCTACCTATCACTCTCTTGGAGACTATTGTTGTCAGCACTGAATTACCTTGCTCCAACTATATTCAACCCACCATTACCGAAAATGTCAATCCCTACTCGCAAGCTCGGCAGGAATGGTCCTGAGGTGCCAGCCATCGGCTATGGTCTGATGGGGCTTGGTATGCCAATCTATGGACCAGTGCCACCAGACGACGAGAGATTTGCGGTGCTAGATCGTGCTCACGAGCTGGGTGACACGTTTTGGGACACGTCGGAGTAAGTAGGCAAAGGATGAGGACTTCTTCACTGTCAGTTAAACACTCTCACTCACTCACAATCATCTAGCAAGTATGGGGATTGCGAAGAACTCATCGGCAAATGGTTCAAACGAACTGGCAAGCGCGAGGACATTTTTCTCGCATCTAAGTATGGATATATGAAGAGTAGTCCCGGCTTCGAAATTGACAGCTCCGCCGCCGCCTGCAAGAAATGCTGCGACGAAAGTCTGAAGCTCCTAGGCGTCGAATCAATTGATCTGTGTAAGTCTCCAAGTCCGTGTATACCTTTACCCTGTGTCTTGGTTAATTCCTTGTATCTTTTGATCGCTAACCCGTGTCGTACTTTATAAAGATTATGTCCATGCTGTCAACCCTAAGACACCCATCGAAGAGTCCATGCGAGCCATGGCCGAACTCAAGGCGTGAGCAACCCCAACATCTTCTACCAAACCCGTCTCGGATATCCTTCAGATGCTGACGCCTTTTCGACATATAAGTGCTGGAAAGATCAAACATATTGGCCTGTCTAACGTGAGTTCTGCTGACCTACGGCGGGCTGTCAAGATTGCGCCTGTCGCAGCGGTCCAAGTTGAATACGGCGCCTTTAATCGAGACATCGAAGGCTCTACGGGAACAAATCTTCTGGCCACATGCCGCGAACTTGGTATTGCAATTGTCGCCTACTCGCCTCTGGGTCATGGCATGCTCACGTCTGACTTTGCAAACGGCCAAGTTATTGGCGATAAAGACATGCGCGGATCATTCTTCCCCAGATTTCATGAAGACAACCGCAACAAAAACATCCAACTTGCCTCCCAGTTCGCAGCTCTGGCCGCGAAGAAAGGTTGTACACCTGCCCAGTTGGCAGTTGCGTGGCTACTGAAGCAGGGTGACGACATCATCCCCATTCCCGGCACTAAGAAGATTAAGTATCTGGAAGAGAATTGGAGAGCACTGGAGATTAAGCTTACTGACGGAGAGACCGCTGAGATCCGCAGCTTCGTCGAAGTTGCCGAACTTGGCGGCGGCCCCTCACCTCATGGGATGGAAGATGGTTACTTTTCCACTACGGTTGTGGAAGCCTGAGAATTAGCTAGTACTGCAGCTGTTATACACATAACTAGGTAATTCGCATGAGAATGACTTTTAGAGATCAAAAATTGACGTGGGTTCCATCGAAAACATCAATTCCTTCTGCTAAAGTTTACTTTACACGTGTTGCGAGTCCCTTTATGATTGTCTTCCAAGATTTTATTTTAGTATTTGAATATCGTAATAATTTATTGCAAACTAGCGAAAATCCTAACGTGAAAACCTACTGCATATCCGGCTTTTCTTTTCTGTTTTACTACAATTGACTATCTTACCACTAGGCGTAAGTGATAGCAACACGAATTTCTTCAACTCCGTACATGTGGGATCCAGCAGTTTCTAATAATAATTAACATCGTCAGCAATATTAGATACACAGCTCTTGTCCCCTTTCAAGCCAATCTCACATTCTATCTCGTATCATCTTTGCCACAATGACCGGCCTTTCCAAGTTGCTTCTTTTCACGAACATGAATATGTCATCCAGTGGCCACTTATTCGGCTCCCTATATACGGGACTATGACATGGTCCCTGGAGTATGATAGGAGGCCTAGAGGTGTACATATAACAGTGGCTAATCTTATGCTTATTTGGGAGATAGTTGGAATCTTATCCCAATATTATTCTTTCTACATGAGCGTCTACAGCACTTTCGGAGCTTCCTTGATTTGTTGACTCTCATCTCCGTGAGAGGGTGGTATCCAAACAGTAACCAAGGTCCGCAAAGTTGGGGTCTCGAACGTGAACTCGAATATCGATGCGGAGATTCAAAGGCAGAAAGCAAAGTCAAATGTCTTTAGCTTTATGCGGATTACACCGGTCAAGGCATTGTGAAAAAGCCTAGTCGGTATTTAATCCGTGGGCACATGGAATCCCCTTTCTATAATACCTGGGTCTGACCTTTCCCCTCATATCACTGAGGAGTACTCTGGATTCATCGTTGTTTGGAACTTGTCTCATTCGACCTGTTACAGTTTTGATTAGGCGAGTTTCTCTCAAACGTTAGTGTAATTGGCAACCAAAGCCTCGTCGTTTGATAGACTTGTATTGAATAAAAAATGGTCTGGACTTGGGATTGCCAGTCATTCTCTCCAGCTTCCTATACATTAGGCAGAATCTCGTCGTGTCATTGTGGACGATAGAAATGTGTCGATTAGAATTGAGGCTTGATGAGTACTGGCTGTCTTACTAATTCAAGCCCCGGGACACTAGGTTTCACCGACGTATCATCCCCTACCTCTAATAAGCGCGTGCATCACTGCCTCCCTTTGCTGAGTCTCGCAGATCTGCGCCTCATCAAGTTCATCTCCAATCATGATGTATGGCCGTTGCTATGCAGGCGCCACCAAGCAAATATTGGCCTCCCAAGTAATGGATTACGCCTCCTCTGATTTGCCGCCTTTGCCTTCTGGTTACCTTACAGACCTCACATACCGTACCTGAAGTCGGTAGTCATACATTACCCAAACGAACCCCACTGACACGAGTAGAGGATTCATGTCACGTTTGTTTGAATATTGTTAGGCTTCGGAAATCCCCTTGTCCACTCTTCTGAAACCATGACCACGCCTTGCGACAGAATGATAAGGATCGGACAGAACCATGCCACCTGATGTAGCATGGCGTCGTGGCTATGCACCCGGTTTGGGTTCCGACCACTGACAAACCAGGAAATTGAAAGCATTGGCACCCATTCCACATGTACGATGCCCAATTGAGATATTCTGCCGGTTTCCTTTGTCATCTGCATACAGCCTGCCTTGCTCGCTAAATTATAATATTATTTACATCAGATGCCTTAGTACCGCACAAATTCCGCATCACTACCGAATGTTATTGAGGTCGGTTCTGGCTCAACATAGCCTAAGTCCAATGGCATCGTCGAGAGACCCGACAGGACATAATCTCTGCATCGGTCAAAGCTGGCACCGAATGGACGGTATAATTATCAAGTTGCAACTGATATGGATATTTAGGCTCGAACACAGCTGTGCAGAGAGATTTCTTACTTCCACAGAATAGTTGTGTCCAAAATTCCTGTTGCATAGATCATGCAACTTGTTCTCATCAATTCGAGAAGAAGGGAATGTCCGCGATTCTGCGCTAGTAGACGAACGCGTCGACTTATTCGACTTGGATCTCCGAGACGAACTTGATCTCCTTATGAATTGGCGAAAGGGTTGATAAAAGGCAGTCAACATCGTGTTGAAAGGATGTAGTGAACGTTTTGCTTGTGGTTTTCAGGAAAAGCACATCCCAGACATATTATAGTTGGGTGATCGAAGAAGACAGGAACATAGAGCCTGACACCGTCGGGGAGGGGGTTGACTTCTAAAATATTCAAGCGATGACCAAGGCTCCCACCCACCACCTGAGATAACTTCAAAACAATCAGCTGCTCTTGACGCCCTTGAGGATTGGTGGCGGCCATAATATGCTACATAGGTACATATGTAGTATTTACTACGGCATGTTATACTTGAGGAGGTGTGTCGTCGCATCTACATTAGGCACCTGAGGCAGTCCAAATTACCCAAAGAAGCATAGGCCACTACATCTAAGGTAAGCTCAGAATCATGCTGCGGTCATATGTGAACTCAATCACTCAATGCCGTCGGTGGTTCTACAGTCACCCCACCCCTGGACTCCGGTCGGTCAAGAGGGCTCTGGTGCCCCCAATACCCCTCTGGTTCGATGGGAAATCTTGCAGAGAAAATCAATGCGGCTGTATATTCCACATCATCCAATGAGGGGAAAGCTCGCTCGAGTCTCAGAAGTGCGGGAGCGGTCGTGTGATAAAGCAAAATGCACCTCCTCTATGATTGCGCGAACTATGGCGCACTCACACGGGGTAAGCGAGAGAGATAATGCGTCTCCCTTGACAGAAAGTTTTTGGGGGGCGCTGGAGAATATTGATTATTTGTCTTGAGTCTATTGGGCCCCCACGGGGCGCATTCCGCAGGCTCGTTTGGGAAGGCCATTCCTCTGATGATCAAGTAGGGTTCCACTTGGAGGTTCAGCAATTTCAGCTCCGCAAGCCGGTATAAGCGAGGCGTTCGTTGGCTGACCTGCCTCCTTGTAAGCTACAGAGAGACTCTGACCGAAGATGAACGACGCTCATAGCTAAAGGCGGTGTACGTATTCGACAGCAAGGCTAGATTCTCATGTAGTCAAAAGGTAGTAAAAGGTCACGAAAGAGAAGTCGGTGTCATGGCATATCCACTGCAAGAGAGCTATCAGGGCTTAGACAACTTGCTCGCCAGCGCATTTTTGGTCATTATCTTTAAATTTACCGGACCGTTGCAATTCGTTCGTCTTGCAACTGTAACAATTGGCATTGAGCCACTTTGATATCGAGACTCGGTTCAGTGTAAAAAGAATGATATCCGTTAGTGGGACCCTGCCCGATCTACGTTTGTGCCGAGGTTGCGATAGAATCGAATGCCGATGCCTAGTTGAGGCTTCACGAGATCGAATCAACCGAGCTTTGCAGTCTAGCTCACAACGCGATCTGCTCGGCGGCTGTCGACGATTTATTCCAAAGAAAAAGTTGTACGATGTTCTCACACGAAAGACGGTGGCGAAGCATCTGAGCCTCTTCTTCACTAGGGATAATGACCTTGGGAATCAACTCGCTGCTAGGATAGCGCCCGAGGATCTTGAGATTTGCGCTTGCCATAAGGTTGAGTGCACAGGAAGACGGATTTTATTTGCATCTCTGCTGCAAATAGGCAGGGAAGATTATCTGCGCATCGTCTGTCGAAGTGGTTCCGAAATCTGTGACAGTAGTCTCCCCGTCAGAAAAGATAGTACCTTGTCAGGCATCCATCCAAATGGCTCTCCAGCTCTCATAGACGGAGAGTATGAGTTACTCGAAAGCAAACAAGGACAGTTAAGGTATCATTATCTTAATAGATTGTATACCGCTGAAGAACCAGTCGCGCAGCTCTATGATGGAGCCTGTCTCCCTCTTTCGAATTTGGAGCACTATGACGACCCAAAGAAGAAGCAGTCGAGTTCGTCGCACACGGTCAGGCGAATCACATTCCTTGGCGATCATCACAAGCTGGTAAGCGCCTGAGTCGAGAATGTTCGTTGGTTGCAATGAAAGGAGCACAGGTCGCTGATGTTGGAAACAGGACAGCGGCTCAAATCACTTCATATTGAAAACTTTCAGGGACCCACTAGATACTGAGGACGCCCGAAGTGACTTCGAGGCAGAATGGCGGGCAAATAGACAGGCTCCCCGACATGATCGGATAGTTTCTCTCCTCTGCGCTTTCGAATTCAGAAACGGATATCATCTCATCTTTCCTCTTGCTCCAGAACGAGACCTTCGAAGTGTCTGGGAGAAGAAGGAGAGTGCGAATGTGCCAGGCTACTCTACCCGATGGCTTCTGAACGAGTGCGTAGGGATTGCGGAAGCCGTAGCAGCAATACACGAACCGCAATCTCTTCTAGTGCACTTGGACATAAAGTCCGCTAATATACTATGTTTCGAATCGAGAACAGAAGGACAGGTGTCGCTCAAGTTAAAATTATCAGATTTTGGCATCTCGCGCACGCTCGACGAGCTTCAAAAACATGGTGTGGGAGAGAGCACAGTCACCTATTCACCCCCAGAGCTTGAGTTTGGGGATGACATACTTTTAAAGTACGATGTGTGGAGTCTTGGATGCTTATACCTCGAATTCATAACCTGGGCCTTCTATGGGGTCCAAGGAGTGAGTGACTTCTCAAAGCGCCGCCTCGACGAACTCGACGACAAACGAACATCACATGTCAAGGGAATAAACAAAGCCGACAGATTTTTCAAGCGGTTGTCTCACGCACGAAAGTGGCATGACATACGTAGCATACGGTTCCATGGTCCCTACCAGAGCACCGACCCGTTGTCTGAGAAGACTACTCGAAGCTTGCGCAATTTTGGTTCCGTAAGTCGGGAAAATCAAATTCATAACCAGCTCAAAAAGTGTGTTCGCGACGTAAGTTGGCCGAACTCTTCACCTCGCGTATGATATACTAACCCCATCGTTTGTTTTCAGCATATCAGTGATCTCGATTCAAAAAGTCAGAATATTCCAGAATTCCAAGGCCTATTACGCATCATAAAGGATCGCATGTTGGTTATCGACGTAGAGAAGCGCGCAAGTAGTGCCGATATCAGGGCGGATCTCCAGAACCTCATCGGTTCTGACAGTGCGTCAATCTCAAACTGATAATTAACGAGTACTACAAAGTTGCCAGACACGAGTGAACTTCATTGCTCAAATGGTTGTCCCTCACTTAAGCCGCAGCTAGCATGATGACGAGCGCCTTAGACTGGCGTATGCAGATGCACCGATCAGTCATCTGAATCTCCAGTTTGCCCAGTAAGCCGATCTTTTCTATATTTCACTTCTTTGAAGTGCGTCAAGATACTCTTGATTTCTTTCTGTATTCCTGTTAGCTCGACACACTTATTAAAGCGCGTGTTGAGCAGATTCTGACCTCACTCAGTTCCCGTGGGAGCTTAGCTACGAGTCCATTGTTGTCTGTTGCCTAAACAAAAGAGCATGAGCATGGAAGTATTACAACAACTAAACACATTGGGATAGAGAGGCATTAGCAACAATCTTACATCGATTTCGATTTGTTCATCTTTGAACTTCAACTTTGATATGAGATATTTACGGAGAACATTGGAGTCCTGGTACCGGTGAGGCAGGGAATGGGAGAATGTCTTGTCTCTTTTCATTTTGTTTGAAGGTGTCCGCAATCCCGGGATGAGGGAAATAATTCCGTGTAAGATGTCTTTGGTAGAAGAAGACATGCTTATCATCCAAACTCCTCAAGAGGAAGCGGTCGCTCAACAAATAGTGTCCGAAGACTAGCCAAACGCCTTGTTGTTTGCCTGGCATGGGCTGAGCAAATCCACCTCGAACAGAGCCTCAAAATAGTATGTTAGGCTCCAGTGAATAAAATTCGATTAGAGCCTCACCGGGGGTTGTATGGATATGAAGCGGTAATGTCACTTGAGTAGTGCCCAGCCCGGCAAATTCTTGGAAGGTCGGAGTCAGCCTATGTGGCTTATGCGTCCTGCATGTGCACAACCGAGATACATGCATCTCCAAAACCAATGAAGGAGCGAGAATCGAGAGCCTGCCTCCATGAGACACGCATCAGTCGGGCACCAGCGTGGCACACACTTGGCATACTGCACGTTGCCGATAAAGTATCCAATACTCGCCAAGTGCTGTCAAGATGCCCCGCAGAGAATAAAATCATTCAACCTTATCTGCAGATAACTACGTTGAGGAAACTTGGGATACGCCTAGACAGCTTATATTAGCAGCAACCCCCTCCAAGGGTGATAAATATAACATCTTGAGGGAGGCCATATTATCAAACCAACACCGTCAGCATCAACGATGTTGGAGTGGATTAGACTAGCTAAAAAGCTATCAGAGGCAGACCTCACAGAATTTGAGTTTCTGCCTGGCCAGCCCTGCCTAATACAAACAATGCGGCTACGAAAGGATGCTTTGGTACGTTAACATCACCCTGTTGTTGGTAAACCTGGCTGCTAACGCAACTTTCCAGGGTGAAGTAAATGTTTCCGAAAACAAGATACATGAGTCCGAACAAGACTATCTGCACTGGATTAATGAAGTGAGCTATTATTCTCGAGATCAGACTGGAAATTTGAACATGCGCTCACACAATATGCGATACTCAGCCGTGTCCAGATGAGCATACGGTCACTCTGGTCATGCATCAGAGGCTGAACAATGCCAAAGCGACGGCCATTCCCTACGGAAAGCGCACATTCATTACAGCATGTGAACGTCTGTACCAGCATAGATCCATTGCACATGCTGTTCGCAGAAAGTCATCCGCTACATTCACCAGCATGAATGTAGCGGCATGGAAGTCGCGGGACAATTGGGGACCCGCCGTCGGTAAGTTAACTCGTACCAGGCACAGTGAACCACGAGAAGTCAATGCTAAGTAGAGCACTTTTCAGTGTATAACTGCAAGTCAGATACGATTTCTCCAGCAGAAAAAGACGATATGGTGTTCTCCGTGACTCACTTCCCGAGGACCTCGACTCTCTTTGCTGTTGTGTATGGCTGTACGGAAGAAAGTCGAGACGAAATCGAATTCTGGCTCACATTTTCCAAAACTTTTGCGTTCGACCCTCTTCTTATGTCTATGCTCTGGGCCGAGCTCGAGCGGAGACGGCTGATCAATGACATAGATGAGAAGAGTGCCGCCCTTTGGAAGAGTATTAGACACATGAATGATAGTCTTGATAAGGATGATATGCTTTCAATTTCTAGAAGTCGTGCAATGGGTAGCAACAGTGGCGGGAGCAACAATGGTCGTGACAGAATTAGGATGACGAAAATTGGCACTGCACAAAAGGAAAGTACTCAGCGTGAGTGTCAAGCAGTCAATCTCTGGGTCGACGTAAGTACGTTGAAAAGCGGGCTCAGTAGCTTCAAGGCACAGTTGACTTCCATGTTGGCTAGTTTGCAGACTTCACGAGAGGCTGAGGTTGAGGCTTGGAAGCCAGAAAGAGCGGAGATGGACTTGATCGGGAAGCACACATCTGACCGAATCCGACGCAGACTCAAAGAGATGATGGAAGAGATTGAAAGCAAGATCGGATACATGGATGGTGTCCTGGGAGGAATGGTGTTGGCAACCCAGACGGTAGGCGACTTCCCTAGTTCAGGAATAACAGGTCTATGTGATAGGTCATGGCTAAACGCAGCATCGGAATGCAGGAGTCGAATCACTTATCACGGCGTGATGCACTTACAAATATCTACATCGCCATCGAGTCAAAGAAGGATAGCAGCCATATGCGGTATATAGCACTCCTCGGTATGATCTTTCTGCCTGGCACCTTCTTCGCGGTAAGTTTCATGCTCTACGATACCGAACGGCAGTAGCTCATTCATATGACTCTCACGCCCACATATAGACTCTTTTCTCGATGACATTCTTCAACTGGATACCCCACGATAGCAACCAGATCGTCTCCCCTTGGATCGCTATGTACTTCGTCTTAACAGTCCTCTCGACTACATTCACGGTCTACCGATTTCAATCATGGGCGGCGAAGCGGGACGCTGAAGCTGAGCAGAGCGTCAACGCACAACTTGAGACCTACCCTTCGGCTGGGGCCTCGTGGTTCACGAAACAAATGTTCCATGCGAGAGACAAGGACCAAATGGACTTGCCATAGGGAGAATAGATGACTCTAGGTACTAGAGTGCCAGTACGGACAAACACTGATTACCCGGGACTAGGAATGGCCCACCCCTTCTACATATACAAGAGCGTTGGGAAGCATACTTCGGTGGTACTATGTTTCTTATATAGACTCAAAATCAGTATTATTCTCCTCTTCATTTACTGGATACACATTATGGTCAATTACGCACATATTTCTGTTGGAAGACCCTTGTTGTAAAGAGGAAACTAAAGATGATGCTACATGCTCGCTAATCTCATTACACGAGGCACCAAGCAATGTTGTCAACTAGGGGCAAATCC
Organism: Xylariaceae sp. FL1272; assembly: GCA_022432385.1. Taxonomy (NCBI): domain Eukaryota; kingdom Fungi; phylum Ascomycota; class Sordariomycetes; order Xylariales; family Xylariaceae; species Xylariaceae sp. FL1272. The sequence continues at coordinate 217,091 of JAJJXC010000042.1, forward strand.
AAAACTCCACCTACCTTAGTCTTCCTCCTCTTCTTCCCCAAGGTATGGAACTGTAGCTCCCACAAGGGACTGAGACACCACAAATTTCCCAGCATCCTTGTTCCACTCAACGTTGTCGTGCTTCGTAAAAAGCTCTGCTAATTCTTTGGGACCATAGTTGATATACAAACGAACGTAACAATTTGGCACGCGCAAGCCAAGTGTCAGACAGGCGATTAGCGAAGCGTGTCCCAGATTTTCACCATCTTCGTACTCAAAGTCGGGGTAGAAGGGATGAGCTGCGTTGTCCTTCACTCGGTATCGTAATTTAATGTGAAGTTCTTGCCAACGCGGAAATATTTCCTTTGCATCTTTTGCAGCACAATCACATGGGCCGCTACCATGAGTAACCTGAACCCAATCACCGGGGTTGACAGGCACGTAACTTGGCTGATTGGGATCCCTCTGTAGCGCCAGGGGAAAGGGTTTCAGAGCCGCAATCGTTATCTTGCAGAGACCTTGGGGGTGCTCGACAGATATGCTATATTTTGACCGGTTCTCGGGCGTGGAATTGAAGAGGGTTGCGTTAGTTCGGAGTAAGTGTAGATTGGCAGACATTTTGTATTGTTCCGAGTTGGCAGTTGAGGAGTACAGTCTGAGTGGTGCGCTGTGGTTTAGTCTCAGGATTAGAAGGCGGGTGAGCATGGTCGAATAATTATAAAGGAACGCACGAGACAGTGGACAAAAGCCTTTAAGAGAACAAAAACAATAGTGTTGTAAGCCAACTGATGCCTGTCGAACAATGGCGTTTCATTTCAGGTCTTAGGCCAAAAGGATTAGCTCAATGAAATTGTTGACCATACAGGTGATATTGAATTTGTATTGAAACTTGACTTGATGATATGCGCCTTTAATCTGCATACGCGAGTGCAACGTTTCAAATAAGGGTTTCCAAAAGTACATGCGATCGTTCGATATTTCTTTGCAACTACAAATTGATGTCGTACTTGGAAGCTACTCTCATGAAAATTCCTCAAATGACAACAGGGTGAATTCCCCAACTGTATGTCCTCTCCGTCAACGACTTGTAAAGATGATACGTCCGCCCCTCCCTATATTTCGTGGTCAAAGCAATGCCATTACCCGGGTTTGCTGCTGGCCAACGTTGGGTGTAGTGAGCGTTCGAGAAGCAACGCCGCATATCATAACACTCGCTATAACGTCGGCTGCCAAGTTGTCGCCTGCGGGCCACCAAATACGTGACCCATTCGTCGTTTAGTTGTATCGGCATATATAAGAAGAAAGTGTCCTGGCCCCTCGGTCATGAACCAATATCCCCCTCCTCCAAGAGCTGTCTAGCTCGACGATTCGAAGCTTTGAGAAGCTATATTAGTTCAAGGGACAGAACAAAGGTCAGGAGGAATTAACCTTCGATCGGCCACTGCTTCAATCGATGCCGCAAAAAGTGCAACACAGTGCAGATCGCTGACGACTTGCACAGGTTGGGGGTGATACGTCTCTGCAATGCCAAGGACTGGATCCCTTCCAATAACAGGGTGCCTTAGATACGGTAGGCGGAGACCAACAGTATTTCGTTCTGTATCGAGGTGCCCAGGTTCTTTTTCCTTCTCGTCTAGAATGACCTTCGCGGAATGTTTACTCTGCGGACATACCTCACGAAACCCAACATAAGTAGCACATATCGCATGGTCCCATCTACATCCACACTCCACAGCATGCCAGCGAATAGTTTCGGTCGCCCACTGGGCAACCTCGAGATCTTCTTCAAAAAGCTCAGTGATCAAGGCAAACCTCTGAACCGCGAGCATTGGACAATCCACTTAGCGATGACCTTAGAGTTCCCTCCCTCACTTCTTGACGCGGTACCTAACATTAAATGCGCTTGGCAAATAATGAGGCTTCAGCACCCAGAGCTGGGCGCATATTTGACTGACGGCACAGATGCTATGTCGCGACCAGTCCTAACGGCAGCAGACGACAATCTTGATTCTTGGACAAGGGACACGTTTGCTGTTCATCCAGATGTCTCGTCTGCAAACGGTGTCTTCTCTTCAATCCATGACACATCGTACCCAACTTGTAACTGGCTCCCCGCGTCATCGCAAGTCGTGATCTTCTCCTCGCATTGGAGAATTGACGGGGTTGGAATGTGCATTTTCGGCAATCATTTCATGACCGCGTTGGCAGCTACAATCGGCCAGGAACTTCAGCCTTATACGATTGCAGAAAAACTGGATGTACATGGCTACAACATGAACAAAACCGTTTTCCCAAAGAGTCTCGAGGACTTGGCCCGCGCATGCTCCCGTCATCGGGATCTTCTTCATGCGGGAGACTCAGAGAATCAAGTACTAGCCGCCGGAGCCGACGCCCTTGTCGCAGAGTTCCTGAAAGGCGTTCCCAGCATCGGATTGCCTACAGTAGATGGCTCGGAGACAGCGGTGCCATTCTACAGTGATCGCACAGCCCGAGCTCTTGACGCTGACACAACGGCACAAATTTCATTGGCATGTCGCAATATGGGTGCCACAGTTACGACTGCGGTACATGCGGCCATTGTGCGTGCTACAACAAGCTTCCCACAACACCCTTTGGCAAAGTCATATGCTGCATTTGTTCCAGTTGATCTACGTCAGGTACTTGGTGGTACAGCTGATCAGCTAATTGGTCCCTACTTCTCGGGGTTACCTGTGTATGTCGAACCTGATCTACTACAAAAAGACACAGGATCGTTCGAGCTCATTGCTCGCAAGCTTGGCAGCGTTTACCGTCGCGACCGGAACCGCTTTTGGAAAATACCCTCTGGAAGTCACAATGATGAGTATCTCAGCCTATCGGACCTAGCAGAACCGTACGTCAAGCGAACGACAGCATTATTCAACACACCTCCTCCCGAATTTCTCCCGCCCGTGAAAACGCCCGATCTCAGTAGTCTCGGGAAGCTTGAGAAGTATATCAAAACGCAGTACTGCTCAAAAGGTGGCCATGAAGCAATAAAGGTGGTAGATATATGGATGGGCACAGAGATGTTGAACAGATCCGTCCAGTTTCATGTATGGAGCTGGAAAGGGGCTCTTAACCTAGCGGCTAGTTTTAACACTAGCTTCTACGAGAAGAGTTTCGTGGCGGGATTTACTGATATGGTCATTGATGAGCTTCTTGAAGGATGCAGAGTGACCAAATGAGCAAACTATCAGAATTTCTCGGGGCTTATGTGACGCAATGAAAGGATATATAGCGAATTAAGCGCAAGAGGAAAGGATAGTTTCCAGAACATCATTACACGATTTGCATGCAAAGTGATGTTACATATTAGCGGTCTCGAACCAGCCAGATCAGGGCGCAATATCTGTGCTCTTCGCTACTTTCTCCCACGCATCGCAGATGCTGACGAGACTCTTTCCTTTCTCACGAGCTCTCACCCACCCATCTGTTCCCAGCGGGATTCTTAATGGAATCGGTCCACCTGCGGCAACTCTAGTCCCGTTTACCAGGTCGATCATGATATCAACTGCTTTAGAAGCATCGCCGGGTTCGTTGCCAACTACACCTGCTTCTACAGCTCGCACGCTAGTATTGAACTCAGAGTAGTCTGGGGCTCTCGCAGGCACATGATTAATATTCGCAAAAGCTCGCGTATTGAAATACCCTGGCTCGACTATGAGCACTTTGATATCTGGAGCAAAGATTGCTAGTTCTTTCGACAGGCATTCGGCAAATCCTAGAATTGAGGGTTAAGAATTCCAACGTCGTTTTGTCAGGGATGCAGATTAGACCTACCCTCGAGGGCAAACTTAGTGGCACAGTATCCCGACGCACCAGGGTCAGCGTGTAGACCAGCCTGAGAGCTCATGTAAAGCAACGTGCCCCGACCTTTTGCGCGGAGACGTGGCAGTACTGCCTTGGTGATGTTGAAAGGGCCATAGAAATTCGTTCGGAAGGCATGCTCCATTTCCTCTTCCCTGCTTGCTGTCAGTCACATGTAGAGTCTGAAGGCCCGCGATGTGAGAGATAAGGGAACCCCTTACTTCAACTCCTCAACAGCCCCACTTAGGATATATCCTGCATTGTTGACGACAACGTCGATTCCAGCAGGAAACAAATTCCACGCAGCTTGCATCTTGGCCTCGATGTCCAACGCCGGTGCTGTCACATCAATATCTAGAATAATGGCGCCTGTATCAGATAGATGAGAAAGCCTTTCTTTGGCGTTACGACCCGTTGCGATCACATTTTGTCCCTGTGCCCGGAGTGTGAGAACGAAGAGCTCGCCGAACCCGCTTGAGCATCCGGTGATGAACCAAGTTTTTGGGATCGCTGTGTCTGTCATGTTTCATGCTAAGATATGGAAAGGTAGGATGAGGGAATGCGACATGAAAGGGATTCACCAGCTAGGAAGACGTCGGATGCAAATAAAAAGGGTTAATGTGAGATAGCCCAATAATGACCTTTCTGGAGGCCGGCTTTACGATAAAAATAGAGCAGTGTTGAATGCTGACAGGAAAAAAATATTACACTGTTGGCCGGCACACTAGGCTCAGCTTCATTGGCCGTCACCGAATGCAAGGGCTTTAAGTAGGGGTAACGGGAAGAGGGGCCGAGCGTTCCGAATGCTCCGTTTTGGAAGTAATAGCTTATGTTGGTGATCAAAGACAGCCAATGATGCTTGCAGCTAGCTCGTGTCAGCCAACAGACATGTGTTACTTCAAGATCGATGGCTCCGACATGAGTGGATCTAATAATCTGAACACAGTTCAGACAGAAGGCACACAATTGCAAGCACAGTAGAGCCTTGATGATATGAACATGGTAATAAGACCTTGATTTCAATTGCTGATGGGCTGTTACTTAATGAGCTTTCAAGTTTGTACACAACCATCGAGTGTTGTTAAAGATCACTTCTGATGTTAACTTAGTAATACGGGGTACACCCTCGCTGAATTGAACTATCACCTTTAAGAGCGTCAAATTTTGTCCCAAGATCTTTTGAGTACTAGTTATATACTAGATTTTTTTTCTTTCTTTTTCCAAAAAAAAAAAATTGGACTTTAGGACATAGATCGGATAAAAATTCAGACAATCAAAAACAGTAGAACAAAAAGGAGGAGGTAACGTGCAAAATGCCTAAGTCCCCTCTAGCTCGCGGCAGCCCGCTTCGCATACAGTTACCGTTTTGCTTTCGGTAGAATCCTAAGGGTGTTGGCACTTCTTATACTTTGCTCAGCTTTCGCCTTATGGAACGTGTGAATCAGACTTGCAATAGCCAAATTTCTCCTTTCTTTATTAAACGTCCTGCTACATATGATTTCTGTTGATCTTGGCTGTCGGAATCGAGCGGCTTGGTTGTTTTGGTACCCTCGAGAAACTTATCGGATACATTACTCGACATGGAGTTGTTTCGTCACTTCGACATTACATCGAACCAACCATTGTATGCTTATGTTGGAAAGTAATAACAAAAAATGTGATAGCGGATGTTGGACACTTAATGGGAATTACGCCTTCAAGCTAACGCTGACAAAAACGTCTACCAAAGAGACTAATGGAGTAACTCGGGATTCATGGCACGTAAATTAGGCAGTCATGAAGTATAAGATATAGGTAGACATCGAGTTGACTACCGTCATGACTTGGCGCCAAGTGGTGATGGTTGTCTGCTCAATCAATGCCACATTCTGACTATCGCAACATACATTTCATATCCTCGTAACCACCTATATCGTTAGAACCTGCGAAGAGCTTTATTGCGGAAGTTTACTTCTCAATTACGGCCCAACGACACTTTCGAAAGTGTGCACCTTTGGAAGGCAGTGATCGACAGCCAAGGCAATACTTTCCGAAGCCACATCAGATCGACAACCTGGGTCATGTAAGCCCATGCTTCCACAAATGGAAAGAGAAACTACATAAAGTAAGAGAATATTGTACTGATATTACGTACTGCTAATCAATTTTTTCCAAAGAGTGGGAATAAGTGCGCTAGTTATGAGACTCGATGCGCATCTTGGCAGACTTATACGCCTCTCTCGCTGTCACATGTCATGAAATGCAGCATCTTCTTTCCATTCTCAACCATGTTGCCAACAGCTTATCTGCAACATTGCCGTAACCCTCGAGTCGAAAGGAAGCGCGGTATGAACACGCGCGCATCACTTTGTTACATGTTGTCGAGAATTATGTCATATTATGGCAATGATCGTACAGTTACAGATGCAAGTTCGTCGTCCCACAGCTCGAAACTGATGGTGAAGTTTGGCCATCCACATCTGAGATCGTCACAGACAAGCCTATGTTGCTCTGCTAAGCTGTACGAGGTGGCCAGCAAGATGGCAGATGGCATCGTGATGATGAAAGAGAAGTCAAACGCAGCATACGAGTCATCAATTGACAACGTATCCTACAGCCATACCTTAATCTGTCATCAACAATACTAGCATAACCATGACACTTATATAACTATAGTCCTCTCACAGGATGGTACAAGTAATACCCATGACCTTAAAGTCATTGTCTGATGCATCACCGCCGCCGACTAGGTATGATTCAAGCCATCCATCCAGGATGGAACTCAGCTCAAGGTTGGTGAGAAACCCATCTATGATGCCGGCCTTGAATTTTATGGAGTACGGAGCTTCGAACGTGTGGCTCGCGTCTATGAACTTCTTTTGGCATAGCATTGTCAGTGGAGTAGGTCTCGAGTAGGGTAAGAGAACGACATGATTGAGGGAGAAATCAGTGAGAAATGCATAACAGTTTATCTTACCGAGGAGACGTACGAGGATCCGGTGCTCTTGGCCCATTTAGTCAAGGCGCCTAACATACAATCAGCTGATTAATACAACTTGAGATTTTGAAGCCACATTTGATAACAACAGTTCATATTGAGGATTAGATCAGGCTAGACTACTCACTTGTGATGATAACTTCTGCCGCATTTTGAGGTTGGGTTAAGGTTGGAGCCAATGCAAGACTACAGCCAGGAAGGGCATACGTGGTGGTAACGAGGCCAAGCGACAGAACAGACGCTAAAGTGAAGTGCATTATGACGTTGAAGCGTATGACTAGAGGTGATGGTGTATTATGCCGACTCGCAATGAGATTCAATCGTCGCCGTTGACTTGCTTTAATGTGAGAACATGAAGATGATGGAAAATGGACCAAGACAAACATGCTTTCAACGACGAGGCCCCAAAATTAATAGTCCTTCTGTCCATGATACCATTTCAATATCTCATGAGGATAGGTGCGAAATATCAAATACCTCTGAGCCAAGCTGCGACCTTGCGAAGTCTAGAACCTGACGTCGAACCGCAGAACTTGGCCACAGTCATACTCAGACCTTGACTGGGCACCAATATCGCCCAATCGTGGTTACGACGATGCAGATTACCACAACGGGAGCCGGCATCTCCCCAGCGCATCGCTCAAGGTGATGCTCCATGTAACCTTGTGACCACATTCGGCAGGAGAGTGCATGCAGGCAGAACAGACAGTCGAAATATTGAATGAGATGGGCTTGGCAAGATAAGTAAGTATTATGATCATTGTAGAAGTGCCAACATGTCGAATCTGGTCTAGAACTCCTCGCGGTTATGCGGCAGTCAAAAGTAAGAGAATGCTGAACCGCGTGAATGGTATTGGTAGAGAAATGGAATACCAAGGTCCAAAGACTGCAGAGCTGGTATTCACTACCTCGGTGGCTCGGTTTGCCGATAAAGCATAGCCTACGATAAATACACTAGCGAATCAAAGACAGCACCGCTGAATCGTGGCTCAAGACTCTCCACACGCGACGGAGGTGATCCGGACTGCTGGAACATAGGGGCGGGAGATGAACATCCTTTGCCCTAAATCAGGAGAAGAGTTCCGGGAAGATGCAGCATCCCGCCGCCATCGGGTGATCGGGCAAGTTTGAACACACCACCAGACCACAGCTGGCCCTGCGCAAGGGATGCATTAACTCTATTTAAAACATCAGGAATGACTCGACCAACTCAGGTGATCGTTCCTACAAGACGGTTCCTTTTTTTCGATGGAAGTCTCGTGGTGCCTTGACATATTTACTCTCATTGGTCGTCCTTCCGAAAGCCCAGACCTGACGACCTGAACAGATAGACGGAGACGGCTTCGGTTACTGGTGCTATTCATTAATTATCACATTGCTCAGCATCAATTTGCTCTCTAGATATTTACCGACCATGAAAACCAAATGGTAGGGCAATGGGGAGCATGTCCGGTTCGAAAAAAAGTCAGGTCTTTTGGATAGAGCTGGATGACTTAGGGTCTAAAGGTGGTCGGTCTATGTACACCATCCGTCTCGGATATAACTAGTCCAAGATCCAACCAAAGCGGTGCCGAAGCCTTTAATAACCTACATATAGTTACGCCACGATCCGCCGAGTGGCCCAGTAAACAGGTTATCGCAGCATCTCCCACGGGACTCGTGACCAGAAGCCTAGTCGAATCCCAGTAGAGTGGATATATAAAGTTTGACGACACCAAAACCGACTATCCGTACACTGGTGCGAAAGTCTGTTAGAAAAAATATGTAGACACGTGTCTTTCTTTCTATCACTAAGGGAGTAAGCAAAGCAACTCAAGGGACATAAAACGACTTTACATTGTAATTTCGAACGCCACGAAAACAAGCACGTAAATGTCTTCTACTGCTCTGACTGCGAAATATTATGAACACTTTAATCTAACACCAGCGACGCAAATTCAAAAAGATAATAGAAGGCAAATGTGACAAAGGCTTGTGTTCAAAGGCTTAGAATAAGTCAAATTCAATAATAATTCTCAATAAGTCTTAAGGGCTATGGTTTTTTTCGCTATAGCTAGAATTATTGCCTTTTTTTATATATAAAAATGGCCTTTAATACCGTACATTCTTAAAAGTATATTTAGTGTATTTATATATGCTAGTCCTAGCACGCGTTACTATAGTTATCGCTGTTTTAGGTTTTGTGCCTATTTATATTTAGTAAATATATTGCTATAGGTATATTGGTTTTGTCTATATAATACTATTTTCCTTTTTTTTAATGCTTAATTTTAAGCATTATTAAATTCGGAAGTCTGCCGGCTTTTTTAAATTCTATTAATAAAACTGCTTGACTTTACTTTTAGCGCTTTTAGTGTTTATATAATTATAAAGCTCTTAAATTTAGTGCTTTTTTACAAGCTATCTTTATTATTTAATTAAATATTTAATATGCTTTTCGATTTTAATAAAGTCTAAAATCTTTTTAACTTTATAATTATTAAGCTTAATCGGGGCTGTTTTTTATAAGACTTAATTAAGGTTAAAAAGTTTTTAATTGCTAACGCAAAAAGGTTCGATAAGTAAAATATAGAAAAAATTATAGATTTTTTAGCTTTTTAAAAATATAAATCTAATAACGGTAAAAAAGATTACTTTTTAGATTTTAAAAGGCTTTAGTATTTTCTGGTTTAATTTTTTAATAAAGCGTTTTGTTTTAATGTTTTTAACGTTTAATATTACTAACTGATCTTTTTTATAAATTAGGCTCTTTTTTTTTTTTGTTAGTTTATTTTTTTATCCGTTAGCGGCTTTTATTTAGGTATTATTTGGCTTTTTTATATATTTAGTTTATCTAATATAAATAAAATCGGCTTTTTAGATTTTTTAAAGCGCTTAAAAAAGGGTTATACGCCGTAAAATAATACCTATAGTTAGCGTAAAAAGGTATTATATAAGTTAAAGCCGAAGCCACGTTATTATAAACAAACTTAGTTATAAAAAATAAGTTTTTTTAATTAGTTATTTCGTAATTAACGAAAGTTTGTAAATAAATTTTAAAAAACTAATTAAGTCGTTTTATTTAACTATTGGTTTAAAAATAAAAAGTTATATTTATTTAAAGTTTAATACTTATTAGTTTAAAAAAGTCTTTCTATAAATAAGTAGTAAATTTAGAATTACGGTTAGAAATAATGTTAAAAAATATATTATAAAGCTTTTAATAGTTTTTAGCGAAAATTTTAATTAGATTTTTAGTCTTTTTTTCGCCTATTTTAAAAGGGATAAAATAAGCTATTTTAATAAATAGATTTATTATTATTTAAATAAAATTATATTTATTCGATAAAAAAAAGTTAGTAATAAAGTTTATAGTTACTAATTACTAAAGCTTATAATATAATTTTATAAGTTAAAGCAAGCTATAGAAACCGTATTATAGTAGCTTGTTTTATTAATATTTAAAGCATCCGCTTATAAAATTACAGACCGTTTTTTTTATATTTGGCTACTAAAAATTCCAGGTAATCAGTTTTAATATTTTGTCTATTCCTATATATCCGGCTATTAATATATTATGTTTTAATTTAATAACTTTTTTTTATAGGTTTTTTATAAAAATTTATAAACGTTTTTTTTTTATATAAGAAATCGTTTATAATTTTTATATCTTTAAATAGTTTTTTTTTTTATAAAATATATTTTAAGTCTTTATTAACTGCTTTTTTAATTTTTTTAATAAACTTCGGCAGCTATTATAAAATAAACAAGCTATATAATCGTTTTAATATTAAAATTATTACGGCTAAGCTAATAAAAATTAAGCCTATCGAGTTTAAAAAATGTTTTTTTTATAAAACCAAAATAATCGGCTAGTTTTTACTCTCTTTTTTTTTAAGGCGGTACTATAGCAGTTTAAACAATATATCGGCCTTTTTATTTTGTTTATTTAAGCGATAATTAATAATAAACGAGTACGTAAATAGCTATTATAACTATTTTGCTTAACGACGGTTAAATATTTTAGTAATAATAAAATAAAACAAGTTTTAATAATTAAAATATATTTTTATTTTATATTTTGCACTTTTTAAATATTGTCGTTAGTAATTAAAGCTGTTTACTATTGCAAATAGTTCTTTATTATATATTTTATAGTTTATTTCCGTTAGCATTAGCTTTTTAAAATAAAAAGCAATAAGATAAAATTTATTATTTTTTTCTTTTTGTAAAAATATTTTATTTAAAGCAAAGTTTAAGGCATTAGTTTTAACGATTACTATTTTTTCCGGGTTAAAATAAATAAAGATTAAAACAGTAGTAAACCAGTATTTAAGTTTATAAAACGCTTTTTATATAACGTCGTTTTATTTTTAATCCCGTTTATTTTTTTTGTTTTTATTTATAAAAAGTTTAACTATTAATAAAAACTTTTTTAATAAATCTTCGGTAAAAATTAGCAAAGCCAATAAAAGATTAGGATTTTTTTAAGGTTTTAAAAAGTTCTTATTTTTTAATAACTTTTATTTTGTTTTTTAATATTAAGATTTCGTCGGCATTGATATCGTAGCTTAAGAACTTAACCTGTTGTATTTGCTAGTAACACTTTTAAAGAGCTATAGCTAAGTAGTATTTAGTAAGTCGTTAAAGCATTTTTTTTATAATACGGTTATGCTTTTTTACGGTTTTAGCATAAATAAGTAAATTATTTAAGTATATTAGTAATTTTAAATTAATTAGATTTTGAAAAATATAATTTATTATAAATTAAAAAGTAGCTAATATATTAATAAAACTTATAGGCATAACGGTATATTTATATAAACCATATTTATATTTAAAAGCGGTTTTTTATTCGTAATTTTCCTTAATTTTAACTAAATAAAACCTTGTTTTTAAATTAATTTTAGTAAACTATTTCGTTATACGGAAACGATTTTATAACTCGTTAATAAATAATATAAAATATTATATAAAAATAGTAACACTGTTTAACCTTTAATAGTTAACTATTAATTAAAAGAGGTTTTGCAAATTTTTTTTTTTTATAAACATTATAAATATATTATATAAAAACGTAAACTTGCGGATACGACTAAATTTAAATATGTTTTTTAATTAAAGTTTTAAAGCATTAAGTTTTTTTGTTATTATTATATAAAATAAACCTTAAAAAGCAGTTTTGTTTTTTACGAGGTTAATTATATAATTTTAAGGCTTATAATTAAAAAGACGGCTAGCTGCTTTTTTAAATATAATAAGTAAAAATTTCCTAAAACGTTTTAGTATATATTAAAAGGCTTTTTACTATAGGTCTGTTTGTAATAAAGTTATAATAGCTACTTTTTGTTTAACTACTGCTAAATTAATATAGTTTTTCTAATAATAGTTAAAAACGAACCGTATTTTTCTAATATCGGTAAAGAAATAAGCCGGTTAGTACTGTTTTAATTACTATAAAAATAAGATAAAGTCGTATTTTTTATTTATGTTTATTAATTTAAAGCTAAGCCGTATAAAGTGATTTTTTTAATAACGAAATACTAGTTTTTTTAAATAGTACTTCTTTTTTTTATATACGATAAATATATCGAAAGCTATTATAGGTCGAGTAATGTTTCGCTTAATAATAAAAATTTTCTATAACTTTGTTTTTAAAAATAATATAACCGAAATAGAACTTTCAGTATTTAGTAATATTCAGATTAAATATTTTTAGTCGTTATATAAAAAGGTTATAAAAATAATTAGTTTATAGCTAAATATTAGTTTTTTCCTCTTGGTTTTTTTATTATTATTTTCGGGTTTTACGTTAGGCCGTTTAATGCTATATATTCAAAAGTATATACTTTTTATAAGTCGTGTTCTATATAGTATAATATAAAACCTGTTTAAAAATCCGAATCCGATTTTTTTATTTTTAAATACTATAAATAAAAAAAAGCGCTTATAATAATAGCGTTTATTTTTATTTTTTTAATACTATTAATAAAAGTAAGATTTTCGGTATTTTTACGTTTAGTAAAAAAGATTTTTTTAGCCGGTTAAAGCAAGTTATTGCCGTTACCATTCTTTTAGCATAATATTTTAAAATATAATGATTATTACGTTTATATCGTTAATAGTTTTTTTTATCGCGTTTTTATTAGTCGATAAAAGCTTAATCGATATTTTTAAATATATTTTTAATGTTTAGCTATTTTTTGGCCTTAAAAAATAACTCGGTTTTTATTACTTTGTTTTTTTGTTAACTTTTTTTTTTAAAGATTGGTTTCGGCTTGAGTTAAAGCGATTTTTTTTGCTTAATAATTGTTAGCCCGATTTTAAGCGCTTTAATATCGAAGTGGGCCTTCTTTTTGCCGACGAGATGTTTAAATTAAATAGTATATTTTCATAAATCTATTTAGTTTCCTATATAGCGGCAAAAAAGTTTTCGTTATTATTAGGCAAACTTTTTTATCGAAAATATATAAGTTTAACGATTTCGTCAAGTAAGGTTTTAACTATATAGTTTTAAAAAATAGTTTTAAATTATTATATTATTTTATTTAAATCGAGTAATTTAATAAGGTATTAAGATATATCGCCGTTATAAATTAGAGCTTACATTTTTTTAAAGTTACGATGTTTTTTTCAAAAGTTATAAAACTTTTTTTTTATTATTAATATATAGCTTAATTATTTATTTAAAAAACTTATTTTAAATATTTAAATTATTTATTATTAGTATTAAGTTTAAGCCCGGTTTATTAATAGTAAACCGATTTAATTAATTTTATAATAGTTTTTCGGAAAACTTTCGTTATACGTTTATAAATATAACTTTATTTTTAATTATTAAAATTAAAATTTAAATTTGTTTTTTTTATTATAAATAAAAAGCTTATTTAAATAAATTAAATTAAATATAATAGCTGTAGGTTTAACAAGTTTTTTTAATGTTTTAACGAGTTAATAAAAGTTAAGATTATTATTATTAGGGTATAGTAATAATTAAAAAAGGTTTTAAAAAAGTTTACGTAATAGATTTCGAAGCGGCTTTTAAGGGCTGCCGTCGTTTTTAAAATCGTTTAGATTATTTTTAAAAAGTTTATTTCTTTTTAATATAAAAAAACCGGCTTTAGCGGCTGCAAAATTGGCTTTCGCGCTGTCGGCGGTACGTCGAACTTATAATCGTTATAGGTTCTAAAAAGATAGCTTATTACGTATTTTTGCTTTCGAGCTAAAGTATTTAGTCGGAAAACGCGTAATGTTTTATAAGCAGCTAAAAATAAAAATAAAATAGCTAATTATAAACTAACTAGCAGCTCGTTTTTTAAGATTTTTTAATACTATATTAACGTTAATATATTAATAGTTAGCAAATTGATTTTAAAATTTAATTAAAACAGCTTAAATATATATATAAAAGTTATCGATTTATTATCGTATTTTTTTATTTATTTAATAAAAAGCGAAAAATTTACAAATTAAAAAATTATTAATCTATATTTTTTTATTAATAATTTATATAGTTATTTTTTTTTAAAAGTAGTATTATTGTTATAGGTTTTTATATATATATAATAAAACTTAACGATATTAAGTAATAACTTATTTAAGTTTTTCGATCGCCCGAATACAAGTTTTCTCGTTTTTAAAAAATCGACTAATAATATTTTAAACTTAAAAAACAAACTTATTACTAGTTTTTATAACTTAATTACGGAACGTATAAATTTGTTTTTATAATATTTATATATTTATATTATATAACTGCTATACGGCTTAATATATATTATATATAGTTATATAATTAGCTTAAAGTTATTTGTTTTTATAAATATATTTATTTATAGCTTAAAATAAAGTTTTTAACGTATAGTAAGCATTTTTTATTTATTTATAAAATTTTATTATTTATTTAAATAGATTTTTTTATATATCGGAATTAGTTTTTAATTTTATATAACTATTTGTTATAACTATATTATAATCTAATATATTATAAAATACAAAAACTTAGTTTTTAAACGTAGGGGTAAAGTTTGATATAATAAAATATTAAAGCGTAACGTATATTAAAATAGTAGGTTTAACGAAAAATCTAACGGAACGTCGTCGCTGTCGATTTTTTAGCAAGCAAAGCTAGTTAATAATACTTAGCATTTTTTTTAAAAAAAGTAAAGTTAGTACTATAAAAAAGGTTTTAGGTATAAAGGCATAAAGTATTGTTTTTTCGTTTTAAGATTTTAAGTTAATAAAAATTTTTAAAGTTTATATTCGTATAAAAATATTTATTAATAAACGAGCAAAAAATAAAAAAATAAATTAAAATATAAATAAATGGTTTTTTTTTTTTTTTTACTTAATTCGTTTTTTTTGTTTTTTTTTTTTTAAAAACTCTTTTTTTTAATTCGCTAAATTCTTTAGAATCGCTTAATTCCGAGCTAAATTTTGTTTAAATAACAAAAGTTTTAACAAATAATAATAAAGCTAGCTTTATACGAGGCTAAAAAATTTTTAACGTTTTAATTAACGCGTTACCGTTAATAATAAATATTATTAAAAATAAAAAAAATGTTTTCGGATAAAAAGTACTAATACTATTAGCAATAGTTTACTTAAGCGTAGCTTAAAGGTTTATAAAGCTTTTTCGGCTAAAATATATAAAATAAATACATAAAATAACCTTAAAGTAATTAAGAATTATTTATAATAAAGGCTTATATTTAAAAGCTTAAAATAAGTTAAATTTAATAATAATTCTTAATAAGTTTTAAAAGCTATGGTTTTTTTTACTATAGCTAAAATTATTGCTTTTTTTTATATATAAAAATAGCCCCTAATACTATACATTTTTAAAGGTATATTTAGTATACTTATATATACTAGTCTTAGCACGCGTTGCTATAGCTATCGCTGCTTTAGGTCCTGTGCCCACTCATATTTGGTAAATATACTACTGCAGGTATGTTGGTCCTGTCCGTGTGACAGCAAAGCAAAAGAAAATCAAGACTCCGAATCGGGGAATCGAACCCCGGGCTTAGCAGTGAGAGTGCTAAATGTTGACCACTACACCAATTCGGATGACTGCTCGTTTGCTGAAAAAGGCATGCTCTATCGTTGTCTAGATAATGCGCGCTTAGACGGTGGGTTTGTGTCTGAACTATGAGCAATTCACTACGCTAGTCTGACCAAGATAGAAATTTTCGTCTCAGATCTATGATATTACCTAATGGGCTACGTGAAACGAAATTGGATACCTTTCTGGAACTTTGTTATTCCAGCTACGTATCTTCTCACGAGAAGGGCAATTATTGCTTGGGTAGGTCCTTTTACCTGTGTTGGTTTGTAGGATGTATAGAGAAGGCGGGTTAAGAAACATGACAATAGAAGATAATGGCAAGCCGAACTACCTGTTATATTTATACTGTTTAGTAGGGGGTTTACTGGGAATTTATTCCTACTTGCCCTTTCAAATTAGCAACGCAGCCTCACGTCGTACTCAAAGATCATCACGAATGAACACTCATGTTGGGTTAAACCCTTTTTTTTATTAGATTTACGTGCTTTGGTTTCCTTGCGGCGACAAATGCCGACGACCCTCCCACGCCAAAGCAGCCAAGATACTGCGCTCTAGTCTAGAAGAGAGTTTATCCAGATAAAAAATACGCTCGCGAATCGTTTATCAGGAAAAGAAGTGAAATGATTATGCGCAGGGTGCAAGATGCGAGTCTTATCTAAATCTGCATGATAGCTCGCGCACCTGGCTCGCTGCAGACGTAGATGACATCGTGAGCATCGCTGAAGCCGTTGAACTTGGTAGCGGAGCACTTGGTATAAGCTCCCATCTCCTCAAAGTAGAGCCAGTCGCCGACGTCAAGCTCTTGACCGAAGCGGGTGGACTCAGTGATGCGGTCAATGCCATCACAAGTCGGGCCCCAGATCGAGTATTCAATACCGGCGGCGACCGCGTTGGCGCTAGGCTCATCGTACTGGGTATGGTGACCGCAACGCAAAACTTTGGCTTCGGGGTGCTGGTGGTCGAACATGATGCTGCTGAAGTTCCCATAGAGGCCGTCGTTCACGTACAACATGTAGCTAGTCTCGCCACTGACAGGGTTGTCGATGGTGCGGCGAGCGATGATGTTGCAAGCAATGGTAAAAGCAGAGGAGACATAGTAGCGACCAGGTTCGGCAATGATGTTGATGTGAGGCGGAAAATACTCATCCAAGGCAGCTCGAAGAACCTCAGCCATGGCCTCGAAGCTGTCACCGGAGAAACCGCCGCCAACATCGAGAGTGTGCATGTTGAAGCCATAAGCCGCGCCTTGCTTGAATACCACGTCGGCGTCCTGGACCGCCTTGAGGAAGGCCAAGGCGTCGGAGGCACCAGATCCCACATGGAAGCTGACCCCAACAACATTGAGTCCGAGATCTTTTGCCAGGCGGAGGAGATCGTCGGTGGCATCCATGGAAGCGCCGAATTTCAAACTCAAGCGGCAGAGGCTGGATGAGTCGTCGGTCAAGATGCGTAGAAACAGTTCAGCGCCGGGGTAGAGTTTAGCAATCTTGCGCAGCTCATCGGCATTGTCAAAGGTCATTTGCTTGACGCCTTGGTTGGCTACGTATCGAACGTAGGAGTTGGTCTTACAAGGCTGAGCATAGATGATACGCGAGGGATCGACGCCGATGGACAGTACTTGCTCGATTTCGGCCTTGGAGGCACAGTCGAAGCCGGTACCCAGACCCGCTAGGAGCTGGATGACCTTGGGGTCTGGGTTGCACTTGACGGCATAGAAGGGCTTGACGCGCGGAAGGTTCTTCTTCCAGCGCATGTGTTGGCGATAAACCTCGCCAAGATCGCCCACGAAAAAGGTATCTTCATCTCCGGGGTCGCAGGATTCATGGTCGATACTGGTCACGCGTTGGCGGAGAGCATCGCCAATCATTTGCTTTGCGGTAACAGCGCCATGATTGCGGTCGACGATCAGATTTTTGAGAGTCAGATGATTCTCAAAGACAGCTGGGATGGAGTGTTCGACGATGGTAGTTGCCATAACCATATCCTCTGATATGTAGCACTGAAGCTTGCAGAGGATGGAGATGAAACGGATGCGAAGTGTTCTTCTTCGTGTATTGGGCAGAGATGCGGTGATCTCCTAGAAATATCTCCGGATTGTCTACTTGGCTAGTGCAAGCAGACAGGATTGATATGCCGGTGAAAGCTAGGTTGATGGTAGTTGACTATGGAGGCACTCTCTGGTGTTAAGGGGGTCGGAATAGGAAAGATCCTGGACCCGAAGCGATCTGACGAGGTCTCCTCGACTCCTCCTCGTTCAGAGGAAGAACCTTAGAACTCGTCCTATGCGGCAGCTGATGGGTTGGGGGGACGTCGGGCGTGGGCTGGGGGTCGATGTCGAAAATGACTGGCACGCGGTAGTAATTAGGCGACTTCAGCAGAGGGGGGTGGACGGGAGTTGATGATGTGGAAGGATTTGCGCAGGCTGAAATCTTGGTCAGAAACGAAGCTCACGGCCCAGAAAGCCGTTGTAGCAGTAGTGCCTTTGAGGAGACCAAAGGCGAGTCGAGTATTGAGGGAGTCTGGAGGGATCAGAGACGGATCGGCGGTGAAAACGGGTGATGCGGTATTGTTTGCATGCGGCGCGCGCGCAGTTGTACGAGGACGAAAGGCTGTGCTCAAGAATTGCCTCAGCTGGACTGGAGTGTTGCGGTGAAGAGGGAGCTGGGGAAAGAGACGGCGTTGAGAACGGGGTGTGTTGCTTTTAAGAGGTACGTCGGCGTTAGCTTTTTTTCTCACGCCGTGGACTTTGGTGGGTGGCGGGGCAGGGTCTGAACCTTCCAGAAAACAGTGGCACATACGTTCCATTGAGTACCTACTGTCATGCTGGCTCTTGACTCGCTCATGTCGCTAACCCGCCTCCCCCGCAAGCTTCATAGCCTCGACAGCCAACATCTCGCAAAGTACCTACCTACATTTATCAACCATCGGCAAAACCTAGTACCCCATTTTGTTAAATATCTGGCCAAGTTCGTCCGTCCTGTGAATGCCACAACATTGACTGAGAGATGAGCAGACATCGTGTCTTCAATGTGTGGAAGCTGTCGTTCTATTGTCCCAACCCATTACGCTGCTAATACGCCGGACTGACATTTATTTGTAGCATGACATGGCTGATTGCAGGCAGCCCACAAGAAAAAATGGAGACCTGTGATCGAGTTTCTCACCCATCAGCACTTTTCCACACAGTCGCCAGGCGAGACAGGTCACTCCCGTCTCTCGTCTCGCTTTGAATGACGTACGCAATCTCCATCTTTGCCAACGACCAGATCCCGCTGCTGCATCCCTAAGGTATCCATTTACACCACTAGCTCTATCCTATTCCTATTGCTGCTTGGAACGGCGAACACGGCCAGTCTACTAGTCAGAACGTGTTCAACCAGCGTCTGCTAGAGTTGGAGTACCGTACCCTGCTTGAAGCCCCCTCGGCCCCTCCATCTCGGCCCATGTACAGAACTTGCACCTTGCATTGCTGCAGGGGAAAGGTCCGAAAGGCACAGCAAGGAGCTCCAGTGTGCCATCATCACTTCACACTGCAACAACATATTCCGATCGCATAGCTCGGTAGGTTACCCGTGAGTTCTCATGCAAAAGCACCCCTGGCCAAGTCGCCTTTGCTGCGTGCGACGTAGAATCAATCGACCGCCAACTTCCCTGCTTTGACACAAAGCCCGCGGTAATATCCTCGGCAGGCCTGATGTCGATACTTGTCTTTGTTATTAATGAGTAGTTTATTAATGAGTAGTCTGCGACCGCAACCTAGAGGTTGTTGACCTGAATCCTCATTTTCAAGGCACAAGAGAACCGGACAACTCCGAGGGCATCTCGCGACTTGATTCCCATCTCTTTTCGCATTGTCGCATTTAGATGGGATTGACTGGCTGCGTCTCCCCGGTCGCCTTCATTACGATTAGCCTGTTATGAGCTGGTCAGAAGCGAACATCTCTGCGGCATTTTTTCGTCCCGCACCGGCGCCCCTCATCTGTTGCCTCCATCTGTTGCCTCCATCCGTTGCCTGTTGTGGCTGATTCAAGATGTCTTGCATGCAATGTTACCTGCAGAGATTCAAGTTGTAATGCTGACAATGTAATTGGTTCCCCTCAGAATTGGGTTCTGGCCCACAAGGATGGACCACGCGATCAACGATGGCAGGAGCGCCTCAGTCTTTGTTCTAGAATATTGCCTCATTCGGATTTGAGTGAAAGAGGCGAAAATGTAGGCGATCCGGTCCTCTTGTTCAATGCACTTGGACCATCTCTTGCTGGACTGGATTCTTTTGCCGGGCGTCCAATTGATCTCGCAGCCAAGAGAATGCTTCCAAGAGCCCAGTCCCCGTTATGCCATCCGTCGCTTCAATATGCTGGACCAGGAATAACTACGTCAGCGGTGAGGAGACACGTAGCTTGTCTGCTGTACTCACCCATGGTCGACCTGCGAAAGCCTTGATGCGTTCGATGAATTGACTCTTCACTTCCGCCACAGTCATATTATCCTACATCCAGTTCAGCAATTACCTTCAAAATTCCACCAAGTTGGTTGGTGCCCACTCGATTGGGAGCGTCAGACATCAGCGCTTGCGTACCGTTCCATTCCTCGACTGCACGCCTTGTTTGTTTACTAGCAAGAGGACCGGCACATTCTTTCTACCCTCCTCGTCGTCATACTTGAGCAAAAGCTGCAAGTCCTCGGCCGATTCGAGAACGCGCTCATGGTCGCAAGAATCGATAACCCAGACGAGTGCGTCTTGGGTAAGAAATAATTGCTTTTCCTGTTTGTAAGACTTGCGACCGCCTCCAAGATCCAGGGCATCGAAATGTGCAAGCCCGTATTGTAGTTTTTCGATATAGAACCCGATGAATGGTCTCATGATCTCGATGTCCTCTCCCCCATTCCGAGATAGGTGGTTTACGAGTATCGTAGTTTTCCCTGCCGCATCTAATCCCGAGAGCAAGATTCGCGCCGGCACGCGATCGAACAATCGACGCACGGGTTTCGACGAGCTAACGAGGCCAGTGGCGGTGGCCCAGTTGCGGATCGGGTCGACAAAAGGAGCGAACATAGTAATGTCGAAACTCAAGATGATAAGTTTCTCATTCCGATCGTCTTCGCCGTTCGCCGATAAGTATCGACGCGTTTGGCGGCTGCCTGCTAGAGGAGACTGGGATCCAATCTAATCAGATCAGCAACAATCACGAACTCGGACCAGGTTACCGATTGGGATTCGGCATAATCCCTCGACAACCTGATACCTTTTTGCATCGCTAAAAATGATCAATCAGTCATACATATCCCACATCACATATTCATTCAAAGACATGCGCACAACGCATCAATCGAGCCTGCATATCATCGTCGACGCAAGTCAACCAATGAGAGAGCATTGGGAAAACTGTCTTTTGGCGTGATCAATCAGTAGCGGAGAGTTAAGGATATTTCACCACGGACTACCATGTACTATCGAACGACGACTCCATCACACACGTGACAAGCAGAGGATTTGCTCGTAGAGCTTGGATCCCATCACTGATTCTATATCATTCTATATCAAACTATATGACAACTCTATATTACTCTGAGTCACACCATACTATACGCCGACGCCAAAATTTAGATCGCACCAACCCATATCAATGTACCATCCTAAGCCTGAGCAGCCTGCGCCAGAAATCCCCGATGGAACTCCGGATGGCCCTTCTCAACATTCCCTTTAATGAACTTCTTTGTGACTACATTGCTGTCGATTTCCACGTTTTCATTCAATTCGCCCTCTGCTACACGCCACTGCGACTTAATCATCATGCTTCCAGTCGGTGTCTTTCCTTCGACCATCGCGTCAACTCCATCCGGCACGTTTGTGAGCGTAAGCTTGAACGTCGTCTGGCCCATCGAGCGTTTGTCTGTAATTTCGTAGACGCAGGGCTCGTTCAGGTTGGGAGATCCGGAGATGTGTGTTTGTGAGATTAAGTGCGGACACGTCACCCGGACGTAGGCGTCATGGCTATGCAGAGCGTTGATGAGTGACTGTTCATTGATGCCGGCGGAGAGGGGCGTAGAGATCTGATGCTCGGCAGGCATGGTGCGGATCTGGGGTTGATACGCTGGATTTCTGGTGTTGATGTCGACAGCGAATGTCGTTGCAAAATCCGCTTATATGCGTTTATTAGTGGATCTGCGACCGTTGGGGAAAAGGGAGAGCCAAACAAGAACGATCCGGTTTCGAGGAGCGCTCGAGGAAACTTATAGAAACTCCCCGTCGGTCATTCTAGGCCGTTCAGAAGCGAGGCTCTTAGACACGGGAGGTCAGCCTCAGTCCGTTCTTGTGTAAACTTTATGAAGCCACTGAGATCCGAGGCGTGGTTAGGCCAAGCCCGAAACTTGCAGGAGATTCTTCTCCGCCATGTTGATGCAATCGAAGGGAAGCGCGTTGATGCTGTGATTTGGGTGCTTAGATCAGCCACAGTCTGTTTGTTTTGATGGCCCTGTATCTGCGTAGCAGATGCACACCTTCGGCGATAAGGGTGTCAGCCACAGTCTCGAACTTTCGATGTGCGATGGATGACATAGCGGTCGCCTGTTATAATGTGAGCGGCCTAGAGGCTAAGAGAGCTGCCTACAGCAGCCATTATTCAGAACTTTTAAACCCTTTTCCATTTACATTCGCCGAGACGATAATCTTCGATCGCAACGCAGTATACGTTCGATGTGGGTGCAAACTCTCTGATCATAGACTTCGTGTGGCAGCGGTGACCCAGTGGCATGGAACACAATCTCTTGGTGTAAGGGACGTCTAGCGTAGATTGAGGCTGAACTCAGATATCAACCCATATAAGGAAGGTGTCGTACAGGCACCAGAATGCAAAGTAAGATTACCTTAACGTTTGCGGTGATGTGTTTCGGACGTCCGGGGCTGATGTTCATTGCGTCAGGCGAGGGCCTTGGCCCTGCTAGTTACCATTCGTTCAGCAGCATCTTAGAGAAGCAGCTGATATTGCCCAGAGCGTCCTGTCTTTCTCCAGGATGACAGTTCGGCCCTTGGTTTTGGATTTAATGCTCTTCTATAAGGGTTGATAACATCCAAAACAAAAAGAAATGAAATGAAAACGAATAGAAAGAGTCAAATCACCGGTAGAAATATATTATGGGATCAATAAACGACGTAGAAACTGAATAACGGATAGGCTATAATACGGTACAGAAAACCTCGTCTTTGCTAACAAATGCTCGATTTGATTGCAGTTCCTCTCGTCGGCAGAGCTCAAATAGCTACGCAGATGCCAGCCACAGCGTCGTCCAAAAGCAAACAAGAACAATTATCATCTGGATGCTCAATGCTCTCGCAATCAAGAGTGCCAAGCCTGCATGTACTCCCTGTAGTGCCACATGAGCGCTTCCAGAGCGGCGCTGATAAGCTTCTGAGTACGATGCCGGACGAGTCGAGAACCCCTCGGTGTTCCGTGCTGCTCTGTCACGGGCTTTGGTGATATGTTCGGTCTTGATGGTCCAGGGGTACGGGACGTCACGACTGTCGACACAATTCCAGATGCATTCAAGATACGCTCGACAAAGTAGAAAATGCCCACATACGATGGCTCTGCTCGCAATAATAACCAATAGCATTCGTGTGTTACTGTCATGCCACTGAGCTTATGTGAAGTACATACTCTAGTTACCATCTCCCATCTCGGAATCTTCCATGACCTGTCTGACGATCTTCCAGTATCGGCTCTCATCCGTTCGAACAAGTGCTACATGCGCCGAATTCTCGTATTTCTCTAGCGTAACTGAGTATCCCTTAGCCTGAGCGTCGGCCGCATGTGCTTCGATAGCACTAGAGTCTATCAATGCATCGACATGGCTGTAGATATAGACTCGCCGTATCTCAGCAGCATTGTCAGTGTCATTAATGCGCGTTGCCCCAATCATCAAGTGAGTTGGGTAAGAGACCAAGAGCGATTAACACCGACCAGACAATCGCCCAAGCATAGAGGATAGGCGTAGCGATCCGATTCTGAAACGGCGACAGACCGACACGGATAAAAGCTATGGCGCGCGAAATACTGTAGACGCCTAGGCGCGAATCAAGGACGGTGACGTGTGGAGGGAAGTTTTTATCGCTGACAGGGTCACCTATGAGAGCATACTGCTGATATAAGTTCGCGACGCTAGACGAACCGCCGTTTGGGAATATGTGAAGAAGCAGCTCCGGCGAGGGAGACGATATCGCAGTTGGGAAGATAGCACGAACCACAGCAGCCGCATGCTTCATCGAGGCACCGATTGGTGATGGCCGAAGATTGTGTTTGGTGGTGCTTTTCAGAAGCAGATTATGGGTGGTAGGGTAAAGTAGCTGATATTTGACTATGTACTTGGCAATATGGGAGCCTCTGGCATCGGTCCAGCTGGCGATAATGATGAGTCTCGGTTGATGAGGCCCGGTTCCGCTTGAGTGGGAACTTGAAGCCTCTTGCGCTCGATGAACGAAGACGAGCGGGTCGAGCTCCTCCATAAAGGAAAGGGGCTTTGCCCCAGCTACCGGCGATATTGCAATGGTCGACATGTTACTCCTATGGGGTAATAGAGAAAGACCAGTTGGTCCAGCATAGACACAAACAAGTTTGCTCGTTGCGCACATAAGTTAGAGCGGCAGAAAAGAGACACGGCAAGTTTTCCATCATGTAAGGGACAATATTGTATGGTAGATTGTGGGCCCTTTAGCCCCTCTGTAGTTTGTAATTATACGGTGAAATTAGTACATGGAAAGTAAGAGAGAGGAAGAAGAGACGTAATATATTTGATCATTCCGTTTCTGCCTTTCTAATCAGATTGTGTTTCGCAGGTAACGTCACCCTGGATTGGATATCAGATCGCGCCATGGTTTGAATGCATTAAGAAAAGTGAAATGAACGAACAATAATAACGCTATTAGCTTCAAGTATATCCACCAATGATAATCTGCGTAGTCATCTTAATTCGTCAGAGCGTAAGATGTTGAGTTTCAAGGTCGTGAGTTCGAGCTCTTCACCGGGCTCTATCTAAATGAGTTATATGCACTTCCCAATGTCGAAATTAGTAATATAATGAGATCTGGCACGTTACCTTGGCTAAGTAGCCACCTGACTGATCTAGACTACGCAATGTGATATCGGGAGGTAGTTTGCTTGATCTATATGAGACAATCCTGGCTTATCTCCCTCCTTTGTCTCGTCTCTACCTAATAACGTCCCCACATCAGTCACCATCTTGCGAGCAATTCAACAAGAGTGTTAGGTTGGCGTTCGAATTTCCTGGCGATCTACCAAGATAGGTTGTTCCAATTTGATGCAGATCACCTCATACCCGCTTACTGCTTTGTGGAGTTTGAGCCGCTAGGCGGATCCCGCTTGCATGGAACGTTTCGTCATTAGGTCTAATTTGATGACGGATGATTACACTAAGATGTCTTGTAATGTAATCTCCTTATATACACACGACAGTACTTCTCTTACAGAAGGCTAAGGTGTTTCCTTCAAGAGGTTGAGCAAAGTTTCTTGCCTTGTTAGCTATCGTTTAGCATGAAAGTAAGTGAGGACAACCACATTAAACCATCGCCGTTTCACAGCGTCATTGATTTCCAGTGTCCGACGTTCGTGTAGGATAGTCGTCCGAGTCCCCTCATATTCTCTCGAACCGGCCTTCCTCGTCATTCCACCTCAACGCTTGCCACGTGCTCGTTTCTACGTCACGTACACCCCACTGCAGCCGCTCGAGTCAGTGATCATACTTTGAACTAAATTGCTAAGGTATTGACAGCCTCGTACATGTCCGCGTAGCGCGTGTCCGGCGAAGAAATGAAGTGAGTGCCTCTTTATTCTGAATGTGCAGAAATCACTTTAAAATTTCGCTTACGTGAGGGTCTTCGTATGAAGGTATTTTAAAAGGCCAATGAGGGACCCATGTTTTGCGCGTATTGCCTCCAGCAGGTGAAATCATGGACTCCCGCCACTCTTTGATAGTTTTATACGCTTCCGCAATGGCCTTGTACCATGGGAGACTTATTGGACGATTATTGTGCTCTACATAGAACATGAATTCGCTCAGCACTTGGAGGTAGTCGAGCTGTGTCAGATTTTTCCCCCGCAGCGCTTTAATTTCGCCATCTCGGTGAGTCCACAAGATACTCGCACTGCACGTGGTACAGTCCGGCATGGTCTCTTCCAAGTATTCAGTGTTCATGCGGTATTGAACTAGGTCTTTTTGGGGATTGGTAGATTGCATTTCCTGGCCAGGAAGCAACGTGACGAATGCTACCTTCTCTCGATATTCACTCCCCGCGTTGCGTAACGGCATGGCAGCCATCATCAATAGACCTGGTTGGTGGATAGGAGGTCAGTTTCGGGTGCAACTCGGACTTGATATACATGGGGTATTTCCAACTGACCAATGGCATAGAAGTACCATTCATGTCGCAGTGGCGAGTTCATGTCGGGCATTTTGGCCACGAAAAGTTCAGGGTTATCCCAGTCCATTTGGCCAACGAACTGTTCAGCGATACTCGCGCAAGGGACTTCGGAATCATCCCCGTTAAATATCAGTTCGAAATAGCCCAGCTTAGCTCGCAAGGTGACCTGCGACCACTTCATGTCGATGCGTTAGCAAACTTACCCCGTCGTAAAGCGGTGGCATTGTTTACCTACTGGCGTCACTTCCCATGCTCTTGTTAGGGGAGTAAACCATAGTTGCCTGTCAAGTTCCCAAGTCTGACATCTTTCCCCCCAATCTTGAATCAATAATGCGTGTTTGTCTATTCCTAGGAATTCACCTTCGCTGTTATGCCTGATCTCCAGCTCTTCTTCTCCGGGGTTTCCCCTAGTCGTAAAGATTGGCACATGATGAAAATTATGATCGCTTTTCCTAAACGACTTGTCTTCCCAGAAGCTTTGACATAGAATATGGGAAGTGTATAAGGATTGAACATGTTCGTAGGTTAATGGTGTCCTCTGTGGACATACCCAGACCCCTAACGGAGGATGCGCATTATCATGCCCTACCAAGGCTAATGGATTAATCAGTAAATGTGTATGGCTAGACGGACGAAAGTGATTAGGAAATTTTTGATTGTGGTAGGAAAATAAGTCTTACCTGTTTGACTTAAGGTGCCACCAAACATCCTGGCCTCCATGGCAGAGCCAAATTCCGGTGTTGTTGACTCAAAATCCACTATCTACCTGCTGTGAGTTAAGAACGAAGCAATGCTCACTGGTTCGAGATTGGTGCCTACTTACAGGCTCAGCCAAAATATCCCCTCCGGGGTATCGCCTTCCAGTTTTCTCCTGCTTTGCAGTTAACAACTGCCACGAAGCATCTTGCCTGTCCTTATTGACTCGTTGCCACATAAGAGCATGCATTGCCTCGTGTACCATCTTGAATCTATGTCAACAAATCTCTCTTTGTTGATGAGCACCCGCTGCTACATACCGTGACAGCGAGAATAAAGGTACAGATACTTCGCTCTGCTAATGTCGTTGTGGTGTCGCGGAGAACTTTCCCAAACTCAATGTGAAGCCATATGATCCCATTATTGCCTTGCGTCAGCGCAGACGTTAGCATTGGATGTCGCGCCCCTCCCATACACCATGTTGTATCTGCAAGAAGCTGGTGAAGCTTATCCAGCCATTCTCTAGGTTTCTTGTTCATAAAGTCTGGCAGCACAGTTGATTGTTCCCGCTCATAATCAGGTGTAAACACGACCATGCTTGTTGAGCTAGGCGTATCTCCCCTATGTTGCTTCCAATAGCTAAGACGTCCGAAAAGTGCAGTTTGAAGGCTGTTCAAAGCTTATGAGTTGAATGAAATCAGGAGAAAGGAGATACGGAATAAAAAGCGAAAAAGTACATACGCTTCATGTTTTTCCTCTATCATTGATTTGATCATTCGATCCGCTAGTGCACCTAGGGTGTATTGTGAATATCTCGCCACCTAGAGGGGGCTCTTAGTTTGAACTCACATGCCTTACTTAAAGCCGACCAGTTATGGGGATCGTCTATAGACCAGTCTTCCGTGTTGTACCATCGGTTTTTCTGCAGAACTAGACAATAAAAACAAAGCCGACGTCAGTCTGCTCTGATATTCTGCACTGTGACATTCCTACATACTATTCAATGTCAGTATTCAAGTAGGAGGAAGCTTCGTAGCTTGGTAAGGGCTAAGACCGAAGTATGACAATAGTTGAGCGTTGCACACACCAGTCGAGCCACCTACGCATGTAAAGTTAGTAATCAATCGAGCTGCCCAAGATAACAAAAAGTAAACAGGTAAAAAAAACACCCGTGCTGTCTCATGGGCGAGCGGGAAGGAGCCATGCTCATCTCGGAAAAAGTCGACTCCCAAATGGTACTTACTCAGTCTCATTGGTTTCTATGATATGTTGTTCGTAGAGTGCTTCACCCGCATCACAGCCTGCAGCGTACACCTCATGCCCGCCAGGAACCAAGGGGATAGTTTGGCCATTGTTATTACCGAAATGGAGCCATTTGTGACTGCGCATGATTATGAGCTACCTCAGTCTCTTACTTATCCCATAAGTACTCACAGCGTAGCAATTTGATACGTCTGGATGCCGTGATTTTTGATTGATTGTATCTTCTCGCCAACTTTGAGCTGGTCAAACAACGAGAGTGCTGGTATAAGTGACGCGCTTCGTATATCACCGTAGTATTTGGGGTCAAGGTACGGGTAAACATGGCTGATGCCCGAGTGTACAGCATTTGGTTCGTCAAACAATGGCTCAACTATTGTTCCAAATCGTTCCGCCCATGGGGAGCGCTGACCAGCTCTGTCACGACCAGGGGCAATGCCGACCTGTGTGGACATCGCGTTTTATCGCCTCTTAGCCAAACTAAACATATGCCAAACACTCTTGTATTACGTGCTCGCAGAATGCACAAATGGCGAGGAACAGAAAGGAGCAAAAATCAAATTGCTGTCTCACTGCATGCAGATGAATGGGCTGGTAAGAACAAAGAACAAAACACAATAACAGAGAACAATAAAAGCTGATTAGTACCTAGATAACAAAGAAAATAAACCAAATGAGAATCACAAAAGGGAAAATGGTTTAGAAGCGCATCACAGTGTCTAACACTATCCTTTTTACAAACCCAATAGCTCGCTGTCCTCAAACTATACTGTTGTGTACTCTCATCTACTTGGTTTCAATAAAACAGTACGAAGTAGCAGCAAAATATTGGAGGTTTCGGCGCAAATTGGAAGTAAGAAACAGTATACCAGGGACGGGAGCATACTCACGAGAGCCTTTCAATGTTCATTTCAGTCGCGGGACATCAATATCAAGACGTCAGCGAAGAAAACCAGCGGTTCAATAAATTCAAATAGTTGCACTTTTCTAGACGAGGATGCATCGGAAGAGGATATTGATCGAGCCACATGCACGCACAGCCAATTGGTAGCAACCACCGCAAAGACGATGTAAACCTAAATCCTCAAATTTAACGTGCTTCGCAGTGCTATGATATACTATGTGATGCCATGCACAGCCGTTTAGCATTATAAACAAGACCTGACTGAGCTTTGCAGGCAGGAAAATGTAGCGAATCGTTGTTGACAAGGCGCCAATAGTGGCCAGTAGAGGATGACGGCGTTGTGTATCTTGGGCCTCAAGCTAGCTTCCTTTGAAGCGATGTTATGCTTATCTACGCAGATGATTATTTTTGGTAATCGATCGGTTGGCGCAGATATCTACTGTTACAACTGAAGTCTGTAATTCATCACTGGTTAAGTATCGCACAGAGCACATCTAGCGATGCGAATTCCTTGTCTTAGGTATCTGATGCGGGTACATCAACATAATAAGTATCGCGATAGCCCCATTCGGCGGTATAAGACATCATCGAACTACAGAGCCCAATGGCGATAAACTTGCCGTGGTTAATGGGTAAGTTTTTGTCATTATTTCGCAATGCACTCTATCTTACACCTGGATTGTTCCTGTTGTAGAGGCGCCTCAAACCCAGTATTCTATCAACTCTCAACTTTATGAACCACTTCGCGAGTGATCATAATCCCGCCGTCTGCATTCTTTTTAGTCAGTGATTACTCCTTTTTAGCAAGTTCGCTAATTGAACAGGAACCTTGAAGTTATATTTCTCGAGCACTTGCTCCAGACAAACAAGGAGACCGTTTCCCGAAAATCCCTAGAACAGGATGTAATGATCTTAAAAAGTTCCTTACCGTAGTCGGAGCTGTTTGGGAAAATCTCTTCCTGACTGCTATTATCGTCGAGGCCCACCGATGTCGCCGTTATACGCGTCGTCGGCCCAAAATGATTTGATCGATGGAGTTTCGGGATTTCTGATTGAATGTATTCTTTTCGGTTCAACGTCCCTAGTGGGAAAGAACGGTTACTTTTCCCAGCATATATGGCGTTCGAGTCTCCTCCATTTCGGCCGGATGACAGGCCAAGCACCGAGTTCAGACCCGGAATTTTTCCAGCCACTTGTCGGAGAGATGGTATACACGCAGCCAGAATCAAAGCGACAGCCTCTGTTGCTGACCATAATGTGGGAATTACGAGTGGTACTTTATGGACACGTCAGTCATCCGATGTCAGCTAAGCGGACCGGCTAAATCGTCGACATACCCGTTCTTCCATTCGAGAAGCCCACGATGTAGTATAGACGGATTGCGGAGATAGCCGTAACCAGTAAACCTAAGGACATCATGAAGAGAAGTCCGACGCGCTTCACCAGTGGCATCTGGAGCTTCAACGTAAAGGGAATAGGTTCGATGAATAAGATCAAATCGACAACAAGGTTGAAGACGAACTAACTCATGTTTAGATGGTCAATATATTTGGGTCCTCATGGAGCTAATTAGCACATACACCTGTGTACCAAAATGGATGGATATCGACACAATGACCCGAGATTTCAGGTCGCCTGTAATGGCCACAGAGTTTAGCGCCTGCGTACCGCTGTTTTATTCGAATGCGGGAAGAGAAGGTCGTTTTGTTAGAGGATCGATAAACAATGGTCGTTAGCTTACCACCTAGTTAAGACAGTCAGTGAATCATACATCAGCTTGAGCAGGCGGTGCGGTGGAGTTTGCAATCGAAATGGACGACAAGGATGATGGAAGGAAATGGGTGACTAGATGGATCACTCACAGTTTGGCAATTGGCACACATCGGAAAGCAACCACGAAAATTTCTTCCAGTAGCTGACAGGTCAGGAATACAATCAGAATCTTGTTCAGAATTCGCAGTGTCTTCATGGGGAAAAGTCTCAAATAGAGAATTGCAAAGGATGCTTTGGCCGTGAGCACACCACAGCTGTAAAATATCGAAATAGGTATTTGATACTAAGGTACCGAGTGTCAGTGACGGAGAATACTTCTATGAGGTGAGGCAGAGTTGTACTATTGACACCCATTTGTTTTGTTCAGCTGTAAGTTGACCCCTTTCTGACTCGCCAAGAGGTGCAGCTGAGGTATCGAGAGTTAGTTAGATTGGAAAGAGGGATCGAAGCAGTACTCACCAACAGCAATTAAGCTGAGATGCACAATGACAGCAACCTGACTGACGAACACCAAGACTAGAGGTTGCTTCCATGAGTATCACGACCCCATCTTGGGATCCAGAGGTTCGGACGTACCATCATCCCATCCCCAAGTTTTCACGATTCCCAGTCTTGCCCAAAGTCTCAAAGCTACAGCAACCGTAGTGACGGCGATGTAAGTGATCGATGTCACAATCGTGGAGTGCGTCAGGCCGTCCATAATTGCACCGTTGTGGCTTGATTGCCAATTACAAGAGCAGCAAAAATGAGATAGACATGGTAGGCAAATACAAAATGATCAACGTAACCAAGGTTGGGGAGATGGAACGATCTTAAAGAAACAGAACGGATTCCCCAGATGTCATTTTCTCGCCTCGTCTACGCTTGCGCCAACCCATTGTTTTCAGCTTCTTGCACTTCTGGACTCATGGAAATCGGCTAGCCCAGACGATCAAGTGCCTGCAGAATTACGCATAAGGGGTAGGGAGAGATCCGTTTCGTCCGGAATCATCCAGCTTAGTCTCGTAGTCCACTAGCGCAGATAATAATGCGAAGAAGCTAAATCCCCGTTAGTCTGGCTCGTCTGGTTTGAACTATCTATATCATACAGACCTTGCCATAAAAGACATGTCTCCCAATGGCTCGGTGAGTACCCACCCCGGCTACTCGGCTCTTAAATTGCACTCGCATAGATCTGAAGTAGATAGCAGGGACAAGGGTAAACCAAGATGTCCGGGTATGTATAACCTACTATACAGGTCTGCAGGTTCTGAAACTAATTCTGTGGATTACTCCACCACAACTAACCTGAACAAGTTGCGTTGAGCAAATCAGTTACTTTTCCATACAAACTGGCCTGAAAGTTACATCCAGGACCAATATTTTTCGTTCTCTTCGATTGCTATATGACGAAAATGAAGCTATTCACATATTTGGCTGACGCCGTACAACTATCGGCCCTTACAGGGCCTTCAGGACCTCGTCCAAGGCCTAATATATACCCTTTAGCAAGCCTTAATATAGCAATACTAAGCCTAATAATATACGGTTATAGCAAGTCTACGCAATGTCTATATATAGTACGTTACTTAAAAGGCTTAACGATAATATATAATATTGAGTAAATTTAGCGGGAGCTCATAGTTATGTATATCTAGGCTGAAATTAGGTGGTGAGGTACGGATTAACAGAGCATTGTTCGAAATAGTCGCTAGTGGTGGCGAATTCCACAAAATTAGTTTCTAATCCTGCAGACCTGTAGGTGAGGTTGATTATCGATCCGATTCGTCACTATTGCTTGGCAGACCATTAGATCAATCAATACCCCAGTTCGCTGAAGGATACCTCTAAGCCCCAGATGATCGAGTGTTATCGCGGAGCCGAGAAAAGAACAACTTTCGATCTCCTAGGTTAACTGACTTGCATCAAGTGGGCGATGTACGCAAGTGTCGTTTTTACCCCAAGGGACGGTGTGATATATCCACATCGAGAGCTAGGCACAGAAAAGATGCGTGGCAGATCCTAGAAAAGGTTGTCGCTCATTTGCCAGCGCTACCGACTGACCTAACAACAGGAACTCACCAATTGCTTATGTAAGTTTGCGTTCACCACATAGAGGTCAAAGCAGGATTCATGTGAGACGATGGAAGTGTCGAAGTCTGATAGTTCCCTTCCCGCCGTAGAATTCATGATTGGAGATTGCAGTCTATCTTCACAACAGACCTCAATTCTTCATGTCAAAGCGCACACGCATCGATTAGCTCAGCCTTCATTACGGACCCGAACTATTGGACGCGTTCGATCCTTCTCCAATTCGTTCAAAACATTCTACACGATGTGCTCGGGTTGGGCATGTGGCTGCCAAGGAGCGCCACGAGACTAAGGCGCGTTAGAGCCTGCTCAAGATTGTGTGCTACATGGGGTAGGCCATCGTCTGAGCGCATCTCCACCAATCGGGGAAGTGACATTACATCCTCAGACCCATTTGTTCTGATTCTGAAGTGCTTGTGCCAACTTTAAGAACCAGGATGAGTCGAATTTCCCCGGCCCTAGTGATTCAGGTGCTGTTCCATAGCTTAGGGACGATTTCTATCTTCACATACATACCCTTCGCATGATCATCTTCATCCAGGATTAGACGTTCGCCTTCCTCGTCTACGATAGTATGCCGCAAAACAGCCCCACTCGTCTAGCTTTCAGCTTCGGTCCCTGTCGTCTGATAGATGATCATTGGAATCAGGTTGAAATAGTGCACCTAGATGGAGGGAGCTTGGAGTTACCGAGTGCCTGGCACATGGATGATGCAACCGCGCTAACATCTATATGTTGAACAGATCCGATACGATCGAAAAGCTACCGCCTACTGCAAACAAAGAGGACGACCCGGCCAAACCTACAATTTTCTTAAATTGGAATCAAAATACGAACCACAGTGATCCTGTACACAGAGACTAACTTACAAAGCGTGACATCTTATACTGCGTAGGGAAATCCTGCGAGTGCGTTACTTACTTCCACCACGTCGACCATAATGGCAACAATCAATTAATGACTGACAATTGCGCGTTTTAGGCACTTCAAAAGATGGTATCATTTAGTGGACGGGGAGAGTACCTGCATATGCAGTGGTTGCGAAGAAAGTCAATTGATTATAGAAATGCTTAAATGTATGTGGAGGAGACAAATGCGCTAGACAGTAATACGACGTATCTCAAAGACATGTACCCCCGAGTTAGGCATTTGCGGTAGTCTAAACTATTATCGCGTTCTCCGAGTTGTTCCAAGCTGTATTGCGCAGCTTAGTAAGCCGTCATATGTGCTCTTACGTCTTCATAGGACTAACTCGGTCTCGACCCTCAGGGTAATTCCCAATGAGTTTAGCATGTATATCACCTGTGGGGAAGAATCCCAGATTGCAAATGAGGAGCATTGACTGCCTTGACATGCGGTCATGTGACTCATTTGAACGATTAGCAACTGTTGTTCATCACAAGCCAGACAGAAGTACTAGGCAGCAACAGAAAGATGTCTACAACGAAGATAGCAACAAAACGAAAGATGCAGGACGATTACGAATAGTATCAATACTTGGTGCCTGAACAGCAGCAACTATGCACAAATCTCTATATCCAAACGAACAAATAAAAAGCCTTGCTGCTTCTGCTAGCGTAGCAGAGTGGCAAACACTACGGCTACGAGCACTCAAACCATCGTCTTTACTACTACAGGAGTGAGTTTAGCTAGCCCAAGATCTTATTGCAGATAGGTCTAGTCCAGTTTTTTTTAGTTTTCTTAAGGTTGCTAGAGGTTTAAGCGCAGACTTTTGGTTTTTATTTTATATAGTATAAATTAATATCTCGTTTTTCTTATTTTAAAACATTTAAAATAAAACTATTGAAAAAGAGGAAGAAACATAGTAAATACAATACTAATAATGAGTAAATCTGGCATCGTACAGTATTACCGACATAGGTAATTAACTGATTATAGCAAAAGAAAGTCATAAAATACGGTAAAGACTGTGTATATTTATCGTAACTAGTAATACTGTCGTCGATACGTATTTATATGTTAAAGTGATTATTTAATTTTGGTTGCATAATTTAGAGTATACTTTTTTTATTAACTAATTAAGCTAGTTTTTAGCCTTTTTACAGCTTTTATTACAATTTTTTTTAAATGATATAAAGTCGTCCCTAATAAGTATTATTGATAAATAACGCAAAAAAACAAAGCAAAATATAAAAAGTTATTATAAATAATAAAAGCTATTGTTTAATTAGCCTTAAAAGAAAAATTTGAATACTTTTTTTTAAACTTAAATTATTAAAAAAGCTTTAAGTTTTACGTTTGTTTTGTTTGTTTTAATTTACGCTATATATATTAAATAGCAGCCTTTTTTTTACGTTTTTTTATAATATTTTATACGATTTTACATTAATCGTAGTAGTTTTTTTAACTTTATTATTAAATAAAAACAAAGAAAACATAGGCTTGTTTACTACTTATTAATATATATTATACGGCTAAATATATAAAGCAAAAATTTATTAACGGATTATTATTATAATGAATTAATTAACGTTAATAAATTGTTTAAACCGAGATAATATAATATTTTAGTACGTAATAATATTGAAATATTTGATTAATTATACGTTTTTACTTTTTTTTTATAATATATACGTTTAAAAAACAAATCAGCAAGCTTAATCGTAATTGCTTTATGTTTTTTCATTTATATAAAATTAGGGTTAAGTTTTTATATAGTATTAATACTAGATTAAAAAAAAAAGTTAATATCGCTTTTATTAAATTGATTATTAAAACTAATACCGTAAATAATTGCCGATTTTTAAAAAAAGCGGTTAATATTAGTTATTTTAAACGCTTGATTATTTTTTATATAAAACAGTGCATTATAGTTAAATAAAAAATAATATATGTAATATTGCTTTTTTATTTATAGTATATTTTACCTTATTTTAAATATTGGCCTTATATTTTATAGTTTTGTTTCATTTTAATAATAGCGATAATATATAACGCCGTAAATATTAAAGTTCCTATTATCTTTAATTATAGCGATTAATAACTTAAGAAATACAAATAGCAATTTAATAAAATATAAAAAACGATTATTTATATTGTTATAATATATCTGCCTTTAAGGCCTTTTTTTTAAAGGCCGCCGGCGATTTATTATGATTAACGAAAACAAACTCTACTATAATACCGGACGGCCAATAAAATTTATAACTTGATTCGCAGCTTTTAATACTTTCTTTATTACTTTTAAACTGTTTAAATTTTGTTTTTAAATTAAAAAACAAAACTTAACTATCGAACTTTAATTAAAAATACTTTAAAATAGGCCGTTAAATATTAGCTATATTAAAATATTAATAAATTTGTTTATATATTAATTATTTAAAATAAACCGACTTATTATAAAAAATAAGAAGTTTAGTAAAAACGTTTAATTAAAAATTAAAGCGCGAACTTAAATTTAATTAAGCGTTGTTTAAATTAAAACTTTTACTTAATATTAAGCCGCTTTTTTTTCCTTTTCTTTGATAATTACTAATAAATATATATAAAAATTAATAGCCGTAATATCTTTACTTATTTAATTACTTTTATACATACTTAATTGAAATTAAACGATATTGAAGTTTCTTTTTTTTACTTTTAATTTAATTTTCATTATATCGTTTTAAACTCGATTTCTCTTTAAAAAAATAAAAGCTTTTTATTTTTAAGCCTATAATAAAATATGTTAAACCTTTTTAACTTATATAAGCTCTTTTTCTTCCTTGCTCCAAGTTTACTTTTATTATGTATATAAGGTTTATATATAGCGGAACCTTTTTTTTTTTTTTACTATACTCTTATTGTTTATTTTATTATAATATATTACGTACATTATACGTAAAATAAACGTGAAACAAGGTGCTTTATATTAACGATAATGTCGTATCTTAACGGGTTAATAATCTATTTTTATCACTGTTTTATTTAATAAATAACTAGTTATACGGCTTGGTGTTTCTTTTTTTTAATATTTTGCGTAATTTTTACGTTATTTTAAGCTTTCGCTTTCTTTATAATACCGTTACGTAATTTATGTATTCCTCGTTTTTAATAATTGTTATTTAAAACTTGATATATTAAAACGCCTTATTTTTAAATCAATATAATAATATTTTAAATGTAAGTACTACGGTATTTAAAAGAAAACCTAGTTTTTAATTTCTAGGTCTTTCGGTTAAACTTTAATAATTTAGTATATATAAATATAAATACGGAATAAAATAATATTATAGCTTATATAATTATAGGTCTTTTTATTTACTGCTCGCAAACAAACTTCTTTGGCTAGTAATT
The DNA here is from genome assembly GCA_022432385.1 of Xylariaceae sp. FL1272. Lineage (NCBI taxonomy): Eukaryota > Fungi > Ascomycota > Sordariomycetes > Xylariales > Xylariaceae > Xylariaceae sp. FL1272. The sequence continues at coordinate 254,355 of JAJJXC010000042.1, forward strand.
ACGGAAAAGATTTTAAGCAAAGCTTATATCCTAAAACTTTTAACCAACAATTCGACCCCGAGCGCCTAGCTTTGTCTTTACCTCTAAAATCTGAATAAGGATGGCAATCCTTATCTGAATTGCAATATGGATATATCTCCTTTACTGATAGACTCTTCGTGTCTAGGACCTAGAATGACTACATTAGACAAAGTGATATAGAGCTACAGCGGGACCGCCAAATATGATTAATTAACACAGGCTTTCATCGCTTGACTTCAACTGTAACCATCGTTGGCAGTCCAAGTGAATGTTCATGCCACCCTAATTTGGATCTTCTTCCATAAGAGTAAGGCAGCAAATATTTGCGCGGCAGCGCTGGCGACTAGCACCAACATCTGGCGATCATAGCCTTTCGACAGACTACGCCTTGCCTCATCCCACACTTCTGGCGCGACGTTTCGTCTGGCTTCGCTGTACGCCTCTATCACAGTGTCGGGATTTGATATCCCAAGCCCTAATAGTTGAGGGTACACATATCCATTGAACACAGCTGTGGTCACTGCAACCAATACAGAGCTCCCGATGGCCCTAAACTGATTTGCCGTCCCCAATCCCACGGCTAAGCAGACTGTAGATCAGTACATGATACTGAGACGATTTCTAGAGAGCAAGTTTGTTTGGCACATACCATTATCACGCTTTTCAGTTACGGCAGGTACAGCGAGAATGAGTATTTGGAAGCTCACACCACACCCTAAACCGGCGATTACCAAATAGGCATATAGACGGCCGGGGATGTTGTCACTGAATCCACTGGTGCCAAGTAAGGAGAAGCCAAGAATCTGAGTCAATGCTCCACATAGAACACAATAGACCGCTGGGATTTTGAATCGTTTCGCAGCATTTGCGCTAAGTATTGTTCCTGCAGACAATGCAACCCCGAATGGTATGAATCGGATGCCTGCATTTAGGCTTGACAACCCGTTAACTAACTGGAACCTCTGAGGAATTTGTAGGTTTGTCACAGTCAATGGTCCACCTTGAAGGAAGATGCCCCTAAGTTTGGAGACTGTCAGTATTTCGGAATTTGTCTCCTGTCTGTGGACAACTACGGTAGTTCTACACTGTAGTCGGGGAGAGCGTGTGCTTACAGTAATGTGCCGACCATTGCCCGACTAGTGAGAAAGCGCTAGGGCAAGACAGGCTCACGAATGCCGCTGGCAAATGTGACACGGCGCTCCCATATCACAAGTGTGATCCATAACGCCGTTGAGCCTGCCGTCAGGGCAATGAAGTAAGGAGAGCGCCACGGGAATCGTGACCCGCCTTCTTGGAATGCTGATACCACGGATAGAGTTGCCAAAAGAATCAAAAAACAGCCAGGAATATCCAGTTTTGCAAAAGCTCTGCGCCTTTTTGATACATCATCTAGTTGTGCGCCACCCTGCCGATGAGGGAATCCGGAGGGGATGGCGGTAACGGCAAGACCAAGACCAACGACACCGACTGGAACATTGAACAAAAATATCCATCGCCAGGTCGTGACAGAGCTAATGCCGCCTCCGGCGATCGGCCCTACTATCAGGGCCAACGTGACCGCGAGGCCAATGTACGTCATCTGCGTTGCATACCGGTGTGGTGGGACGGTTTCTATTGTTAAAATGGAGGCGAGTGCATAGCTGCCACCACCGCCCACTCCTTGGAAGGCTCGGAGGATTATGCTGGCGTCGGCCAAATATGTCAGCTGCATTCACGACATCGTAGAAGTGTTGAAAGTGTGCGATTGGGGAACTGGATGGCACTCACAGTTGCGGCATCGTCTGTGCTGCCCCGCAGGCGCCGGAGAAAAGCGTGAAGGTAACGATAGATAGCACATAAACGGGCTTGCGACCGAAGATGTCGCTTAACTTGGACACGATGACAACGAAACCTAGTCATACTTAGAGTTAGAGAACGTAACGGTACGATTCGTGAGTTCGCAGCCGAACACGTACTGACGTATCCAAGAAAGTAACTGGCTAACACCCAGCTTGTCTTGTCGAACTGGCCGAGATCTTTGGCGATAGCAACCAGCGATGTCGTCACAATAAAGATTTCTGTCTGCACCAGAAATATCATCGTGCAATTGAGAAATGTTAGGGCCCAGAGACGAAGGCCATGGGGAAGGAGGACAACATCGTTGCTGCTTGGTGGCTGAAGATCTCCTACTGCGGTCGCATCCTTGGTTTGTTTCTCTGAGCTGGCTAGCGAGCCGTTGATGGCCAGGTCATTGCTGTCCGCGACTGAATAAAGGCGCGGTGAATCCATTTGTGCAGTTGAACTGTACACAGCGTCGGAAAGTGACCAAATAGAAGACCTAGAGATGGCTTTGTTATATTACGAACGACTAAAATACGACTTCTGCTTGAGTCATGGGCGTGTTCTGGCGGTCTATCTTGGGGCTCAATTGAAATGGTTACGGGGGCTGGGTTGGGCTGCTGCGGAACCGATTGGAGTGAGTGTGAAGGTACTGTTATATATTTCGAATAGATCATACTATAATGTTGACATGCATTAGGATGTACCTATGATATTTTAGCAGCTTCCGATACCTCCGATGTCAATGCAATAGCGTTACCCCTGTGTGAGAGCCGGCTTAAAGCTTGGACGCATAAAAGGACCAAGTTCTTTTGTTCAATGCAGCACAAATTCAACACTCCTTTTGCATCCAGTGTTTCCAACGGAGCGACCCGCAGTCTTGATCACGATGGTGCCGGATAAAGCCTATTTTAACAATGCGATCGGGTGCATCATCTTTGTGGTATGATAAGATCTATCGTTTCTGAAACCACTTCCTTTTGCTAGCATCTAATCTTGCTGACTACGCTGTTGTTTGTGCTCCCAGCTTCTTGGGGTGCTGAGCTCCCGCCTTTTCTTGGGTCCCCTCAAAGCATATCCGGGGCCCTTGATAGCCAGGCTGACGAATGGATATGCTGGCTGGCATGCGGTCAAAGGCGACATACACCTTATCACTTACCTAAATCATGTCAAATACGGTAAGACCATTACAGGTTTTCTTATGCAATTGTCGTCGACTGAACTTAGAGCCTGACGTGAACCAGGTCCTGTAGTTAGGCAAGCTCCGAATCGCCTCGTGTTCAACACTCTCTCTGCTCTCCAAGGTGAGTATCAAGTGTTTCTGTATCATATCGAGCACGTGTAATGCAGCCAGGGAACTAATAATACTTCATCCTAGATATATACCTGAATCCTCGAGTCGCGAAAGCACACATCTACACCTATACTCGGTTTCGGAGCACGCCTAGTGTGTTCACCTCATTGGATCGAGATGACCACCGTCGTAGACGTAGGACTGTTGGTCAGGCAATATCTGAACGCTCAATGCGCGAGTTCGAGCCAGCCATGGTGTCTCAGATCAACATTTTCCTCAAACAGATCCTACGCTCCAGCCAGCAAGACCAAGCCTTGGAGATGACGTCGATGTGCAAGTTTCTCGCCATGGACATCATCGGTCTCATTGCCTTTGGGTACGAGTGGAAAACGCAGACCGAGGAGAGGTTGCGGATACTCCCTAGGGCCTTTGCCGCCCTCAATGCCCGAGTGTATCTATTCATGAACTGGCCCAAGACCCACCAGATTGATCCGGGTGTCCAGTGGCTCATCAGAGAAAAAGTCGAAAATTTCCGCAGAATCTTGGCTAATATGATATCTGAAAGGATGTCTTTACCTAGGGATGCGAAGCGCGACCTCTACTCCTTCGTCGCTAGCGATGAGAGGATTGGGCAAGCGGAGCAAGACGGCATCCGAAAGAGCGAAATTTGGGGCGAGGCCGGCGTGTTTGTCAACGCAGGTAAGTCCACTGGCAGCCTGTCGGTAGTTGACAGCAAAGCTGACCAGCCGTCTTTACAAAGGGGGCACTACTACCGGGACTGCTATGTCCACGGTCTTTTACTACCTCTCTCGGAACCCATCCGCTTATGCCAGGCTCGCGTCTGAGATCCGGGCAACATTCTCCAGCAGCAATGAGATCATGCAGGGATCACGGCTCTCGAGTTGCAAGTATCTTCGCGCCGTCATTGACGAGTCGATGCGCATCTCTCCTCCAACCCCAGGGGTGATGTGGCGAGAAGAGGACCCCGAGTCAACTGAACCCCTCGTTGTGGACGGCCACACCATCCCGCGAGGGACATTGGTGGGGGTGGGGCTCTACAGTCTAATGCATAACCCTGCTTATTTTCAAGAGCCTTTCAGCTTTCTTCCGGAACGGTGGCTGGACAGCGCCGACGACACCGCAGCAGAAAAAGACAAGAGAGCAGCGATGCACCGAGCCTTCATCCCCTTTATCTTAGGAGATCGTGCATGTGCAGGTAAGGCAGTAGCGTATCTTGAATTGAGCTTGACTATAGCCAAGACAATGTGGTACTTCGACTTTGAAAGGCCACCCGGCGATGCGGGCGAAGTTGGAGGCGGTCGCCTGGGCGCCGCGTTAGGCAGAAATCGTCCAGGCGAATTCCAGCTTTATGACAGGTTTATGGCAGACCACCAAGGCCCCAACTTGATTTTCCGGGCTCGGGATGACTATTGGGAGGATTTGCTGCTGTAATGACCGGATTACACATCTGCAAGGCCCCTCTCTGGCCAAGTTACGCTCCCTCCGCAACTCTTGCCTGTTGTCCACGGCAGAAACGATGTTAGCTGCAAGACGATGCTCAGCCGACATTTGATTGCAACCCAAGAAATTGCGCACGACCCTCATAAGTAGCTTGTAGTAAAAAGTTCTCAGGGTCTTTGGGACGCCCCGCAGCTTTCGTATCTTGTAATTCCAAGGCTACCACCGTCTAAGGGGAATGGGAGGGACCCGGACCAAAAGATTGTTGCTTGCCCTGAGAGACTGAGGGTACTGGCTTATACTTGCTGTTGGCCTGTTCATCGCTCGGTATAGAATGGGGGGAAAAAAACACGGTAACATGCAAGTGGTTAGCCATACAGCCTGCACTTAGAGCTCTGCTCGACTCTACATTTCCTGCATAGCACACACAAACAGACATCAGGCGCTGCAACGTAAGTAGATTCTACCCTACAAAATTATTACAGAGCTCAGTATATCACAGGAAATAAATATAACAAAGACGTCAAATAAGAATAGACTTTATTGTTCAAATAAAAGGTTGAACAACACAACCGAACAAGCTTCATAAGATTCTCTCAAAGCTAAGTTTTGAACAGTCAGAAACATCAATACCATAAAGAGGAGCCTTCATATATTAAGCTAAAACACCCAATTCAAATAAGGGTTGTAATAATTAAATAATTATGGATTATTCATCCAGCCAAGCAAATACAAAGGCCTTATTATAATACAAATAGAGCATCATGATAAGGCAAAACATAAAACTATAAAATGACCGAATGCTTAATTAATGAATAGGATGCCCTCGTTATAAGATCGGGGATAATGTGCTCCATAACAGACTGCTCACTTTTCTCGTCCATATCAATTCATCCAAAGGTGTTGCTGTCTAACGATTTAGTCCGTTAATGTCTTGAAGGCCGAGTCTTCTAAGCTTTTGAACTCGGTTGTCTCCCAAATCTAATTGGTCAAGTTGTTGCTTTATAATCCTATCAGTCCGAGATCCGAGTAAACTATATTCCTTGTCTCTATAAAATCCAGCTCAGTTTCAGTAAGCTTACTCACTCTGCCGCCACTGCCGATCGTGCGCACCCGGAGGCTGTTATTAATCGCGCCAGGCGTGTCGCTGCTTTCTTTGCTGTTCTCATCACCTAAGCGGGTCCACGAGCGAAAAGTATTGATGATCCGAGTAAAAATCTGATTCGAAAAGACCCTGGTGATTCCAGGAGCACTAAAAACCATCAGCACCCATGTCGCTTCTCCAAAACTCCAGATGATGTTGACCATCCCAACTTTGGTCGTGTCCCGAAGTAATTCAGTATCAGATTGTTTTAAACCCGTCCTATTGCAGAAATGACTGCACTGGAAGTGCAAAATACGTTAGACATATCAGACAGCTTTTAGGCATTGCATTAAGAAGTGAGCGACGTACAACAGACCCATAGAGAAGATCACTGATACGCCAACTTTGCGGCTTCGCTTCATGTTGAGTTTCCAAATTACGGGCTGCGGCAATATTAGCACAACGACGTCAACAGCCAGGTTGTTAATGCTTATAGCAACATCAACTGGTTTCTGAGAAAAACAGCGTCCTTTAATCCATAGTTACCAGACAATCTAAATTAGATTACACCTAAAGACCGTAAGGAATATAGCCGCAGTATAAGTAATAACATTAACAGCCAGCATAATAATGCAAGCCCAGAAGAACCAGTTTCGTATCCCTTTAGGAACGTAAACATTCTTCCATTCTAAGAGAATCGCTGATTTGGCGAGAAGCATAAAGACAGCATAAACAAGGCGAAGTATCCAGAGTTCTTAAACAAGTCGATAGCGGTTAAGCAGATGCATAGAGCAACAAGAGGTTTGACGAACCACTGACTTTTGAGTATATGAGAACAGCCCCAATTGGCACATTCCATTGGTCAATCCTGAAGCCAAGTACTCTTATAAATTAAATGAATATTGCAGTCATACCAAAGTATGGGAGCTAAACAAAAGCAGGCAAATTAGTTTGTGTGATTCCCACCTAGACGAGTAGAGAGGCTATAAGATTACGAGAACATGAGATGGCCTCACATAGGACAAGAACCCAAGGTCTGGTGCCACTAATCAACAAATAATTATACGATACCACCATAATCTGGTTCTCCACGTGATAGGTACTCACAGTCCTCAAGTTCGAAATGTCTGACAAGAGTTCGGGAACACAGGCGAAGAGCCCCAACTACAATCACCAGCAGTAGGAAGATTGTCAACACTGGTATAGTTTGATCATTATGTGTAGGTAGATTGTCAAAATTGGGTTACAAACCGGGTAAGGGCGCCAAACCGGGTACAGTTGCAAAGATTTTAGCTTGTTCTAAGGGGGACAAGCTACCCCAATTCTCGAATATTAAAGCCATGCTCTCAGACTCATGCAGGGTGAGCAAAGATTCTGTATGGTTCGGAGTAGTGGGAGGACGGCGCTGTATTTTGGAATATATATGCGAGGTGACGAAGGCGCGTCGTTGAAAGTTGAGACCCAACTGCGATTCGTGGGAGGCCAAATTATAAGTCGCATCTATTGCCGTATGACCGCAGTACCTATCACCTTGCCCCTGAAGCAGGCACTCAATGCTACAACGAAAAATTTCGGCGTTCGAGCGCCTCAGAATCGGCTGATATCCCTCCTATGTCATGTCGGCTCTCGACCATAGGGTAGTGTTCATTATACAAGGCGGTACGGTCGGAGAGACAACTGCATGGGCTTCCTGCAGAACAACCAACAACCTATGTCGACGTAACTTGCCCCTCACGGTCCACGGAGGATTGACCCCATGCTTCGCACGCCCGAGGCTAAGAGAATATGGGTGTGTAGTATTTGCTACTCTCCAAACTCATCTGACGATCCTGGAGTGGCGCCTGCGAGGAGAAAGACCGCCAAGTTCGAGGAGGGATGAGACATTCCTTATAGCTGGAGTGGAAGAAATGCAAGGCAAGTTATGGTTCGAGTTGGCGGAAACCTGTAATGCAAGTGGCAGCACGACACGATATTCTGCAGTAAAAATAGAGCTGAAGATGTAGCGTGCAGGCCGTGCAAAAGGATTAGAACAAATATTGATTTATTATTTTAAGTTATAATTTAAAAAGATAAATTGTTTTCGGAAAATTTCCCGCGTTATTTTGTGATTAAACTACTAAGATCTATTTTGTGCTCAGCTACCTAGATTGCAGACTTCAGGTACCTAGGTAGATAGAATATTTTTTGCATTGCTAATAACCTTTATTGATTTAAACGCTATTAGAGTAGGGGCCCATTTATGTATAAAGGCTAACTAGGATCATTATGGGTAAATTCGTAGAACTCCTTTTTATCGTATTCTACCATTGTCTTTTCACTGTACCCAGTAACTTTACATCTATAATTTCTCGGCAATTCAAAAAAAAAAAAAAAAAAAGATTCTAAGAAACATAAGAAACTCATAACGACTCCATAATGAACGACCAACGCTCTGTTTTTGAAGCGATTGCTATTACCGGGCTCTCATTTAAGATGCCCCAAGATGCAACCGAGGAGACTGCGCTGTGGGGGACCTTGGAGAACGGTACCAACGTGAAGACGAAGTGGCCGACGGATCGAGCAACTACTGACGCGTTCTTTAACAATCCCAAGAAACCAAACACGGTAAACTATTCTATTGATCAATATCTCATTCATCCAGAGTTCGGTCCTGCATCAAAATTGTCGCTCTGACATGTTTACAGCTTCCCACCCATTATGGTCATTCATGTCCGAGGATATGGCAGTTTTCGACGCACCGTTCTTTTCTATCACAGCCAAAGAGGCGTCCTCTATGAGTCCCAGGCAACGCCAAGCTTTGGAGGTTGCGAACCATTTTCGTGGTGTATGTTAAAAGACCGGTTACTGATCGGTGCTCTACAGCTGGCATCCCAATGGAAACTCTTCGTGAAAGCCGCACCGCAGTTTATGGTGCATTCATGGCTGATGACTGGAGTCTAATGGCTTCAAAGGACGCCGAGGCTGTTCCTCGAATGAATATCACAGGGACATCGCCAAGTCTACTGCCGAATAAGATCAGCTGGTTCTTTGACCTCCGCGGACCCAGTATCCACGTCGACACAGCTTGCTCCAGTGGCTTAACTGCATTCGATATGGCCTGTCAGAGTATGCTGTGCGGGGATTCCGATGCGGTATGTCACATTTCCGTCCAACAATCCATGTCCGGTGTATCGCATATCGCTAGTCTCTGGTGTTGGGGCGTCGTTAACAGCTGGCATAGGCTCTTGTACTCGGTGCCAGCACTCTATTGACCCCAGAGGCATCGCTGCACCTTGCCAATTTGAACTTTCTTTCTCCCGACGGCTGTTGCTATAGCTTCGATTCGCGAGGCAATGGATATGGCAGGGGAGAGGGCGTCGTTGGCGTTTATTTGAAGCCACTGCGACGGGCTGTTGACGACGGCGACGTAATCCGCGCAATCGTGCGAGCAACAGCGTCGAATCAGGATGGGAAAACTGCAGTTCTTACAAAACCCAGCATACTGGCTCAGTCTGGACTCATCAGGCATACGTATTCTAAGGCAGGCTTGGATCTAAGCAAAACAAGATATGTGGAAGCGCACGGTATGTGGATTTGATGGTCGTCACGTACCCGGAAAAGGCAAGTTTTACTAGCGAGAACTTGGCAGGTACCGGCACTCCAACTGGAGACCCTATTGAGGCGGAAGCTATCGCAAGAGTCTTCAAGAATGCACGATCACTCGATGAGCCCTTGTTTTTGTACGTGTGTTTCAATTTATGCCGTCTATCTTAACATTGGACTGAACAGTAATCCAGGGGCTCAATCAAGGCAAACATTGGTCATCTTGAAGGATCCAGTGGCCCTGCAAGTGTCGTCAAGGCCGTTATGATGCTAGAACGAGGTATCATCCCCCCACAAGCATTGTTCAATACATTGAATCCAGCGATCGACGCTGCGAACAACAATCTCAAGGTAAACTCTCTTCACCAAATATAGATCGCCTTGTTTGCCCGATGGAGAGGTGCGCCTTGCTGAGTGTAATAATAGATTCCTACGGTTAAGACCCATGGCCGCAGCCAGGTTTGCGCCGAGTCTCAGTCAACTCATTTGGATTTGGAGGGGCAAATGCCCACGTCGTTCTCGATGACGCCGTCAATTATATGCGAACACATAACATAAGGGGCTTTTATCGTTATGTTGATCATCACAGTCCAAACAATTCCGAGGACCTGGAAGTTGCCGAAACCATAATGAACGATCATGTTGAGACTAGTGATACTGGATGCGACAGTGCCAGAGGGAGAATCAATGCAGATGTCCACAGTACTAGCAATTGTGTGCTCCGTGGCGAAAATGCATCGCTGCCGGCTCCTCGACTATTGGTATGGAGCGCAGCAGATAAATTGGCTATTCAGCGGATGCTGCAGGCGTACTGCCAATACTACTCCACGCAGATAGCAGGACACCCAGGAAAGCTTAATCAACTGGCTTATACACTGGCCGCTCGTAGGAGCAGAATGTCCTGGAGGTCATACGCAGTCTTGGATGACAGCACTGCTTCCCAGCCGGCTACGGGCAATAACCAGGATTCAATCCGTATTACGCCATCATTACTGGTGAACAAAGCTTCTCGAGTGAATTCCGACAAGACTCATATTGCCAATATATTTACTGGCCAAGGAGCACAATATGCTAATATGGGCTTGGCCCTGTTGCGCTATCCCGTCTTCGCTCGGAGTCTACAGATATCGTCAGGCATCTTTAGGCACTTGGGGGGTGATTGGTCGCTATTAGGCAAGCAACTTAAATTGAGAAGTCTTTTTTTACGAGAGCGTAAGCTAACATATTGGTAGATGCAATGAAAGACCAAAACAAGATCAACAGCCCGGACTTCAGCCAGCCGGTTTGTACAGCCCTGCAGATCGCGCTCGTCGACTTGCTTCGAAGCTTTGACGTTGAACCTGCCGTAGTCATTGGCCACTCAAGTGGTGAAATTGCGGCGGCATATACAGTCGCTGCGTTGTCACACGAGTGTGCCTGTAAAGTAGCTTACTTTCGGGGAAAGCATGTAGGACGCCTCGCTCGTCAACTGGAAGCCGACGGGAAGCCGGGTGCTATACTGTCGGTAAACCTTGCACAAGATGAGGTGCCAAACTACATAGACAGTTTTGGTTTCGATTCGTCAAATGAATCTTCCGTTTGTTTAGCCTGTGTGAACAGTCCGAAAAACGTCACTCTAGCAGGACCCGCTTACCTTATTGATATGCTGAGGACTGACCTCGACAACAAAGGGATCTTCGCGCAGAAGCTTAACACAGTAGTTGCTTATCACTCTCCAGCCATGGAGACGGTCGTGGAACAATATGGTAGCGATATAGGCCGTCTCTGCAGGGGAACTGTCCGACAGTCTGCGGTGATGGTCAGTTCAGTCACAGGGGAGGTTGTTGAGCCCGATAGGCTAGTGAAACCACAGTACTGGGTTGAGAATATGGTATCGCCAGTCCAGTTCGTTAAGGCTTTGAAATCGCTTACCACTTGGGCGGCAGACACGAGAACCGCAATTACTAAAGGCTCTGTCAGCTCAATTACCCTCGCCGACTTAATTGAGATAGGTCCTCATCCGGCTCTGAGACGGCTAGTCAATGACACACTGCCTCTATTTCGCTACCACAGCTGCATCTAACGATCAGTCCCGGCACTTCGTTCGACTTTGCAGCTTGTGGGAACACTATTTTGTCTAGGATACTCGGCTTCCGTTATCAAAGCAAATAATCAAGTTCAGGGAGAGCATGCTTACTTAGTGGACTGTCCTGCCTACCCATTTGACCATAGTCGGCGGTATTGGGAAGAGTCACGGAGCAAGACCTGGAGACTGAGAGAATCTTCGCCAACATTTCTGCTCGGCAGGCGAAATCATGACCTGAACCCACTCAGGCCAAGGTGTAGGAATTGGCTATGTGTTGAGACATCGTCATGGCTTGGTGAACATGAAGTGAGTATGCTCCTGAGTCGTCGCTCAATCTTGCACCGAGGTCAACGAATTTGGCTTAACACGATGTTTAGGTCACCGGCGTGCTTGTCCTTCCTGGAACTGGAAGCCTTGTGATCGCAATGGAAGCAGTCCGAGAAATTTGCGCAACGGGCAACCGCAACATTTCTGGTTTCTACTTCAAAAATTTTGAACTGCTATCGCCACTCAGAATCGGTCAGACAGCAAGAGACGCCGTTGAGACTGAGGTTCACTTGTATCCGATTAAGGTGCCTGGGGAAAAGGAACCAACATGGTTCCAATTTCGCATCTTCAGCCATAACAATGGCCGCACGACGGAAACATGTAATGCCCAGGTCCAGGTGCAGTACGAAGAAGATGCTACCACGCCTGCTGGACGTGAGAGTCTGCTGGAGCAAGATCGGATTCGTAAGCGGTACCATGAGATCCGCTCGGTCTGCACCCAATCTCTCGACACGAAAACATTCTACAAAGAGTTCTTCAAGTATGAATTCAAATACGGACCATCGTACAATGTTGTAAGCGATACGAGTTTTGACCCAGTTGGCCAACTGTCAAGTGCAGGGAAAGTTAACTGGAACCCGGCTGTGCATGAGCAAGTAGGGAAAAGTCCGATTCATCCCGCTATTCTTGATGGCGTCCTTCAAGTATTACTGGCCACGAGTCCCAAAGGCCTGAAAAATACATCGACAATGATACCTAGGAGAATTGGAACAGCCTGGGTGTCGAATAAGGTGTGGTGTCAGGTCACCACGACGGTGAATGCAGCCGGGGTCGTTAGCGAAACGCTTGACGAGGGTGGCCCTTTCATGAACTTTCTGGCCCTGGCGGATGACGGTGCCCCGCTCTGCGCGCTTGAAAACGTCCAAGCGGCCGAAATATCACAGGTTGAGACGACTAATGACGAGACCGGGAACAGGGACCTTCTGTATAACATGGTATGGCAGCCAAGGCTCAGCTCTCTTGAGCCGCACCAACTGTCAACAATTTGCGAAGCTGCGTCAAGCTCCCCTCATAGCTTTGATTCAGACGCAGCGGCCTTTAAACTGGTTTTCCCCAAAATTGAATTGGTTCTACGTTTAGCTGCTGAACAAACACTGAAAGATATGACGGCAGATCATATCAACCAGCTCCCGATACATCTAAGGAACTATGTCGATTTGCTAATACGGCAAGGAGTTATTTAGCCAGCGAATTTCTAAACAAATAAATAAGCATAAAAAATATCTTTTTTATTAATTAAAATAAAAAAGTAAATTTTTCCTATTTTATAACCTCAATGTTTAAAAAGCTGTATTGTTAAAAAAACGTAATAATCATATTTATTAAAACGTAATTATTAAAACTTAATATACTATTTTATATTAATAAAAAAAGGCTTAAAAACTTAGTTATAAATTATATATACTTTATATTTAAGCCGTAATTAATATATTATAACTTAGTTATATAATTTATATAATTAACATTATAAAACGTAATAAATTTAATAAAATACCGGAAATATATTTTCGATTTTATTAATAGTTATAATTAACGTAAAAATCTCGATATATATAAAAAACCGCATTATATATACATATAATTATAATATAAAATTATTACTTAAAAAATAAAAAAAACGCCGTAAAATTTTAACGGTAATTATATAAGAATAGATATTATAATATACAGTAAAAAATATGCTTAAAATTAGGTCGGAGATTTAATAAATAAAATCACAGCTTTAAAATTAGAATAAAAGTTTAGCTTGACTATGTTACGATTAAATAAAAGCTTGAGTCACTTGCTATTAAAATACACGTCCTTACGTCGTTACGTCTTGAAATGCAATTTTCCTTACCGGTTAAGTCGTGTCACTAATATCAGCAAACTGGCGTTAAGAAAGAAAAGTAAGACAAAAAAAAAGAAAATAATCATACAGGACTTACCGCCCACACCCAGTATTGAACTGGGGTCCTTGCACTTACTCACTTAAGGCATCAATACGAGGAAAGTGGGTTAAAGTCTAAAGCTGTACTGTTGCACCAATAGGGCACTTATTGGAATGCAGACCAGTTGTCTTTGTCTATCACTTAGGCACCTACCTGCACAGCTCCTGCCCAATGCATTCAATGAACAACTAGCGGCGCGACTCCCTCACTTCACCCGACTTGAAATGAAATCGACAACCTCAGTGCTTTTCAAAAGACTTCTTGGATCCCACAGCTGACATAGACATGCGCATTGAATTTCACAATCTGCGCACTTGCCGTTGATGGCAAGTGACCGCTACTGCCATTCTTCTTCCCCATCGTTTGACTTCGGACACATCATTCCTTATGAAGAGTTCTACAAAGTTGTCACGAAATCTACGAGAGTGTGACATTATTAGAGGGGCACTTCAGACACATGGAGAGCCGCAATATTTTGCACTCGTCATTCTCGTAAGCTTCATAGATCCAAGGTATATGATTTAAGAGTGATATTGTTGTGATATTACAGGTTTATTCTCTCTGATTCATATCCCATTTCTGTTCCATATAGTCTGAAATAGTAGCTTGGCTTTGCCCTGATGTCAATCGCTGTGATGAAGCAGTCCCAGATAATTAACCTCCAGATCCAGTCTCGTTTCATTCCTGATCGCGTCTCGCTGTCGCGCTCTCAATCTCATATCTTGCTCTCCCCCCGCGCTCAGCCTGTAACAAATTGCTATCGCTCAAATAGCACCTGAGAAATCATCATCCTGCTCCTTCTTGGCCTTGACGGGCTGAGCCTTCTTTGCCTCACGCTTGGCCTGACCCTGACTCTCACGCTTCGGACGCACATCCCAAGCAGGGCGCTCGTACCAGCCGGGAACTCTGGCCGGATCGTGCTCTCTGACCTGTCGGTAACCTTGGCCTTGGTAGCGGCGGTCGGCGCCAGCGCCAGTCTCATTCCCGTTCTTGGGCGCGCGGGGGCGACGCTCGCCATTCGCACGAGGAGCCGACCCAGCGCTGGAGTTGCGGGTAGAGGCTGGGGCAGCGGGCTTCTCATCGCGGAAGCTGGTGCCGAAGGTATTCTTGTATTCGGGCTTGAGAGCGTAGGCCTTCTTGGGGCGGCGGTAGATGGGGCGGGGGATCTTGCGAGGTTTGCCTTCTTCTTGGTCGGCGCCATGCTTGTAGATCACTTCGGTCCACCCACCGTCATCACCATTGACGTCGGCGTTGGTGGTAGTGCCGTTGGTGGCAACGGGCTTGTCGGAGTGCTGGGAGGTACCATTGGTCTGAGCGGAAGGCATGTTGATGAGTGGTCGTGGGTTGGCGACTTGGTGACTTGGTGAAGTGCTGTTTGTGGTTGAGACTGAGATTGTGAATGTATTGAGCTGCGATCTTGAGCTCAGGTGTTTGCGTGTATTGTGAAAGCGTGATGAGTGTGACGAGAGGAAAAGCAAGAAACAGATAGAAGTTTGGTATACTTATACGCAGTCACTTCTTGGTCGTGGAATGAATGACAAGATGGGATGAAAGGTCAAAGCTTTGAGCAAGTTTGCTTCATTGAGCATTCAACGACTTGCCCATTGATAATGAAATTGTCTCTAAGGAAATTGTTGCTCCGAAACCCGACAGCTCACGTTACTACTCTTTGACAGTTGCTCAGTGATAAAGGTGGTCATGACGACCTTAATGCAATTCCCTCATTTCTCTTTGTCATTCAATGAACTCCTTTGTCAATGCATCCCTCGGTCACTAAGCCTGGTCCTTCCCTTCAACCATGCTCCTTTGACAACACAACCCTAACCCAGTGATACAACAAACATGTCATTCAATCCAGCATCTTGTTGTCAACTCTTTTCCCTTTACCCTTACCCCTCCCTTTGAAGTGTTTCTTGCCCGACTCGAGCTGAATTTCGCTGGGGTCAAGTCCCGTTTCTAGAGCGATCATTGCCCTCTGTTTCCGAGCACTCAATTGCTTGTTGAAGGCCTGTGCTTTACCTTGTTCGGTGTACTTGTGATTGAAAGGCATGGTCAGATGACCTGCATTCCTCGAGGATTGTGCGAAGAAGGACTTGTCAATGTTTTGCGACTTGGCGCCAGCTGGTAGGGCAAGCATCTCAGTGTCTACTGTAGATTCGCCGTCGCCAACCTCTAGAGCTTCCATCGCTGCCTGCAAGGCAGCACGGCGTTTGGCCGGCACATGATTTGCGTCATATAGCTCTTGGTTGAAATCACCGCCGTCACCATCGTAGCTCGGAGGCGGCTCGACGTAAAGGAGTTTGCCGTTTACGTAGTCCTTCAGAACGATTCTTGCCGCACGAGACTCGTCTGGCTGGCCTACACCCTGTGTTTTGAATCCTCTTGCTTTAGCATATGCGGCGAGCAATTCGCTCGCAGTGGGGACACCCGTTCCGCCTTCCTCTAGAGGCCTCGTCTTGATCTGAATGCCATAGATTGCTTCGAGGAATGGCTGTGGTATCCGGTGTGTAATGAGACCAGCTGGGCCAATGAATTCTCTCATCTGGTCGATAGGAAGAACACCGTTACACACAAGTTCAGCCTTGGTCGTGGCGAAATTGGGAAATACCAAACCAGGGCAATCGCAAAGCATGACCTTGTCACTGAGATGGATTGTCTGGAAATGCTTAGTCTTACCAGGAGTCGCAGAGACCGAGACTTTCTTGGCGCCAACAAGTGCGTTGATGGTAGAGGACTTTCCGACGTTCGGGTATCCGACTAGTCCGATTTCCAATCGCTTGTCGGGGTCTGCAAGGGTCAGCAATTTAATATCGTCTAGAAACATGGTGATCACTCACTATCAGGATCATATGCATGTCGGAGGAATATGTCTTCCAACTCCTCGACTGTCAATATCCTCGTGTCGTCGTCAACAATGCCCGGAACCGGTGCTGCCAGACCGGCGCCCTCGTCTTCGTCAGTCTCCTCTTCGCTTGTGTCTTCTCCCAAGTCATCTTTTCTGTCAACCTCGTTCTGCTGCTCAAGTCGCTGGATGGTCTTCGGATTTGAACTGGTTCCGTGTAATGGCTCCTCCGGCTCGAGGGCGCGTGCCTCGATCATTTCCTTTGCTAGATGAGCTGAGAAGAAACGGTACGAAATGCGCTTCTCATTGAAGTATTTGGACCAAGCTTTTCTTTGCGCTGTTGTCATCATGTCGGCCTTGTTGACTAACAGCAGGTTCTTCTTGGCTGGGTTGACGTCCTTGACATAGTTCTCGAGATCCTCGGAACGAAACATGAGGGGGTTGCGGGCGTCTACGATCTGCACAACCAAATCGGAGCGCTCAATAACACGCCAAAGCTGTCTCCATACCTCCAGATTTCTCTCGAAGGGTGTCATCAGCAAATCATTGTATTCCTGCAGCTCAGCAAGACCCCTCCGCCATAAGAGGAAGGCCTCCCTTTCACGCTGGTCCAACTCTTCGGGGGTTGTGTCAGTGTCCCATTTCGGCCGTCTGGGTACTGTGAGCTTTCCTCTGTGCTGCTTGAACTTGGTCTGAACATTGCGCTCCTCGGTGGCGGTTAGGAGATAAGGATTTCTCTGGTCGGTGTGTATGATCTTGACATTGTTAAGCTTTTCTGCGGTGAAGTCTGTTCCGGCGAGTTCGGCGGTAGCAAGAAATTCATCAAGAGCACCTTGCTCTGTGACGGATCGCATTTTGACCCATGCCGCTTCCTTCTTGTCATTTGTGATGTACTGTTTGAATACCCTGTCAGTTGAATCGTAAAACTAGAGGAATGGAAGATATGCGCACTTCTTCACCGGTGGCATGGTTGATACGGGTGACACCAGAGCCCTTCTTGCGATCACCTCCTTTGCCCTTGCCAAAGCGATCATTCATCAACGAGTTGCCGAGCCCCACGGCCGTCTTGGACTTGGCGAGAGGCATCCTGATGCCGTCGTTAACTCGGTTGTTTGTTTGCTTTGGATGGATTGTGCTGTGTTATAGGTACTGGATGTGGTGTAAGGACAAATGCTGTCTTCACTCGTGCGCAACCTGAAGGACGCAAGAGAGGGAATGTGGTTGATGTAGGAGGATTACAGAGCAAGCGGCCGTCGCATTGCAGGTGGCACACGACAAGCAGCAGATGCGGGCTGATCGAATGAGTAATGGAGGGGCAAATTGGATTTTTGCGTCACCTTCAGGCGATAATGCCCGATAAGGCTCTAACCCCACCAAACTTTTCGCGGCGGGAGAGAGCGACCAGCGGCCAGTTCAGCGGCAACATCAGGACCCTATTTTTTTGCCAGACCGATGACAACCCTGAGGTCGCCAACACACTCTCGCTCAAGCTTCCACACAAAGTGATAACTTCGACGGTTCTTCCATCGCCATCTTAGACATTCAACCTCTGACTGCGTAGCCGGTCGCGCTCGCCGTCAATATGCCCAAAGGCAAATGGATGTACGTTGGCTCTGCCCCTCCATCCCCTCCAAGTATCCCAGTTCTAACAAGCTGCCCCATCAAACAGCGACAAAAAGACAGCCCAGCACTTCACGCTGGTGCACCGTCCACAAAATGACCCTCTCATCCATGATGCCGAGGCTCCCTCCATGGTCCTCAACCCAACCCAGAACCTCAATGCCTCCAAATCCAAGAAGCTAGACGACTTGGCCTCAGAACTTGGCACCGATGAAGTCTCCCACATGCGCGCCAACGAGGGCGAGGCCGCGGCCTACGGCGTCTACTACGACGATACCGAGTATGACTACATGCAGCACTTGCGAGATCTGGGCGGTTCGGGCTCCGGAGACGTATACTTCGTCGAAGCCCAGACGGAGCAGAAAAAGAATAAGGGAAAAGGAAAGCAGAGTCTCGAAGTGGCCCTAAAGCAACTCGGTGTCGAGGATGAAGAGCGGAAGAAGCGCGAACTATTCGACGACACTTTCCTCCCCTCCAAAAACCTTCAGCACGTAACCTACCAAGCTCAACAAGAAATCCCCGACGCCATTGGTGGATTCCAGCCCGACATGGACCCGCGACTCCGTGAAGTTTTAGAAGCGCTCGAAGACGAAGAATATGTCGACGGCGAGGACGACGATTTCTTCAAGACACTCGCCAAAGACGGACGAGAGCTAGACGACGCAGAATTCGACGATATATTTGAAGACGAAGGCTGGGAAACGGACGATACAGCCAAACCAGGACACGACGACGATGAAGCACCTGCTCTCGTCCCAGTAACACCAGGAGAGGATTTAACAGGCGAAGAAGCAGACATAGTACAAAACGAAAATTGGCTAGAAGACTTCGCGCGATTCAAAAAGGGGCAGAAACCCGGTCGTGCTCCCAACCCGGCGCAATCAGAACTAGCATCTACCGTTCTGACGACGACCACCAATGGCGGACGCCGCAAAAAGCGGAAAGGAGCACTGACTTCTCAGTCAGGATTCTCCATGACGTCTTCAGCGCTCGTGCGAACAGAACAACTCACGCTGCTCGACGAGCGGTTCGAAGTCCTAGAGCAGAAACATTACAATCCCTCCTCTGACTTCGATGATTTCCCCGAAGACGATGAAGCTCAAAGCGTTGCGCCATCAATGATGAGCACCGCGTCTTCAGTAACCGGGACAACGAGAGGTGATTTCGACTCTATACTAGACGAGTTCCTGGGTGAGTACAGTATGCATGGCAAGAGGCGCGTCAAGAAGGGACAATTCGGTAATGGTGTTGAGCAATTCGATGAGTTTAGACGAGAGTTGGGCCCGGCGAAGATCCCTGCCAAGTACGGGGTGAAGCAGAAAGGCACTGCTGCTGCGCTGAGCTTTGGTGCGCCAAAGGGGACGTAATGGTTTAGATAGAGGTGTGAGAAATTGAGGATGATGATACCCTGTGCGAGTGGAGTTACCCTGCAATATTATGAATCAGTGTCTGCCTACACGATCTACTACACCTTCTATCTGCTTTTTGGACTCATAAGAGTTTTATGAGGTAGGATACAAGGTTGAGATAGACAACACAAGCCTGAGAAACGGATATATGATAATTGTGCTTCCCAAATGATCTTAGATATCCAGGTGTATGATTTGCCATGTTGAGATCATGCTAATCATGATGATCGCTTTACAACACGCTATGTAGGCAGTGTGATAAAGCAGTGGAGGCATCTCGAATCGTGAATTCAACCAATCATCGTACGGTTCAATGATTATTCACAATAAAGAACGAGTGGGAAAATAAAATCCCTCCGAATGATGTACCCTACGGCGATAACCCTGTGTGACACAGCTTACCCTGCAATGGTGCGAAGATGTCCACCTCAAAATCGCAGCATCGCAGCACCCCAATAGAAGACACATAGTTCATATTTCATGAAAGCATCAATTCAACGTACTGCTACAGCGTATCTGTTGTATCTGTAACTTCTGCTTGCTACTGATACACAAGGACACGCCCCACATGGATGCATGCAATAGCCAAGCGCACTGTTGCGATTTCCTAGCAGTGATCCATCGAAAATGCATCGAAAAGGAGGGCAGCATGAGCTTGGTGGCAAATGCGACAGCATACGAGAGTAGAGTAGAGTCGCTCGGGTAGTGGATACTGAGTTGCTGTCCTTGCTCTTCACAAGCCGAACAAGTGGCCTCTCAACTCCGCTATCCAGGCAATCCAGCGCGCATACCAGCGCAGCTGTCGTTCTTCTTCATGTTTACGTTCCCGCTGCTGTTGAGGTGTATCTGCTTCCTAGCGGTGACCATTTATAGCAGGTGGGGGCCGCTCGGGACCATAAGCCCCAGGCACATTCGGTATTTCCTCCTCCGTGTCGTCATCGAATTCGCCTTCATCGCTGAGACCTTCTTCTCCCTCGTACTCGCATTCGCTATCGTCGATGCCCTCATCCAAGTCTTCCGCGCCCTGGGCACGGTCGCCGGAGTGGTCGACGTGACCTTGCATGCCGGCGGGTATGCCACGACCTTGCTGCTGCATTTGATTAATGATGCTCTTCAGCTTGTCGTTCTTCTTCTTGACGTCATCAAGATCCTGCAGGTTCTTGTTACGCTCTTCAGCCATTTTAAGAATGTTTTGATTTAGAGCGGTATCCTTGCGCCGATATGACTCATTCTCCTTCTCCAGCTTCTTAGTCTTCTTGGACATGTCTTCCATCTCCTTGCGAAACGTTAAAAACAGATCGTTACTGTTATTAAGGGTATCCTCGACCTCGTCGCTTGTTAACGCCTGTGTGGGGCGTGCAAGTGAAAGAAACAGGATACATACCTGCTTGAACTTTTCAACGTAGACGTTGAGTTGGTTCCTGAGCTCGGTCTCCGTCTTGGTAAAGGTGAGCACCTGATTGTTAAGCTGGCGCGCACGCGCTGCCTCGGCCTCGGCCGTTTTCTTCTGCTGCTCGTAACGCGCCATGTTCCATTGGACCTCGATCTCTTTCGTTCGCATGGCGGAGTGGAAGTGAAGATCTCGTAGCTCGTACTGATCGATGAAAGACTTGAAGCGATTCCTGAATCTGTGATAAGTGTTAGAGAGACGTTGAAACAAAGTAGCAGGTGGGTGCAACTGTACAGTTCGTCGGCCTTAATGGGAACTACCTGCTTGCGCGGGTTGTCTTTCTCCTCTTGGTAGCCCTCGAGAGTTTCTAGCACCTTCTTAAAGCGCTCGTCGGAAGAGGATTTGAGGCGATCATGGGCGTCGTTCAGGGTTCGGTGTTCGTTCTACATGAAACCTGCATCAGCCGGAGCCACCGTCGCGGAGCATGCAATGTTCTTCTTGTACCTTGAGCTTGTTGTTCTCCTTTTGCAACTCGCGGCAGAGCTTCTCCAACTTCTCCTTCAGTCCAACTTGTTTGCTCAGATCGGTGCGGCTAGAGTCCTTCTCTTTCTGCAGCTGATCTGCGCGTTTCTTATTCTTAATATTCTCACGTTCCAGGCGTTTGAGGTTAGCAAATAATTCGGATGACCGTCTCGTGAGTAATTCGATTTTATCCATATCATTCATCTTATTCATTTGATGGCTAAGCTCGCGGTTCGCCTTACGGACCTCTCGATCTACAAAGCAGAAATGTCAGCTGAGACACCACAGATTATGAACAAATGGAACCAAAATTGGTGAAAGTATATATGTAGACAGATCGCGTAGTATTTTTGTTGAGAGATCTTCCCGAGCGTAACACAAATGCGCAGAACAGCGCAGGCAGGGTTGCAAGTTGAACTAGGCCCCGAGTCTCTGCGATGCTAAAGCATGACGCAGGTAGAGACTCGCGGTATTGACGCCATCGTCGCGTTCAAGGGTTAGTGGCAGAGCTGACTTGCATCTCTTTTTCCTGCCTGCTACCGTGATAATGTGGCAGTTCGGATCTCAGGGTTTTCAGGTCCAGCCTCCTGATCGCTTGAGGAAACGCGGAGAGCAACCACAAGGGGTAAAGCTGGTGACATACCGATTTCAGCTTCCTGTTCTCGCTCGGTGGACTTGTCGGTCTCTAGCTGGGATATCCTGGCGGCGACCAGCTTTGAAGCTTCGGAGGAGGCCATAGCTTTCTTTCCTTTCGCTTTCTTGCCGGCAGCGTTGGAGGCTAGAGTAGGATTGGGAACTGGAGCAGGTCGTGGATCGTCTACTGGAGCATGGTGGTGGCCGTTGGTAAGAGATGCGTCGTCGTGTACGTGTGCGGTTGTGCCGTTTGGGGTAGAAGCGAGAGGGGCTGGGGTCGCGGAGGGTACACGATGAGCAGTGGTTGCCATGGTAGAGTTAGGAAGTCAATCGTGGTCTGTGGGAAGTTACATTGTTTAGTGACGTTACGGGGTGGCAGTGGTAGTCGCAGTGGCAGCGACAGCAACCTTGCAAATGCATCACTCGTCACTGCCGGCGTCTCATTGGCTGCGAAGGCTGCTTACCTCGAGCTAGATAACAGCATTTGGGGTAGTGGAAGGAGGGCAGAGGTTGTCTTTGAGACAGAGGAGGAGCAGGAGTTGAGTGGGCAGAGCGGAGGGGGATTGGTCTGGTCGTCGGCGCGTATGGATGTTGGGAGTAGTGGTCACGATGGTTAATTCAGCGACCCAGAGAAGTTTGCTGTGTCTCTAAGACGAAGGCAAGATGATGGAACACTGCTTTGTGCAATAACGCTGCTTAGATGGGTACTACAAGTGCAGCTAAGTGATGAAATAATCGGGGCGTTGTTGGCCACGTGCACAGCTTTCCGTCTGCAAATATGACACCCATCCCCCAACCCATCGTTTCATCACAACGGTCCAAGTTCAGAGGATCCCACATTAGATTTTGCTCGAGCAATCATAGGCGAGCTGTGGTAGATGAATGCCCCTTTTGCTTTGGCTCGCGACAGCACGGGGCAGAATGATGATTCTGAGACTGACACCTACCTAAGTACGTATATCGCAGCGATGATTACCCTTATTGCACATTTACTTCTGTAGTGCACCCTCCTTGTGTCATAGCAATAGAGATCATTTGGTCTGTAATTCAAACATCGTTTGTTCACAACCAGACATACAAGTTGGCAACAAAGGTCCAAACTGCCCAAAGCCAAGGCTTGTTTGTAATTGGCATTGCGTGGGATACTCTCTTATATGCATAATCTTGATTGCTACATGGTACCTAAACGTGAATAAGCATGGTTTGGCCAATCTTATGCGCGTCATAACGTGCCGAGTTGCTGTCGCTCTTTGACTTTCGGAAATTTTCGAGGTGCATTACAATTGCCCTGCCTCTGGATTGATTTCATTGTAACCTAGATAATCGGCCCTCTTGTTGTTTCCCCAGACATTGACTGGACTTGTTTTTTATTTTGTCCTTCTCTTCCATTTAGTCTCTCAGAGGAGAACTTCCCGCTTACTTCATCTGAGATCCCATCCCGTCCTCTACGATATCATGTTGCGCAACGCCGTCAAGGGCGCTGCCAAGAGGGCTGTGACAGAGCTATCCCAGTATCCCAAGCCCGGCGAGAAGCTGCACGGCTTCACGCTGCTGAGAACGAAACATGTTCCCGAGCTTGAGTTGACCGCTCTGCACTTAAAGCACGACAAGACCGGTGCCGACTATCTCCATATTGCCCGCGACGACAGCAATAATGTCTTCTCCATCGGCTTCAAGACGAACCCCCCGGACGATACCGGTGTTCCTCACATCCTCGAGCATACCACTCTCTGCGGCAGCGAGAAGTATCCCATCCGAGACCCCTTCTTCAAGATGCTGCCTCGCACCTTGTCCAACTTTATGAACGCCTTCACCGCATCCGACCACACTTTCTATCCCTTCGCCACCACAAATGCCCAGGATTTCCAAAACCTCATGTCCGTCTACCTTGATGCGACTCTACATCCGCTACTGAAGAAGACCGACTTCACACAGGAGGGGTGGCGTATAGGACCCGAGAATCCTAGGGTGGCCGAGGCAGACGGCGAAGCTAAGCCAGAGGACAGCAAACTTGTCTTCAAGGGTGTTGTATACAATGAAATGAAGGGCCAGATGTCGGATGCCGGTTACCTTTATTACATCCGTTTCCAAGACGAGATATTCCCTTCCATCAACAACTCTGGAGGCGACCCCCAGAAGATTACCGACTTGACTTATGAGCAGCTAAAGAAGTTCCACGCTGAGCACTATCACCCAAGTAATGCCAAGCTGATGACTTACGGAGACATGCCCCTAGCCGATCACCTCAGGGAGGTCGACGCGCAGATGAGCGCATTTGACAAGATCCCGGCTGACATTGAGCACAAGCAGCCCCTCGATCTAAGTGATGGGCCCCGGAGTGTGAAGGTTACGGGTCCCATAGATCCACTGGCAGACCCAGACAAGCAGTTCAAGACTTCTGTTTCGTGGACAGCAGGCGACACTAGTGATGTACTGGAGTCGTTCTCGATTGCTTTGCTCTCGTCACTGCTCATGGATGGATATGGTTCTCCTTTCTACAAGGGCCTCGTTGAGAGTGGCCTAGGAACAGATTTCAGCCCGAATGCTGGATATGACAGTTCGGCGGCAACTGGCATCTTCTCAGTCGGTCTTACTGGCGTGAGCGAGGCAAACGTCGAAAGGGTCAAGGAGACTGTACATCAAATCCTGAAAGATGTCCGCGCCAAAGGATTCGATAAGGGCAAGATCGAAGGCTATCTCCACCAACTTGAGCTTGGCTTGAAGCACAAGACTGCCAACTTTGGCATGTCTGTGATCCAGCGGTTGAAAGGCAAATGGTTCTCAGGCACTGACCCATTCGATTCGTTGGCTTGGAACGACACCGTAAATGCTTTTGAGGCTAAGCTTGCAAAAGGCGGATACCTTGAGAGCCTCATGGATAAGTACTTTTTGAATGACAATACCCTAACATTCACCATGGCGCCGTCTGAATCGTTCGGTTCAGATCTGGCCAAAGAAGAGGAAGAACGTCTCGCTTCTAAAATTGCGCTTGCAGCGAAAGAAGCAGGTGGTGCCGACAAGGCTCAGAAATTCCTTGAGCAGCGAGAGCTCGACCTTTTAGCGGAGCAAGGCAAATCCAATACCCAGGATCTCAGCTGCCTCCCAACTGTCTACGTGAAGGATATTCCGAGAACAAAGGAACCTGTCGTCGTCAGAGATGAGGTTGTCAATGGGACAACCGTTCAGTGGCGTGAGGCCCCCACTAATGGCCTCACTTACTTCCGCGCCATCAACACTTTCGAGAACCTGCCCGATGAGCTTCGCGAACTTATTCCACTGTTCACTGACTCTATAATGCGCCTCGGCACCAAGGACATGACAATGGAGCAGCTTGAAGACATGATCAAACTCAAGACGGGTGGCATTTCCATTGGCTACATGTCAACACCCTCTCCCACTAACTTCGAGCAAGCCTCTGAAGGGCTTGTTCTAAGAGGTATGGCGCTTGATCGCAACGTTCCCGACATGTTCGATCTGCTGCGTAAGCTTATCCTAGAGACTAATTTCGACAGCCCAGAGGCAGCATTGCGCATCAGACAGTTGCTCCAGGCTTCGGCGGACGGTGTCGTGAATGACATTGCCTCATCAGGCCATGCTTATGCTAGACGTTATGCTGAGTCAGGCCTGACTCGTGATGCCTATCTAACAGAGCAAGTCAGTGGTCTGTCACAGGTCAAGCTCATCACTTCATTAGCTGGAAGACCTGAGTCAGATCAACTAACAGATGTGATTGAGAAATTGAAACAGATCCAAGCATTCGCAATTGCTGGCAGTAATATGCGCACGGCTCTTACGTGTGGATCTGACGTCGCTCAAGCAAATTCATCTGCTCTCACGCATTTCATGGCATCTCGCGCCAGCGAATCCATCACCTTCCCTAATCCTCCCGCGCAAAACTCGACACGCGATATCAAAGCTTTCTTCCCACTGCCATATCAGGTCTACTACGGATCCTTGGCCCTACCAACAGTCTCCTACACCTCTCCCCATGGAGCGCCTCTCCAGATCCTAGCCCAGCTACTCACCCATAAACATCTACACCACGAGATCCGTGAAAAGGGTGGTGCATATGGAGGCGGTGCCTACATGAAAGGCCTCGAAGGCTTATTCGGCTTCTACTCATACCGGGATCCCAATCCGCAGAACACGCTCTCCATCATGCGAAACGCGGGTCGTTGGGCCGCAGACAAAAATTGGTCCGATCAAGATCTGGAAGAAGCTAAGATATCCGTCTTCCAGGGCGTCGATGCACCCAAGTCGGTGAACACCGAGGGCATGTTGCGATTCGTCTCAGGCATCACAGATGAGATGCAGCAGACCAGACGCGAACAGCTTCTCGATGTCACTAAGGACCAGGTCCGCGAGGTGGCGCAGAGATATATCGTTGATGCGCTTGCCTGGAAGAAAGAGCGGACTGCGTTCTTGGGTGCGAAGCAAGATTGGGTCGATGACTCTTGGAAGGTTAAAGAGATTGGCGTTGAAGTCGCTCCAGAAGTCGCCCAAGACGCTGTTCCGGAAGCTTCGCATTACGGAGTTGCGTCGTAACGGCGTTGTAATACCACACTGTATAAAGGTCATCTGCGATACCACCCATGCGCTATATATTCTTCTCAGCTATTTGTATATAGAACCTGTACTATAATCCCACCATGTAGAATCTTTTATGAGCTCCCTTGCTCATATCTCCCGTTCGCTTTCTCATATTTACCCCTTTATCACTGTCCACACTTATCCCCTTCAGCGTTCAGATACGATACGTCTTCACGCTTTATCAATAGCATGGAGACCACAAAAAGACGCGAGATTAATCAATACCAGGGTTTTGGTGCAAACTAGAACCCGGTTATAGCTCCTTGCATTTCAGACTCGGATTCCGTAGCGTTGGAACTCCGGACTATCGAAGTGAGTACATGCTTTTTGATCGCCGTTCTGTGCATCGTAGAGTAGGCGTTCACGGAGGTGGCGAGGGTGGTTATTCGGCAGTTTCGTACGATACGCCGAAGGGAAAATGGTGATCGGTAATTGAAACTGCAAGTATCTGCATGGCGCATCGGAACTAATGTCATCGTTCGAGACCATAGCTAGCAGCTCCAGATAGTGCCCTTCACTGGGGGCGGCCCGGAGACTTCCTTACCAGATAAAATTGACACAACAAGCGGCACATTGGGTAGGTTGGGCCATTTTCGCCCCTTGCAGATTCAGACTCCTGAATTTGGAAAATATCGATCAAGATCTCTGTCGCGCATTGGGCTCAGATATCGGTCACTTCCACTTTAGATCCCGTAATGGTTAACACAATGGACGCAGTCTATGACACTAACGG
The DNA here is from genome assembly GCA_022432385.1 of Xylariaceae sp. FL1272. Taxonomy (NCBI): domain Eukaryota; kingdom Fungi; phylum Ascomycota; class Sordariomycetes; order Xylariales; family Xylariaceae; species Xylariaceae sp. FL1272. Next base: position 281,674 of record JAJJXC010000042.1, read on the forward strand.
CTCCAGAGGATGATGGTGCCACCGAATCTGCCCTGTTAAATGGTTTTATGCTTCAGTGGTGTATCTAACGGTATTAACATTCAAAGAACATCCGTTACGTTTCAAATCATCCATCTATCATTTGCAGACACGAGCTCGCTTGTCCACCTTGAGTAACTCAATTTATGGCTCCCAGCTTGACACCAATGTCTCCTATGATCGAATCCCCCAATGGGGTTGCCACTATACCTCGCACAACAAATATGGCGCCATTCAACAAACGACAGATACCCTCATCAGGCTTGACCGCCATGTGTCATCCATTGACCGAGAAGGCCATCCGAGAAGTGAACGAATTCTTCCTCGAGCACTGGAAGTTTCCAAGCCCTCAAGTTCGAAAGAGATTCGAAGGTGACGGCATGACTCGTGTGACATGCTTCTATGTCTGCAAATCACTTGACGACCGTTTGATTCTCGCTTGCCGCCTTATCACGCTCCTCTTCTTGATTGACGATGTGCTGGAGCATATGTCGCTAGAAGAGGGGAAGGCGTACAATGAGAAGACGTTCACCTTCTTTCGAGGAGACGCTCAGCCTAACCGCACGGTTCCCGTTGAGTGGATTTCGTATGATTTATGGCAAGATCTACGAAAATGCGACAAACAGCTCGCAGACGAGATGCTTGAGCCAGTGTGGATGTTTATGGGTTCTCAGACTGATCTGCGTCGGCTCACAAAAATGAGTTTCGGAGAATATCTTGAATACCGAGAGACCGATGTCGGCAAAGGGTCAGTTCTAATCATTAATCTTGGTATGCCCGCACCGCGTTAACGAAACGAGATTATAGTGTACTAAGTGCTCTAATTCGATTCACTGGCGCAATCCATCTCTCTCCCGAAGATCTCGCTATTGCAGACAGGGTTGACAGAAACTGCGGAAGACATATGGCTGTTGTGAATGACATCTGGAGCTATGAGAAAGAGGTACATGCAGCAAAGACTCTTCACGAGGAAGGAGGAGTGCTCTGCACGGCGGTAGCCATTCTTGCTAATGAGACCAGTATCTCTGTCGATTCTGCGAAGCGAGTTCTCTATCAACTCTGCAGAGAATGGGAAATTGAGCAGGAGTCCCTAGTAGAGGAAGCACTTGCGCAAAAGGATACTCCGGAATTTAGAGAGTACTTGAAGCGGATCGAGTATCAAATGTCGGGCAATGAGTTCTGGAGTCGATCTACGGACCGGTATCTCAAACCAGCAGCAGCTTAGTCTCATGTATATTCATCTTTGCAGTAAATGGGATGATATAGTATTGTGATTGGAAGAAGACTTGGAAGGGTTTTAACTAGACTCAGCTCCAAGTTGCCCAAACAATTCCATTGAAGACGCAGATCGTATTACCATTACGTACATTAGTTACGCCGTACTCAACTGTGAGACATCTCTGGCGTCGCTCTTTCAACTGTGTGAACATCGCTCGAGCAGATAGGTCTAGAACCCAATAATCCAATCATTTCAATACTTTTATTCATCCTTTCTTGCAAATGCCACGCCTACTTGTTCGCAGCGCTCTATGCTGTGGTCCATAGTCCACCCACAGCCCATGTTGCTGGGGTTGAGGTGTCACGTCGATTGTCACTTGAACGCGAATCGGTACACAACTATCGATGACAGAGCATTATAAGGCCAATCTAATATCCGAGCCTACGTGGTCTCGAAAGCGACCTTGGCACTTGGGGCATAAAGTAACCGAATTCAAATGCACAAGAGCTCGTGGTCTAAGCTTCAGCTACCTACCTAGTCGTCAAAACTCTGCAAGTGTATGAATTCCGCGATAGACTTGGACCATAACCTTATCTTTCGAAAGATCTGACTTGATGCATGAGAACACTGTGGCCGGTGATGTGTTTGGCATAAAATCCACTTGCGGTGTAGATCATGATTCTGAATTGACGAAATTGGCCAGATATGGAACTGTCCGTTGTCACTAAAAATAGTCGAACAGATTCTTGGGAAGATGTAAGCATCTCGATACGGAAGGATTGATGCGATATGAATGTTGGGTATTTACAGAAATGCTCAGCTCGGATACTTCTCTAAACAGTAACCAACGCTATGCGGCCAACGGCGGAGATCTACTCTTAATACCGATTGCGTGATAGTATAAATTTGGATACTTTCAAATTCAAGTGTGAGTTAACAACGCATGAGCGCTGTTTATGCTTATCCTTAATTCTGTACTTATCGCTTATAACAAGATGTATGATATATTAAACATCCTCTGCCGAGACCCCTCGATCCTGCACTCTGAGCAGCGCTCTGACCGAAGACTCAGTAGCTTCTAGGCGCTGGATCATCGATTCTGTCTTCAAATCTTGTGAGACCTGTTTCAAACAAGGAAAGAAGTCAAGCAAACTCCGGATGTTCAAATCCAGCAGTGCCTGGAAGAGCTGATGATATTCGCAATCATCAATATTGTAACTTCCGAACCGTACCCTCCTCTCCCCCGATTTGAGAAAGCCTTGAACATTTGGCTTCTCCGATAAAAAGGCAATCCGCTTGCATAACCCTGCCAATGTATCCGCTAAGAACGAGAGCATCACTATGCTCTCTATTCGCGTAGCACACCTTTCACAGCTCAGCATCTCTCTCCCATGGCGCAAAGCGTTTTTGTGCGTAGCTAAAGCGGTCTCCAAAGCAACGCCCGGTGTTTGTGCTCCTTCATCTGTAATATTTTTGACTTCGTCCATCAGCAATATCACCCGACTCAGGCACTGGCAATATAACGAGGACCAAGGGACATGTGGTATTGGAGGGTGAAATGTAGGCACTGCTCCTTCGTCTTGGAAACTTAGTAGCGTCGTGTATGAGCCAGTTTTAGGTGAGTCTAATGGTGTGATTTGTGGTACAAAGGTATTGGGTGATATATCTAATGAGAGACCAGCTGGTGGTATCACTGGCGTTATAGATACCAAGAATTCGGACATATCCGTGTCGCAGTATTCTTCAGCAGATGTGTCAACTATATCTGAGCCTGATAGGTCGAACAATTCAACTGGCCTCCCTGTGACACTGGAGGGTTGACAAGCGTCTTCCGAGGAAGAGCTATTCACTCTTCCCGAAAGAGATGATGCTGGCGGCGAGACTTCATTCCTGGTCCCATCATGTGGTTTTTGGGGCTGCAGGCGTGTCTCTGGTGGTTTCGACGCAATGGGAGGCTCTGGCCTTGCATACTCGCATGTGCGAGATAGGGTTTTGCATCTACCGCATCCATCGAATTCACCAGTACACCTGGTCTTCTTGGCTCGACAGTAAGCACAGGCTTGAGGCACAGTCGTCCTTGCAGTGACTAGGTCGAAGGTCTGCGGCCGCTGCTCTGGGTTCCCCTTGGCGTCCAATCTCCAACTGCTGAACATGGCGACGGGTGAAGTTACGGATCATATGCTAAACGTAAATAGGAACATATTGCAAGAAACTCAAGTTGCTGGCTATTGTTCTTCTTAAGCAAGCGGGCAGTTATCACGAATGGTCAATCGAAGGACAGCCCAAGGAATGCCATCCGATAAGAGTCTTCATGCTGTCAGCAAATGTTCCAACATCATACACGTTTCCTTGTTGTTCTGTTGGTAGCTTCTTAGGATTGTAAATCAGCTGGGCTGCATTTGTAATTATCATATGCTGTTTCACCTGCAGTGCATTCGGTGTATATCAGGACTGCGAGGCGATTGGCCTGCCAGCTCGAGGCTTTGACCTCTTACCTGGTTGCCTGTCATGGTGGGCTCAGTACTAGAACTCTTCATCCTCATCGCCATAAACATTACGGTTAGATACCATAAGAGTGTTGAATACGATGTGCTTATCTGCATTTCGTCAGCGTCAGCCTCCTTACATGGAACTTTTTTGGTATGACCTCAAACCTACAACCTCGATTGAGGCGATTGGCCATACTTTTCAACGTTGGTAACCACGCCGAGGTCCAACAGCATGTGCTGCTCATCTGACATCGCTATTCGAGGCACAGTCCATTGGCCAACACCATGAGTTCATTGTGTGGCATGATTGATTGCATACCCGAGTAGAGGATGAAGCAGGCTGTGGTTTGTTGGTGTTCTCCATTTATACCCGCCAGCTGGTATCTTCGAAACTTGTTGGTCCATACCGCAGCCATGCCGTGAACAGGAAAATACAATGCACGTCGCGTATAGATTTTACCGAGGGGCTCACGCTCTATGAACAAGTACGATGACCACCATTGACATTCTGTGGTCATATTCATCCAAGCTGTCTTCTTGACTGGCCAATGCTTTGATAGTAAAGGCAGCCACAAAGACTTTTCTTGTGACTCTTAATCGTTGGCTCCCTTTCGATATCAATGCATCCGATCTTGAACCCGTTGGGGGGAAAATTCCATAGACTCACTCTTGATGCATTGCGGCTACCAGGTTGGGGAAACACGTATATATTATATTTATAAGGCTGTACGGTGCAGAAACTCAAATTAAGTCATTGGCATAGACGCGGACAACAGAGCCTTCGAAGCTAACGTGCGTATGCTGATTCTGTCATCTTTCTCGATCAGGAATAACAGTAGTACGCGCCAATAAGAGGTCCATACCGCTGTACCACCGAAGATGGTAACCAGACAAAAGGCTCGAGCTGGCACGTAAGGCACCTGTCAGTACTGATATACCAGATCCACCGTTAGTGACACAGCGTTGGGAACCGGAGGTGCGCACACCCACTGCACCGTCTTGCATTTGGTATTGCTTCCGCAGTATCTGTGCTTAATGTCCAGTGAGCGTCATTCACAAACGCCAAAGCTGCGTTTGAATCAGTATCAACTGGTATGAATCGGTGTTTCTGCTCGCTAAGTAATTCTTGCGAGGACAAGGCTGGGAAAGTTTCTAAGTGGATAAAAATACAGAATTTCACATTAAATACTGCTCCGATTTAATCCGCCTCGAACTGTTAGCTGCAGTTAGCTACATTCTCGCTCAGATATCAGGAAACAATGATAGAGAATTTTTATTGGTTCTTACCTTGCACGCCGGTGAATTCTGTCCTTGCTTGGTGGTATCGTACAAGCCTTCGAGGAGGAATGTAAGGGGGCTTGATTTCATATTTCTCAAGCCACCGGCAACTACTTAATGCAGCAGTCACCGCTGAATGAACCCATCGTTCCTGCTGCCTTGCTTTTGAAATTCAAGGCCGATTCAAATACTTCAAATCTGAGGACGAAATACAGATATGGTTCCGCAAGATCCAACAAGATGTTCAACAGCTTGATGTTTGAGTCAACTATCCTCGTCAACTCGCCCGATTGGTCTACTCTGATCTCCATACTCTTAATAGTCGTAAGACTAACTCCTATCCTGTTGCGTACTGGTTCATTGAGCATCCTTTTCAGCATACAACTCAGTTGCGTTCGCTTACAGACTCCTTCCCAGAGCATTGGGCTCTTGGCATATAGTGTTATCTTCAGTTTGTATTTCCACCCCCTCAGTCAGTATCCGGGCCCGAAATTTGCCGCCCTATCAAATGTAAGATTCGATACCTCTTAGTAACCGCATACATTGTTTGACGGGCAAGCGAGATAGATTCCGCATTGTTGGTGGTTTTTGAGAGGAAGACAACCCCACAAGTTTCATCGACTTCATGAGAAATACGGTATGACACGAGACCAAAACCGTTGATGTAATTAACTAGCTAACTTCCGCATAAGGTCCAGTGGTTCGCACCGCGCCAAATGAGCTGTCATTCAATACCGCCCAGTCATTCAAAGATATATATGGGCTACGGCAAGGGCACAAAGTATTTATCAAGGGCGAATTCTACGCAGGTGGCACTTTCGCTGGACGTGGCGTTGGATCCATAGTTAGCGAGCGTGACCCAGCTAAGCATGGTCATATGCGACGGCTTCTAGGACACGCGTTTTCACTGACATCTCTGAAGGAGCAAGAAGGCCTCATAATCGAGACAATAGACCGATTCATTGAACTCGTGAAGACTAAAACATGCACGCAGGGCGAGATATTCGATATCTCCAAGGGCTACGAGAAAATGGCGTTTGATATTATCGGAGATCTTGCATTTGGGCAGACATTTGGCGCACTTGAATCAGGCAAGCTCGTTGCTTCCATTTTGTTATACCCTTCTGATGGTTCCAGATGAGACACACCCATGGATTGCAACCCTCCTCGGAGCATTGACAAAAGGTGCGATGGCGGATACATTTAAGCGTTTCCCAGCCGCAGCCCGTATCCTTGGCGTTGTCGCGCGGAAGCAGATTACGAAACTGTATGCCGATACAACTACAAATGAACAAATGGCTATCGACCTCGTTGAAAAGTGCGTATCCTATTTTTCTACTCGGTCTTGGTTCCGACGCCTTACTAACCGCTGGCCTCCGCAATGCAGACGTATCAAAACTCAAACAAGCCGAAAGGACTTCATGTCAAGGATTCTCGAGCATCGTGATGATGAGCGGCACAAGGTCTCTGATTTGCAACTGGCGGCTCACTCTTGGGACTTCGTTGCCGCGGGCAGCGAAACCACTTCAACAGCCCTCTCATGCTGCACCTACTATATCCTACGCAATCCATCTATCATGGCGAAGCTGACATCTGAAGTCCGCAGCGCATTCACTACATACGCTGAAATCAACGACACGTCTACCAAGGATTTGTCGTATTTGAATTCTGTCTGTCTTGAATCAATGCGCATTTTCCCACCACTTCCATTGGGTGTTCCCCGCATAGTACCCGAAGGTGGTGATACCGTCGACGGACACTTCTTGCCAGGTGGTGTAAGTAGCCTATAATGTGAACCACTGCGTACTTTTCTAGTTGCCCTCTGTTGATCTGACCTCTAGATCACGGTTGCTACGAATCCAATGGCTGCTAGCCTGGATGCACGCAATTTCAAGAACCCACTGTCCTTCGATCCAGAAAGATGGCTCCAGAATGATAAAATGGCAGAGGATCGGGATGATCTTGACGCTAGCCAGCCTTTTTTGCTGGGTGCAAGAGTATGTTTAGGGAAAAGGTCAGTTGCTTAGTGACTTTGGAACTGAATTCTCTTGCTCACTAAGTCTGACTGATTTTGGGATTTGTAGCCTAGCTTGGATGGAAATGCGCACAACGCTTGCAAAGGTTGTGTTCACGTTTGACCTGGTTTTAGTAGATCAGGACCTCGATTGGCTCAGAGATTCGCGAATGACGACACTCTGGCGAAAACCGCCTTTGAGGATTCGCGCTTCTCTTGCTCAGTGATAGGAATGTTGACTTGGCGGCCGTTTCTTTTCTGTGTTTTTTATCCTGGTTTAACCTTTTCCTTACCTTTTTGCGCCAGAATGGACATCGGGTTAGAAGATGACACCGACCACGGAGAAAGCTTAGATGAATCGGTTGATCAGTTGGACTTGCACCGTTAAATATCTAATTCCGTCAGACATTCCTGTAGCCATGTCGGTGTCATGATATCGCATAGTTATGGGGAAGTTGAATTAAGCATTCATGCGCCCGAAACATATGTTGTTGAGAAATGGAAGATAGCCAATTACCGCAGGTGAATAAGCAGTTTACCTAGGTAGGTAGTCTTTTTGTAAGGAACAGATGCCTTCGACCGCTCTAGACTTTTGCCTTACATCTGTTTCGTTGGTAGGGTAGACCAGCCTTCTGTATAAATCTGAATGGCCATCCGAATTGCCTGTGATTGTATGATATAGCGAAGTGGGATTGTTATCTCACATTATCTCGGCGTGCATCGATGCATTGAGCTTGTCATCCAGACTCGCCAGATTCAACCCATTGTGCCGGGTATAGCGCTTGATCTCGGCTCGGTGCTGGGTAAGTTTCGGGCAACGGGAGAAGTTTGGACCAACGGAGCAAGGCCGGTGACGTAAGTATCTGTCACAGTCACACAGTTCGGCGCTGCATCTGTCATTATTTCAGCTGCCTGTCATCACCAACAACTTGTGCTAAGTAAAGGCCATCCCTGCTTACGGGCATCTGGAGTTGACCCCGCTATGATCTTAGGCGACAGGGCCGTAAGAGTTCAGGAACATTTTGACGGAGATACTTTGTTCGCTGTGAGAAAGGCGTATGCGTGGATTTTAAATATCACTTTGGGGGATTGGTGTTTTCTCCGCATTTCTGGAGAAGTGGCCAGGTTATATGGCATCGGCACCAGAAGACGATGATCCCGAGCAGTAGCCGGAGCCAGTCACGTCGGACTCGGTATTACAGATGTCGCCTGGCGAGGGGCGCAGTATAATATCCGGAACAGTTGTAATATTGTAGTCTATTAGCAAGCTGCTTGCTGATTTCATAGCCTTTCGTTGCCGAATGTTTGATTTCTATTGGGACCTTCAAACATGGCAACGATGTAACTTTTGGGTATATCCTCTATCCACAAATGAAATGGAATTCATAACACAGATCTATGCCTCGTCCGCCCAAACATCATATCCAAAAGTGTCCTTCATATTGACAAATCTCGTATGTCTGCCCTCGGCAACCTTCTCAACAGCTGCGAAGTCCTCGTCGCTCAACTCGGGAATCTGCGCATTGCTTTCAATTCTGCTTGGCGTCGAGCTCTTGGGCAGCACGACGTATCCTCTCCTCAATCCCCAGGCAAGCAAGACCTGTGCTAACGTGTTGCCGCTGCGGTCTGCGACCTCGTTCAGCGTCTTATTGGTACGGACTTTCTCGCCCGTGTTGGGAACTTGGTCTTGGGAGCCAAGTGGTGAGTACGCCTCGATAACGATGTCGTTCTCTTGGCAAAACTTGATGAGTTCGGTGTTGGGGAGGAAAGGGTGAACTTCAACTTGGTTGACCTGAGGCTTGACCTTGGCGAAAGACATAAGTTTCTTCAAGCCGGGGATCGTCCAGTTGGAAACACCAATTGACTTGGTCTTGCCGCTGGCGAGCAGATCCTCCATAGCTCTCCATGTCGGCTCGGGGTTCTCGGTCAATTCCTTCTTGATAATGTATTTCCCGTCAGCGCCGAGTTTGGGCTGCTTGTCCTCGCCCGATTCGGCAGCAATTGGCCAGTGCACGATGAAGAGGTCAACGTAGTCGAGACCGAAGTTCTGGAGCGAGTTCTCAAAGGACCATTTTACTTCCTCCGGCTCGTGGAGATGGTTCCAGACTTTGGTTGTGATGAAGAGGTCCTCACGCTTGACCGAGGGGTTCTCTTTCAGGAAGTCTCTAACAGCCTCACCTACTTCGCCTTCGTTGAGGTAGAACCACGCGCAGTCCAGGTGCCGGTAGCCGGTTTCCAGGGCGCATTTTACGGCCTTGTATGTCTCGCCAACAGCACCCTCGCTTGCAAATGTGCCGAATCCCAAGCCGGGAATCTTGACACCATTGTTCAGTGTGAATGTGCTTGTGTTTGCCGGCATTGTGAAAAAGTGTCTGGCGATAAGGAAAAGATAAGGATTGCAGGGTGTTTTGGGTAGATAGGAGCAAGTAGCGACAATAGTGTATATTCTGTTGGGTGACGTGGTTTTGTGTTAATTAAGCCGTCGTTTACAGTCATATCAACAGCAGCGAGCGCTTGTGCGTTATGTATCGAGCTTACTAGGGGTATGACGCGGTATCACACATGTGAGCGATGATTACAGATCTCCATGGAAAATTCCTACAGGCACATCGCGCCGGATGTTGACAACAAAGCCTTCTCTCGATCAGCGATCAAGGCAAATCCTGCCCGAAGAATCTTCATATGCAAAAAGACCTGACGCGGTAGAGGGGCGAGGGGCACACTGAGGGGCACACTGAGGGGCACACTGAGGGGCACATCGAGGGGCACACTTTACGTCGCTAAACTCTAGTCGGCGGGAACCGAGAGCAGGGTACTCGGCTACGATGTTTTGTTGGCGGCGTGGGCGGTACGGGAGTTGTTCCTTGGGCGCAGATCGCCTGCCAGCTGTACCCGGATCAGCACTGTCGCAGGGATTAGGAGCCTCGTCGGGGAATTCTTGCGGCATCTCTGTCCCCTGAAGGGACCCTGGCGGCCCAGTCAATCGCAAGAATGGAGCGAGCCGCACTGGATGTTTAGTGGTAGCGTGAAAACTCTATCCGCAGAGCCTCCACCGGGCGGTCGAGTCAGTTGCGGATCCGGCGGAGCCGCATGATGTCAGTTACCTTCAGCGGTCACCCCTAGCGGCAGCCAACACTCCATCGTCAAGCATCAATACGGCTTCTTTTCGGGATGATAACTCAACGCATGGCACAGTCGCTGTTTCAGACGCCCTAGAGATTCCGTGAGTTTGGTCAGGATATTTGGGGTCCTATCCACACGAACCACCGAAATGTCTGCAGAGGTGTGTCACTCTTGATAAGATATTAGTCGACCACGATAGACTAACTGTCGCTATTGGACCCCTGAGATGGTGACAGCCCACTCATCTCATACCGCTATGGATACTCGACGTGTAAAGAGGGGAGAAAACTCTGGCAAGTCGGCAGCGTCGTACGTCATGAGGGGCCCAAGCACGATAAGAGTTTTACTCGCGAGAAAGGCTATCGGCTCAGGTGGATGAATAAAAGGGCTGACGAGAAGGCGGTGCTGAAGAAGGTTTAGTGATTCAAGCAGATGCCCCAATCCTCTCCTTCTGCCCCTTCTCTCAAGACCTCTTCGACTGTACTCGGCCCAGCTTGGAGCCAGCTTAACCTCAAGAAAATAATTGCATTGAGACTATAAACGCAAAGACGTCAAGATGCCTATGTTTGAAGATGTCGATTTTGGTGTGAAGGCACCTGCCAACGGTGACCAGCAGCAGGATTCCTCCAAGCGGTCGACGTCTTTGGCGCCTCATGAACAGGGTCTGCCCATCCCAGGTGAACACCAGGGAGACGACCCGATTGAGATTCCAGCAACTAGATCTGCCATGTCTGATATATCCAAATACATGCACAACTTGAGCATCTCCCCATCTCAGAAAGATCGGAGATCTTCGCGCAACTCCTTTGGTGCATCGTTGCCCATTCCTCGATCCAAGAGACAGTCTCGGCTCTCGTCGGTACACAATGCTGAAACAGCAGATGGACGGCCCGTTCGGCCTGGCATGCCTCCCATCCAACCTACTCGCGAGATTCTTGTTAGCCAGGTCCAGGAGGTCGAGGCAAAGAAGGTCAAGCTCGCTAAGAACATGGCCTTTGCCTTCGATATTGATGGAGTCCTCGTCCACGGTGACAGATTGATTCCTGAGGGGCAACGTGCCCTCGAGATTCTCAACGGCGACAACGAGCTAGGAATCAAGATCCCACATATATTCCTAACCAACGGCAGTGGAAAGCCCGAGAAGGCTCGCTGCGAGCAGTTGTCCAAGATTTTGAACAACCATGTCGATACTGAGCAATTCATCCAGTCTCACACGCCCATGAGCGCTTTGGCCTCGTACTACAAGACTGTGCTTGTTGTTGGCGGTGTCGGCTATCGATGCCGCGAAGTTGCCGAGCAGTACGGCTTCCGGGACGTTGTGGTTCCTAACGACATTGTCGCGTGGGACCCCAGCATCGCCCCTTACCGCGAATTCACCCAGCAAGAAGCGGCCATGTCGAGACCAAGAGACTTCAGCAAGCACAACATCGACGCCATCCTGGTATTCTCTGACTCGCGAGACTATGCCACTGATACCCAAATCATCATGGACTTGTTGCTATCCGAGAACGGGCGTCTCACCACGAAGGCCAAGGATCCCGAGTCTCAGCGCATCCCCATCTACTTCTCGCAGGGCGACTTGCTTTGCCCTACCGAGCACTGGCACCCTCGTATGTCGCAAGGTGCGTTCCGTGTCGGCCTGGAAGCCATTTACAAGACTATGACGGGTGTCGAGCTTGAGCGTGTCGTATATGGTAAACCCGAACTGGCCACGTACAAGTACGCTGACGAAGTCATGACGTCCTGGATGGAGCAACTCCACGGTGAGGAGAAGTTGCCAGAGAACATCTACATGGTTGGCGACAACCCAGCGTCTGACATCATTGGCGGCAACATGTACGGATGGAATACCTGTCTGGTACGCACTGGTGTGTTCCAAGGCGGCGACAACGATGAGAACAATCCTGCCAACTTCGGCGTCTTCCCCAATGTGCTCGAAGCCGTCCAGACCGCACTCCGAAAAGAGCTAGGAGATGACTTCAAGATGCATTTTGACGAGACCATCAACCCGGTGCTCCACGGTAGCAAGGCTGACGCGGCTGCCATTGAGGTTTAGGGTTCGGGGTCCAAGAGAATGATTTTTACGATGTGAATGATTTGATAAACCAATTATACCACCCGTTGCTGTCCAGAGGTCAGCTAGGTAGATTGCATTAGCTTTGCGGCGTTACAAGATAGACGGATAAAGAAGGGCCTTAAGACCCACGTTATTAATTCAAGAAGTTTTTGAGTACTTTTCCTGTCATTCAGATGCTCTGGCTTCTTGGTCACCATTGTATTAATTAAATGTGTGCTTGCGATCTCGAGACATCCTGAAGTAACCCTGGCGAGGCGTGTGTTTACAGCGAAACCTGCATCTACCGGTGAGGTGGAACACAAGTTTGCATGACACCTGACACTGCGGTAGGCGTCATTCGAGTCGCACGCGGGCAAGATGGCCAGGTTCGCTCTGCAATGGCAGGTTGTAGGTGATCAATGCCAACACGAGTCAGATGCGATTGATGCAAGAAAGGGTCATTTTCAATGGCAACCTGAGAGTTGGTTCAGCAGTGTCCAGGGGGGATGGCAGAGAACATTTACCACCCCCGACGGATTAGAACCTTCTTATTGACGCTGGAGAGAAGGAGGGCACGGGCGGAGAGCGGGCGCAATGGGGCTGGTGTCAGGTACCCCGTCGTGCCCCTGGCCTCGATCACTTTCCGCAACATAGGGGTCCTACGCGCTAGTCCGCTCTGGGACGCAGCTCACTAAACCCGCGCATCCCATCGCGACGAGGCACAAGGACGACGCTGCACCGCGCAGCCCACGATGTCGTTCTTATTCAGCTTCACCACATAACATCTGGCTTCTGCTTCCAGTCGAGGCGCGGCCTCGCATATATCCTGCTCGCGGCCCTGACTACCTAGGGAGGTGTGCCGCTGCCCATGTAATAAGAGCATGTCGCTCTTTATCGGCTTGCACGACCACTTGAACCCCCACGCTTACTCTGTCGCTCTTTAAATATGCCCCAAATCACTCGTTACCTCAGCCTGTTGCTCTTGGGAGCAACGGCTGCTCTCGCTTTCCCTCAAATCGGCGCTGGCATTTGGAGCAGAAACAATGTTTCTCCCCGTGAAGCTTCTCTAACCGCCGGCGCAAAAGGATCCGTCGGCGTGACGCCTCATTCGTTTTATTCATCTTCAGTTGGCGTCATTGGCTGCAAAGTCGACGTCAATCGTATGGCGTACTGGCCCGCGTCTATTGATTGCAACGATATTTGCATATCGTTGAATTACGATGGTCGATCTGTGAAGCTACTGCGCGTCGATAGTTCTCAGGGTGCTTACGATGTCAGGTTCGTCGCCCTTGTTCTAGCCCTCGCACTGGTCAACTTTACGAAGGCCTACGGACGATATTTCATACCTCAACCAAGTAGCAGAAGTCTTATGCTAACATGTCAAATAGCTATGACGCCTGGAATTACTTAGTCTTCGGAAAGTCTGCTACCAAAGATCCCCAAGTCGGTGGCGCCATTGCGATGGACTACGAAGTACTTGAACCTTCCGAGTGCAAGAGTCTTCTGCACACAGGCGGACATAAGCTACCTCTGTCAGCTTCGAATAGCATGAACTACCTTTCAAACTGCTTGACGGAGCAGCCGGATAGTTGGGTATCCAAAAACTATGTTCTGTATAACATACAAGATCCGGTGTGTAGTTATGGATACGATGAGACATGCACGCTCGATTGGCCGACACAGAACACAGCGACCTGTCCTCACGCTGTTGGATACCCGAACAACTTAACGGCTAGCAATAAGGAGGATTGGGTCTACGACATTGAATACGGCACTGGTGATCTTCTTCTCGCTTCGACGCTACAGCCCGTGGATGGAGGTTCTGGCTCTGGACGAAATGTCCCACGCTCGTTGGATCCTTCAGTGTTGGTGATCTTGATAGGGTTGGTGACCTACGAGCTAATGGTCTCTTTCTAGATCTGGTTTTACGATCGCTTTTCCGTCCTTCATCATGCGCAATGTCCAGTTCATTCTCGCTCGTCGTTTTGCTTGTCTTCTCCAGTTGTTCTTCTTTTCAGCACAACCTATTATGGTATTTTCCTATTGGCATGATATCACGAAAGGTCGTGCCATGCCAGTGAACGACCATCCCTTCGACAGCGTTTCAATATTGCACGATACCCCCGTCATGTATGTTTTTGGATGAAGCTAGGAAATAGAACATGGATCCTCTCCCTGAAGTCACTATGCCTAGCATAGGTCCGTGGCGTTATGGCATGAGTGGATTTTGCGACTCCAGTCGGACCGTGACTGAGTTGGGGGGCCACTTGAGCAAATTTACTATTGCACTCATGGACGCGAGTGAATTAACTCGATTGAACAGGCTTGATGTTTGCAGCGAGTAATACTCGAGTCACAACAATGCCCGGCAACCCGATACTGCATTTCGTACGCTAGAAGAGCCTGCCTCTGAATATGACACCCACCAGACAGCAGAACTTTCCTATCTCTGTGCCCCGGACGGCAAAACTTAAGGAATATTACTTCTTGGGCTCCGGCTAGTGAGATTTCAACGTCCGCACAATATCAAAATCCGCTACCAATCAGCACTGATTATGCCCGCAGAAACTACCACCTGGCCCGCCTCAGCAAAGGCAAAGTCCTGTGAGGACGCAATGGGTACGAATCTACGATCGTTTAGTCAATCAAATCATGACAGGGAAAATAGCATATCACAAGCTTTAGCATTCAAGGCACAGTCAAGGACCATGAGTCACCTCAGATTTCTATGGTTGGCGATATCATGAGGTACGCGCTCTACTACAATTACGTTTCGGTCTAAACACAGGCCACCTTATAATCCACGCGATCAACCTAATAACCCACCTTAAACTTGCTCAACTCAACAACACGAAGGTTGAAGGTTTTTAAATGGCTCTAGTTTCCGACTTAGCAGTACTCTAGCATGTTTGAGCGAGTTTGTCCATCGGGTCTTCGTGCATATAAACCTCTCCTCCCTCCACAACTTACTTTTTCCCTCTCGTTTTTTCTCATTCCAATTTTTCTCTTACATTAGAGTGATATGCTCATAACCAAACGCTAAGATACTCGGCGCAACGACCATCGGACAGCCAACCATTCCCCCCCACTGCCCCAACCATAAGTTGGATCAATCATAACGACTACAACTACACTTGAGAACATCGAAGCATTGAAGCATCGACGTACTCAGGATATTACCTACTGCAGTGTCGCAGCATTCAGGTATCTTCACGTGTGGGCAAAGGTACAAAAAAATACGAACCTTGCTCACCATATTCATCCCTTCACACAAGAACTCGCCATGGATTTCGCACAAGAATCTCCTGCTGGGTTCCCAGTGGACTCGGTACCTGACTACTACCGTGAGATTGTGTTCAACAGCCGCGAGGGCCGCGGTTCATTCGGCTCCGCATTTGGTGGCCTCTACCCTATGGAGGTCCATCACTTCATCGACCCCTTACCCGTCGTCCTTTTTGTGACTGGTGAGGACTGGGAGTGTTATCACGGCGACGGCGGCGAATACAAATCATTCAACCAAACCGAGGCTGTGATGCAACAACCTTTATCCTACGATGGCATTATCGAACGCAGAGACCTCTTTACGAGCACACACGCACTCTACGACTCAATAGTTTGCAGATCCAGAGAATGGCTTCGTCCTACTGTACTTAAGCCAAGACCGAATGGCTCTGTCATGCCATCTTACGTCGCTGATCTACGTAACTTCTCAGTCGTTCCGGATACTGGTGAAAATGCCCCTCTTACGACTCAACAACAGCAGAGGCTTCAACGGGAGCGTGAAGAGCGTGAACGGCAAGGACGGTTCCTTCGCATTGAATGGCTCTTAGAAGATTCAGACTTCGATTCAGACTCGGACTCGGACTCGGACTCGAATTCAGACAGTGACTCGGGCTCAGACTCGGAATCAGAATCGGGCTCAGATTCAGATTCAGAGTCAGATACAGACTCAGACCCGTACACATACTTGAACATAGACCCCGACACATACTCGGACACAGACTCAAACTACGATCTGGAGATGGAGCTTGCTACCCTCCTCCCTGAACTTTCCGATGCTTCTGACCAAGAATCGCAACTGGATAGCCCTAATGCGGTAAACGGTGTCGTTGACCTGACTGTCGAACACAACGACAGTGAAATAACTCTCACCAACGAGAACTGGGAAATGCGAGATTCGGACAGTGAAGATTCAGACGACGGCTATGAAGATACAAGCCGACTCGTCAGGCTCCCGCCTCGTCCCGTCTGGCCGAGACATACAGCTGAACAGCGAGCCATCCGTGTTGAACTATCAACCTTGCACCACCGACTTGGTGACAGAGGTCTCGACTATATGACCCAGCGGATGGACGAGATCGAGCGGCGACGTCGCATCTTGCGCCAGCGTATGAACAGGCGAATGTATGGACGTACTCTGTTGCAATCAGTAATGCCACGACAACGACAAGACACAGACGCACAGCCACCGAGGCCGGCTCAGCAACCACCTAGACAAGTCGTATTCGCCAATCTTCGCTGAAATTCTTCAGTTGGGCCCGTGATATTCCTACAGCGATGGCGATTCACCGGTTTGCGTCACTTCGCATTTACGCATGACTGATTCTGAATTAAGCAAGCGATTGTTTCCACTCTTTCTCTCAGCCAACGTCCAGCACACGTGAGGCATGAACCATACGGCAAGACACAACAAGCATTTCCAACGGAATGCTATATTCACTGATTCAAGAAAATTTTTCGGGAAAGCGACTCCCCATCCTACTGCCAGAAGTTGAAGAAGTTGGAGTTGCATCATTTTTTCTATTGTTTAACGATACCCTGTGTGGCAAATGAGATGGATACTGACCAGTATTTGCTCTTTGTATTGGCATATATCCTGTCGGTTATGTATTGGGATATAGGAGGTGGTGCAAGACCTTGGTTATGAGCAAGCGATGATTATTTAGCCACTGAATCGATGTTTCTAAACACAATTGCGGGTTACTCAATCTACAAAAAAATATATAAAAAAACTTAAAGTATTGTGCGCTGTGTGGAGCTGTGATTTCTCTCTCGTCTTACGTATAGCAGCTGAGTTTGTCGTCGTTTGAAACTCTATAACCACATTGAATAGGTATACGCCTTTGGTTCAATGGTTCGGCCAACCGTTAATAAACCAGAGCCTAGAACGGCGCCGGGGGTTATTTATTAGGCTGAGTAGTTCTATAGTGCAGATAACCCACCGCATAACTTCCTTCCTATAACTACTTAACTACGTATAAGTTTTTAGTTTAAATATAAATAGAATTTATATGCGCTAGTGGGCCTACGCCCTATGGAATGGGTCATTCTGCGCTAGGATCTCCCGCCGGCGAGTCGTTTTTACCTGGTTACCTGTCTGCGCCGAAGCGCCCTGCGGATATCCTAGGGCCCCTTCCCCTCCTAATTCACAGACTCACAGTGAGCCGGAGCGGCAGTGACCGACGAAGCCTGCATTATGCATGAAGACTGTTCCGACTGTGCCATTAATGTTTTCTCCATCTCTCCCACCAATGTGCTCGGATACTCGAAAGGTTCGAGCCTTACACTCGGCACCTAGTACTTGCTTCCGTGCCTCACCTGGACAGCTCGAGAGCGAATGCAAGGTCTGTCCACCTAATTTCACCAACAAGTGATGTTCCTCAAGAGACTTACGCCAGGCATTACAGTTGAGGTACGACGAGCATCTTATACTCCTAATACGCGCCCTCCCGAATGCGTGCTCTCGACTAACGTAATGCTGGCGCAGTTTGGTCGTCTCTTCGCGTCAGATCGCATACCGACATACTTGTCATAGCGTGACGTAAAGTCGTCGACCATGGCGACCACAACAGAAACCGAAACGATCACTATACTTCAGAGTGCTGTTGCTGTGCCTAGCCAGATATCTAGCCATGAACCTGACAGCAGTCCGGCGTCCACAGCGAAGCCCGCGTCCATGACACCTAACGGAAACAAAGACGATGGCGGCGACAACGAAGCACCGACCGAGAAGAAACCCTCGGCCGCGAAGACGGCTCTCATAATGCTGCCTCTCTGTCTCTCGACGCTACTCTCCGCTCTCGACATCACCATAGTCATACCAGCCGTTCCCACTATCGTTGCCTCCATGGGCTCCGTCGCTGGTTATATCTGGATCGGCAGCGCTTTCATTCTCGCGAGTACGGCCACCACACCTCTCTGGGGCACCGTCGCTGATATATGGGGACGCAAACCCATCATACTGACGGCCATCACCTTTTTCCTCGGTGGCAGCTTGCTGTGCGCTCTGGCACCCAACATAGACGCTTTGATTGCTGGCCGGGTGGTCCAAGGCTTAGGGTCAGTCATCCCGCCATTCCGTTGGTGGAATACACCTACGGCATCGCCCGTCACGAAGTTGCTCACATCCTAGCAGGTCTGCTGGCATGGGAACTATGGTAAATGTTATCATCTGCGATCTTTTCTCCGTCAGAGATCGCGGTCTTTATATCGGGTTCACATCGCTAGCCCATGCTCTTGGAAGTGCAATCGGCCCCCTCATCGGCGGTGCCTTGACAGCAAAGGTCGAGTGAGTCTACCTCCAACAGCCCGGGCTTTCTGCTCTCAGTTCTAACGCCCCAATATTGTGTTAGTTGGAGATGGTGTTTCTGGATTAATTGTGAGCTTCATGAGCGTGCAGCGTTTAAATGGCAACACTGACTTGGATACTCCTGTCTTTTTCAGTGCCAATAGGTGGGACTGTCTTGGTCATACTCCTCTTCTTTTTGAAGGTAGCAAACCCCCGTACACCTATTCTCGCCGGGCTCAAGAAGATCGATTGGACCGGAGGTGCTCTCATCGTAGGCTCGGTTTTGATGATACTGCTAGCTCTGGACTTCGGTGATGTTGTCTTCCCGTGGCACTCCGCCACCATCATCAACCTTCTGACGTTTGGCGTCATTGCTGGCGCCTTGTTTGTCGTGAATGAGTTGAAGCTCGCCAAGGAGCCTATCATTCCGCTTCGCCTCTTCTCAAACAAGTCAGCAGTTGCCGCGTATGGCGTGTACGTCTTCAACTTCTACGTCTTCATCGGGATGCTGTACTATCTGCCGCTGTACTCACAGGCCGTGCTTGGCGCTGATGCTTTGACATCGGGCATTTACATCCTTCCTCTGATCGTGGCAAGCTCACTTGCTGCCGCTTTTGTTGGCTTCTTCATTCAAAAAACGGGAAAATACCTAAGCGTCATGTACATTGCGCAGCTTCTAATAATCCTAGGATGTGGACTTTTCATTTATCTCCCATTCGAGAGGACCCTTGCTCGGCTTTTCATTTTCGAGATCTTGTAGGGCTCACTCACAAACCAAGACCAAGACCTAGACCATCAGAGTCGCTAACAAAATACACATGCAGGGTTGGCTTGGGTGGCGGCATGAATATCGAGCCACCTCTCATTGTAGTCCAGGCTATCAATTCTGCTCGGGACACTGCGGCCGTCGTGTCAAGCATGAATTTTCTGCGTTCCATCGCCATCGCCATTTCCATCGTTGCCGGCGGTGTTATCTTCCAGAATGAGATGACGGCCGCCAATCCAATGCTCGCAACTCAAATTGGTGCTGAATTGGCCCGACAGTTCAATGGCGATCAGGCTACGGCCAAGGTGGAAGCTATCAACAAGCTGCCGGATGAGCAACAGGACGTGGTGCGACAGGCTTACTACTACTCCCTGAGAGACGTATGGATCATGGTACGTGCAGCAGTACCAACAACTTCTCGCTACAATGTTTTCTTTATACTGACTTTCCATGACTTTAACAGTATACAGCATTCGCAGGCTTGTCATTGCTCTTCAACGTGTTTGTACGCACACACCATCTCAGCACCGAGAATAAAGGTGCCGTGTTGGGTGTCGATCGAGAGAAGACAGTTGGTAACAGCGGCAGCCTGGAGCTTGAAGGGCCACAAGGGAGGCGACAGCGGGATACAAGATCGACAGCATAGATGTATGAATAGTCATTTGTTTGATATTCGTGAGCCGAAGTTTACATAGATGTTCTCAAACTCATGCTCGAAAGTAAGAGAGATGCTATTGTTATAGGCAATAGGGATGACGCTTTATCGCTTTGAGAAACGATACAAATTCGCTGATGTACACACGCGATGGGGTCGGTGTTTTCTGAATCTCTACATCTTCAGTTCTACTTTGCGATGTGTGTGCTACCTTATCTTTCAGCTCTCGCCCCTCATGAAGGGTGGCGCATGCTTGCCAGTTCCGACACCGTATTCCCTGCTGCCTGCAAATGAGAATAGGTCGTAAATCGTCAAGCCATTTGTGTAGATTCATACACAGAGATGATTGGCAAAGGCAAACTGACGTAGTTGATTGGCGCCTAGGTACGTACCTAGTTATTATACGAGAACCTTTGATTTTTGAACATGCGTGGCCTCCCAACAGGTAGCCAAAGACTTCCCCCTGGGTACCGTTACATCGCACCGCCCAAGATGCCTTCATAAGTTGTAGCTCTGGCGTTGTTTGTGGACCACCTAGTCAGAAGCAATTATCAATATAAGCCCTAGTCGAAGCACGTTGTATCTATAGTGTCCTCTTGAACATGGGCCATTTCGCACGATGAGCCCATGCTAATCACAATGCTCGACTTCGACGAAAGCCCCGAGAAGCGTGCAACTTGGCTTGCCTTCTTGAAGCGCCAGTTGTTCATAACACCGCCAGCCGTGACGGGAGCCCATGCGAGAATCGAGGGCAAGACGGCCATTGTCACAGGGGCAAATAGAGGGCTCGGCTTCGAAGTCGCACGGCAGCTTCTTGAGTTGCGCATCGGTCGCCTCATACTCGCTGTACGTAGTGAGACAAAAGGCGAGATTGCGAGAAAGCAGCTTATCTCCAACACGAGCTTCGATGACCAGACCATAATCGAAATCTGGCCTCTAGATCTCTCCAACTATGATTCTGTGATGGACTTTACGAAGCGCGCCAAAAGCCTCAATCGGCTTGACATCTTCGTCAATAACGCAGCCCTTGCCAAACTGGACTTCGAGATTAACAGGAGCAGCGGTCACGAGGAGACCATCCAGGTCTCTTACTTGTCAACCGTGCTGCTAGTCATCCTCCTTCTCCCGGTCCTAATGGAGAAAAACACGACGGAACATGCAGGTCGCGTTGTCTTAGTCAGTTCTGATGTTGCGTCGTGGGCTAAGTTCAAAGAGAAGGACGCTCTGCCCTTGTTATCGGCTATGGACGATGGGACCA
Organism: Xylariaceae sp. FL1272; assembly: GCA_022432385.1. Classification (NCBI taxonomy): domain Eukaryota; kingdom Fungi; phylum Ascomycota; class Sordariomycetes; order Xylariales; family Xylariaceae; species Xylariaceae sp. FL1272. The sequence continues at coordinate 303,118 of JAJJXC010000042.1, forward strand.
ACTTCGAAATTGTCGAGAGATATTCTACAAGTAAGCTTCTTGGGCAGCTCTTCCTGTTCGAGCAGGCAAAGCGCATCCCCCCCGACGGTCGCGATCGTCAACGCGCCCAATCCCGGCCTGTGCGAATCTGGCCTGGGACAGGAGGCCGACGGGACCTTCGGCGGTTTCGTGTTTGACATGACCAAGGAGCTAATTGCCCGTCCGGCCTCGATCGGGGCACGCACAATCGTCGAAGCCGCCATTCGACAAGGCCTGGAGTCTCACGGGCAATACTTGGAAGACTGCAAGATACAGCCGTATGTACTGCGTCGACCCCCCCCCTCTGTTCGATTCTACATGATTTGATTGTCATTTAATCAATAATACAATTATAGTCACGCGCCTTTCGTATACCGACCAGAAGGTCAGAAGATCGCTCAACAGCTGTGGAAGGAGACGTTAGAGGAGCTGGCTTTCGCAAAGATATCCACGGTTATTGACAACCTGGGTATCAAGAAGGACAACCTATGAGTTCGACTGCGGAATTGCTTCGTTCCAGACTTCGTTTGCAGACATGAGCAAGCAGGCCACATGCGCTTGTGACATGGTACGGTCTGATCCAGATTGAGCGTTACGCATTGACATTCTAGGCTAATAGAGCACAGGTGAACTGACCATTATATAGTGTGCTAAACTTGGAGAGTTCGTTCACATCAAGGACGCTCCAGAGCCCTTTACTCACCTCGTAGATACAGCCTTTCAACTGCTCTCCCGCAGCATCGCTGTGCGAGGCCAGCCAAGCCTCCTCAGCTAACAGCACGGCATCCCACAGATCATATCTGAGATCCGACTCATCGAGATGTTCTGCAATATGCTTATTGATGTTATCCAAGATAATCGCGTCGTTTGGGGGTCTTGTAGAGATTCTGAGAGCTCTGTGTATTTGTTTAACGTTCTTCAGTAGGAACTCTACTGCTTTCATGCCATCGTCGAAGGCGGAAAGCATGTCGGGTATGAATACGCCCGCGTTTTTTGAAGGAATGGAGAAACCCAGTAGCCCCGAGAAAGTTGGGACCATATCAATCTGTTTCACAACGGAGTAGTATTGGAAGTTCTTCGTGACTCCGAGAGGCGCGCTACGCCGCGGTTGTGGCATCGCTCCCAGCTTGGGGGACATGAAGACGGTGGCCGCGGCGAGCTCCTCAGGCAAGCGGCCTCCATGGTTTCCTTGCTGTGTCATGCCGTGGTCGCCGAGAAGAATCAGAAGAGTGTCGTTCATGTGAGGCGTTTTAACCATCGACGTGTAGATCTGTCTTATGACATCGTCCATCTCGAGCTGCTTGGGAAACATATACGCAGATCTCGATCCTCCCGCATGAGCTACGCAGTCGAGCCCTAGGTAATGAAGGACCAGGGCAGTCCAGTCGTCACGTTCCAGGTCGTCAGACATGCTTGCCGTGATGTTACGGTCAATGTCTACAAGCTTTGGGACATGGAAAGACGAGTATGCTTCAATACGGTCAAACACATCCGGGTACAAGTCTATCCACTCCTCTATGCCATGGAAGACGATTTTCTTCTGGTCGCCCCGAGATGCTTTGAGACGTGCAAGCCACGTGTCTCCGTTGTCCAGGCGTGAGTCCTCGGGCCAGTTGACCACGTTTAGCCAGGCATCCAGAAACGATTGGTTGGATCCCTGTGTCAGGGCCTTAATGCGAGAGTGTGTCAAAGTAGGCATTTGCTGAAAGTGCTGTGACAGGGACAGCGACCCCTGAGCGAATGAGATCCTGTGTAAAGGGGAAGCCCCCTTCCTCGGCGAACACGAAATCGGCTCTCAATGCATCGACCACCATGAAGATCACCTTGTCGAATGGGGCCTTATGAACCTTTGTTTCCAGCGATGAACTCGGGGAGTCCATCGCTTCCAACAGAGGTCTTGCGCGGAAAAGACCAGTCATGAATATGAGCGTGCCCACCGGAATCAGGGCATTTGCAAGAACGAGCAGCAACGTGCTTGTCGTCGAGCGACTTTTGACGATCATCGTGACGGCCAAGGTAGACAAACTCGAGACAGTATACAGGAACAGGTTTCCAATGACTTAAGAGATACATGCAGCTTTCAAAAGCTCAACGACACATGTCAGTATAGCATATACCGTTTGATGATCTACTTCAATGACTGGTGTTTGGTAGTATGCATAAGAGAGGAAGAGGAAAAGAAACCAACGATGTTACTTTAACACCAGTAACGATTTATATATACCTTGGTCTTACACACGTATTGAAGGTAGCAGCTGAACTAACGCGGAAACCCTGCGTTACCCACCTGGTACCCTCTGAAGTCTGGCCTGGCCTTGGGCGACATACCTGCAGGTCATACTTTCGCAGAAAATCACCATGCAATTTTTAGATATACAAGAATCAAGGCAATAGTAAGTCATCGACACAGAAAGTTGAGAGTAACGATTGAAGCTAGCTACGAGCTACTGCGGCGTTTACTTTCGCATACTGCCGTTGCGTATTATGATACAACTCAAAGCAGTATAAGCTAGTATATGCTCAAGCAGTGATGCATCTTGACTTATTCTTCAGGTACTACATCAAGTTCCTCATAGTAGCGATAGACGCCATAGTTGGAGTATTTCTGACGACGATAACTCGCGAGGTACTCAGCAATGCGCGGTCGAGCCTTAACTGCCTCGTAGTGCTTGAACACGCGGTCGTATTTGCCGGAGCTCCTCACAGCCGCAATAGCTCTGGGGAAGAAGTGAGTAGTTCCGTCGAGAGTCTGTGAGCATAGGGGTGCCCTTGTCAGCCATCAAGATCAATCAGGGACGGGGGACATGAGTCGTTTGTTGAGATCGAGCGAAATGAGACATGAACGTACTTGAAACAAGACCAGATCGGCCCAGGTAAGGACGCCGCCGTACAACCACGGGCCGTCTCTGCTTGCCTTGCCGCTGAGGACTCGCTCAAAGTAGTTGAGATACTTGGGCAGTCGGTTCTTGACCCAGTCCTTGACGCGGCGCAGACACTCTTCCTTCTGCTCCTCGTAGTAGAGGTCAATAGCGATGGGATGGTGACAGTTGTGGACTTCGTTACTGAAGCCGTCCAGGGCGGTCAAGGCAAGTGCATTGATTCGGAAGATGTCATCGCCTCCTTTGGCGGCCAAGCCAAGCTTTGGACCGAGATATTGGAGGATGTTGGGGGTTTGCGAGATGATGAGGTCGCCGTGCTTCAGAATGGGAGGTGCAAAAGGAGGTGTGTTGAGGTCATCGCCAGTGTTGGTGTCGCTGATGTACCCATGAAGCACGTCCATGCCACCTTCAGCAAAGGCTGTGTCCGAGTAAGGCACGCCAGCCTCGACGAAACAGAGACGGACATGCTCGCCCCGACCGGGGATTACATGCCAGTAGATGAGCTCGTAAGGAGGCTCGATTGCAGATTGGGACGTCGCCATGGCCTTCAACTTCCGTAGGAATGATCAAGCTTGCTGTTATCTGAGTGGCAACTCGCTTCACAGATATGGAATTTCAAATAGAACCTGGATGAACGAGACGAGGCTTGAAGGATGAGATGGTACTGGGGAGCAGAGGCACACCGCCCCTCGTCGCATCAGACGTGACCGTACCGTGACACGGCATACGGATACATGCGGAGAGCAATATTTGCAATGAACATCTCATCCCTGGGAGAGTCTAATAATAATCTTCATGCAGGCTTGGCCCCCGCCTAGTTGGAGAACGTGGGTGGTGGTATGGTACAAATGGCATTCCTCTGCCCGACATTCACTGAGTAAACCTGCGTGGCCCATCTTCTTGTTGGGTTTTCGGCCGCAAATAATGCACAATTGATTGATCACACTTTCGTCGGAAAACCCACACTCAGCCTGGTCTGAGCAAGCGTGCACTGCCTTAGACGTCTTAAACATGGATACCAACGATCCCAACGGACCGGTTCTACCGCCACCAGACGGCGTTGAGTCCAACTTCGACCATCCATCTAATGGAAACACATTGGTCATCGGACTTACCTCGTTCTTCCTCGCTCTTGCGACTATCTTCATAGCGCTCCGCGTTTATGCCAAGACAATGTATCAGAAGAACAGGCCTGACCTTTCTGACTGTAAGAGTGATATTATCTTTGCTCATTGCAGCGTCGACGCTCTGGTCGTCTGCATGTAGTCGCCGACGGTGCTTATTTTAACCTTCATCTCGCAGATGTCATTCTACCAGGGATAGTGAGAACCCAAAGTCAAGAGTGACTTGTCGAGCACAGGAGCGAATGCACACGCGATCCTGGAGGCATTTGATAGCTATACTATGAGCGCCAGACCATATACGGCTCTCAAAAATGGTGATGGCTGTCTTGTGAGTCCCCCTGGAACTCCTAAGCCACATATAGTGCTTCCGCATGATCTATGAAACGGTCTTTCAAAAGGTCTCTCAAACGATCTTTCACATCCTGTAACCACCCCATCTGAGAATCTTTCCTAGCCATCTCTGCCGGTACAAGTAAGTCATTAGCAGCCCGCATCCAGCAAATAAGGGACATCGCTTCGAATCTCAAGCAGGCTCAGCTGGAGAGTCTTGCGTCTACCTTGAACTCGCGAAAGCATCATCACACCGCTAGGCAGGCTTTTATTGTACAGTCAAGTGAAGAAGGAGGCTTTAAACTGGTTCCAATCGATGCGGGCTCTGCTGCAAGCCCTCTCCCGTTGGCTTTTGTCTTTACCGGACAAGGAGCTCAGTATCCAGGGATGGCAAAAGAGCTGCTCAAAAATCAACTTTTTCTCACAATTATACGGGGATTGGACGATACACTACAGTCGTTGCCGTCAGATAAGGTTCCAAACTGGTCCATAGAGCAATACCTCAGCGAGCCGGGAGCAGCAGGCCAAGAACGAAATAGTGCTGTCACCAGCCAAACGCTGTGCACAGCCATTCAAATCGGCATTGTCGACCTTCTCCAGCGATGGGGTGCTAAGCCGACCGCCGTGATCGGTCATTCTTCCGGAGAGATAGCAGCAGCGTTTGCCGCCGGCCTGATTGATCGCAAACAGGCCATTCTCGCCGCGTATCTAAGAGGACGCGCGGTCGAGCAGGTGAAACAGGAGGGGTCTATGACGGCCGTCACACTTGATGTCGATACAGCACAGGCCATCATCCGCAAGGCTGATCTGGACAGGGAAGTCTGTGTCGCCTGCGTCAATTCTCCCGAGAGTGTGACCCTGAGCGGATCGCCAGACGGAATCCGACTCCTGGAGAAGCGGATACGCGAAATGAAGAAACCATGCTCAGTCATACGGTCCAACGGTCGTGCGTACCACTCATACATGATGCGAGAAGTGGGCGCCGAATACGAGAGCATGTTCCGGTCCGTATTTGTTCAAAATTCAGCCGATGCGCGTCAAGGATGCTCGACCGCGACAATGTTGTCTACTGTCGGATCTGCTGGACCCCAAATGTCCTCTTTTAACCGGAACATCGACTGGCCTGTATACTGGCGCAAAAATTTAGAAGAGACAGTACAGTTTGATGGTGCCTTGAGACGACTTGCATCTTCAACAGCATTGAACTACCTGGAGATCGGCCCCCATCATGCTCTGAAGGGGCCCATACGCCAAATTCGCGCCAGCCTCAGCCTTGGCGATGACTACTTCAGGTACGCACCAACAATGACTTTGAATTGAGATGCGGACCTATGCATAAAACAGTTGGCTGGTCACTGTTTACGCATGGCCATAACCTCGACTGGACAAAGGTCAACGGCTCCGGCGCGAAGGACACGCCCTTCTTCGGCTCTCTACCCCCTTATCCCTGGAACTACAGCAGTGCGAAGCTGCTATACTGCGAATCGCGGTCTAATTACAAGTTGCGCAACAAGCAGGTCGTGCGCCACGAGCTGTTAGGGTCGAGACAACACTCGGGCAACGGGATCGACTGCGCGTGGCGAAACGAGAATCTCCGTCTCAAAGAGGTGCCTTGGATGAGAGACCACACCGTTGGCACCCAAGTAGTATTTCCAGCGGCTGCGTATCTCTCTATGATTATCGAGGGTCTCGGTCAAATTCGCGATGATGGTAAAGTTTCACCAAGTTCGAGTGCTGCGTTCGAATTCCGCAATGTCAGTTTCAGAGCGTTGCTGGTCGTGAACGAAGACGATGCGCTGTCGGGCAATGATATCGAACTACACACCACCTTGACGCCGCGGAAGATCTCCAACACCAGCACTTCAGCAAGCTGGTATGAGTTCGGTATATCTTCGTGGATAGGCGGCAAGGTGACATCGCACTGTGTAGGCAGCATTCGCGAGGTCAGCACCGTTGCAGCTGACAATGACCCGGTTGCTGTCTATGACTCGAAGGAACTCGTGACGGTCTCTACAGACCCATGGTATACCAAATTCGCTCTACAAGGCCTCGACTTCGGACCAGACTTCCACTCGGTGTCTAGCCTGAAAATCAATAAGAGTAAAGAAGAATATTCCGCTATTGGCAAGGCCCGCGTTCGCCATCTTCCCGTTCAAAGCGTCAGGAAGTCCTATGCCCTCCATCCCGTCACCATAGACGCATGCTTACAGACGGGTATCATGACTACGTGTGCGGGTAAAGTCAATGAGCTCCAAGCATATCTGCCCGTGTTCATGAAGGAGTGCAGAGTCGGCAGCATCGCGGTCACCGACGTCAGTCACGACTCGTACGCCGACATACACGCGCGATCGGAGAGAACTGGAGTTTCCACGCAAAGAATCCATAGCAGCCTGCGAGACGCAGATGGTCATACTCTCGTCGAACTGTCCGACGTCCGGATGTCTCTACACTCGGAAAGGCTGCCGGATGACGAGGAGATCAATGCCAGTGGTCTCAAGCAGAGACATCCATGTCTGCGTGTGCAATGGAAGCCAGACGCTCACCATCTGCGTCCAGGCTCTGCGCAAGAACTCCAAAATTACATCGCGGCTTTTCTGCAGGACCAGGACCCCGACGTGATTGATGACAAAGAGGTGGGAGTGATAGGCGCGCTGCTAGATCTGGCGGGCCATAAAAACCCGTGCCTGCGCGTCCTCGAGGTTGGAGAAGGCTGCAACAACAGATCTAAGAAGTGGCTGAGACTATTGGATAAGGATATTGCCTTCCCACGCTGCGAATCATGGCATACGGATGCCATCACGGCAGACAGCTCCGGGCTTGTGGTCAAGGATGATGGCCGTGGCCTATTCGGTACAATCATTATTCCTACAGTGAGTTGGCAGTCTTGATTTCAGTATATTTTCATGATGCCAGTAGCCCATGGCAACACTAGATTCGACACTGACCTTTCTCTAATAGCTTGACGGAGACGAGAAATACTGGAAAGACCCCAGTACCATTCTATCTCACCTCGCCAGCGATGGGACAATCCTTGCCCATAACACATCAGCTGCTCGCGCTTCATTAGAGCTCGCCAACTTTTGGGTAATCGAGGTTGACGAAAGCACACTGCTAGCTCGACGAAGCTCTCCTAAACAGCAGCTCGCTCAACCCGTATATTTTGTGGTATGTTTTGGGATATTGCCCGTGCTACTCCCCATCCTAATCCAACTACCAAGTCCGCCAACTGAACACGTCCGTGTCCGAGTTCACGCTTGGTCTTTCAGCGCTGCTGCAAACGTCATTTCCAGGTGCCAAAGTGGACATAGTCTCTATCGACAATCTCCCCGACGCTTCGGTCTTCGACAGAGCCGTATGCATCTCTCTGCTAGAGCTAGAGTCCACATATTTAGCGACAATGGAACAACTAGAGTTAGATGCGCTGCGCCGCATCACAAACAGCGTGTCAACCCTCGTCTGGGTGACGGGAGATGGCATGCTCAGTGGCGGCGAAAAAGCCAATCCGGATCTGACCCTTTCGGGCGGTTTGTCCCGAGCTCTCATGCTTGAACAACCCGCATTGCGGTTCGCTGTTATCGACGTTGGCACAGAGGCGTTGGAGCGACAAGGTATGCAGCATACCACAGGTTTAAATATAATAAGCCTCTTGTTCTCAGAGAACGCGGACTACGATGACCACGAGTACATTCAGCGGGATGGCATATTACACGTCAGCCGCTTCACGCCTGAGCGACAGGGCAACACGCTGTTTCAGCGCCGCCTGCGAACCAGACACGTCACAAACGAGACAACCCTGTCCGAAGCCAGACCAGCCCGACTTACCATCGGCAAAGTCGGCGTGACAGAAACGATTCATTTTCAGCAGCTATGCGAGCCCACCACGCCTCCGCCAGCGGGTTTCGTTGACATCGAAATCCAGGCGGTAAGCCTGAATGCCAAAGACGTCTATGCTCTAAACGGGCGTGTCGAGACACGCCTGGGAGCGACTGCGATGGAGTTTGGCGGCGTCGTCTTATCTACCGGCCCTGGTGTCCCGGACACTCAACTGAAGCCTGGCGATAGGGTCGTCGCTATCTTCCCTAACCACTTCATCACGATGGTGCGAGCACCAGCCTGGGCGGTACACCGGGTCCGGGACGACGAATATCTATGCTTGGTATCAGGTATGCTTGTGGCATACTGCACGGCACTTTACGCGTTGAACGACCGCGCGCATCTGCGCCGAGGAGAATCCGTCTTGATACATTCGGGTGCGGGCGCTCTAGGTACTGCAGCTATCGTGATTGCGCAGAGAGCCTGTGCAGTTGTGTACGCCACCGTCGGCTCCCAAGCCAAGAAAGAATGAAAGGCGTTCGCGACGCAACCGGAGGCCGGGGTGTCGACGTAATTCTCAATTCTCTGACCGGCGACCTCCTGCACTCGAGCTGGGAGTGTATCGCGCCATTCGGCCGCTTCATTGAAGTTGGGAAGCGCGAGTTGATCGACGCTGGGAAGTTGGATATGACCATTTTTCTGAGGAGCGTTACTTTCACCGCGTTCGATCTCAGCGAAATGTTCTACAGCGACGACAAGTTTTATCACGAGCTACTACACGGGTAGGAACACTGAGTGTCTCCCTTTCCTTATTGTATATGCTAACACCGTGTGTGACTGTAGCAAATTGGAAGAAGTGCTTTCTCTCTTACGGTCTAAAGAGATCGAGTCTTTCCCGACGAAGACATTTGACGTCTCCGAGACTGCTAAAGCCTATCGGTACTTCTCCAAGCGAGATCGTATTGGCAAAATAGTCATTTCGTTCGAGAAACCAGACAGTATTGTGCCTGTAAGCTCATTACACAATCTCACTGTCACAGCAATCTGCTTCCGAGACTAACAGAGTCACAAAGGTATCGCCGGCCCCTTACCTGACCCTGCTCTCGTCTCACAAGGTATATCTTCTAGTAGAATGCCTTGGGGGTCTGGGGCGAAGCTTAAGCCGCTGGCTTCTATCCCGTGGTGCAAAGAATTTTGTCTTCCTCGGCGGATCGGGTTATGATAGGCCAGCCGCCCAAGACCTAGTTGCACGCTTACAGGCAACGGGTGCTACTGTGAGTGTTGTAAGAGGCGATGTATGCGACGCTGAAGATGTCAAACGAGCCATAAAGACCTGTGTCGATACGGGTATGCCGCTGGGAGGTGTCGTGCAAGCGTCGATGGGTCTCTCGGAAAGCATCTTCTCGACATGACAAGCAAAGCATGGCAGACAGCCATCAAGCCGAAATGGGCGGGGACTTGGAACCTCGAATCTGCAATTAGAGAGCAGGATCAGCTTGGCAAACTGGACTTTTTCCTCCTCATGTCATCCATATCAGGCACCGCGGGAACAGCGACAGAAAGCAACTACTGCGCAGCCAACGGGTTTCTCGACGCCTTCGCACAGGCCCTTGGCGCACGTGGTATACCAGTTGTCTCACTAGGCTTGGGAATGGTGTCTGAGGTCGGATATCTGCACGAGAACAGCGGGATCGAAGCCCTTTCACTCCGTCGTGGTATCCAACCCCTCAACGAAGCCGAGTTCCTCCAAGTGGTGGACCTTACCCTTCTCTCGGCTAAACAGGAATACGAACATTGTAGCTCCCTGTCACATTTAAGCCCTCCATCACATATCCTGACTGGTCTCGAATCGTTGAGGATTCGAGAGCTACGGAACAAAGGATTTGACGTAAGCCACGGTGCCGCCAGAGACCCGAGAGCGTCCATTTTAGCAGCGGCATCCGAAGCGCAGTTTGAACGCCCCGATGAGTCTCACGAGGTCTCGTCTGTTCTTGCGACGGCCTCCTGCATGAAAGACATCCCGCCGGGGCGTCTTACAGCTCTCAGGCAGGAGGCGAATGCGCCATCACTCAGCGCCGCCGTCTTGAAGTTGACAAAGAAATCCTTCTCCAGCATCATCTTACTGTCAGCCGATCAAATAGACGAGAACAAACGATGGATGGACTACGGTGTCGACAGCATGATCGCATCCGTGTTCCGCACTTGGTTCTGGACGGCATTTAGAGTAGAAGTTCCTTTTTTAGATACTCTGGGGCAGGGCAAGTCGTTGATTGCTCTCTCAGACTTCGTGACGGATCAGCTAGTGAACAGCGCGTGAATGGATAATTGATTGTGTCTAGAAAGACCCAGGAGGGTGCACGAATTTATTTTAGTGTGTCTTATGTCATATATCGAGAGCATGTAGCATCAATTTCGGTAAACCCCCAGGAACTCAGTTACCGGGTTAAGTGCTTGATGTATTATTTCATTATTGTTTTTACTAACCCCTAAACCTCACAAGGCTCTGTACCATCCCAATTTCCTGATCAGCAGTCGCCATGCCCGCGCAGGACTCGACCGTGCGGGCAACACCGCCGCGAGTGACGAGGGTCTTAGGTTGGGCATGATCTGCGGTCACAATGCAGGCGACTCTGGGCGTTTCTTGAGGAATGTCGCATCTCTCAGAACACTTGCAGGCTCGGCACGTAGATGCGGTGCGACTGTGACTGAAAAACAGTCTATGCATATTACATGGCATCTAGGACTATCCCGCTTCTATTCTGACTGTAGCATTGATCAGTGAGCCGCATTGTGGCCCAAATAAATGCCTTGCCTTCACTCTCAGTCTACTTTTGGGCCATGTGTTTTTTTTATCCTCCCTTACGCCTGTATAGAAACGTCCCGCAAAGGCATTAATCGAATATGGAGTTTGTAATGTCCTTCACTCTGTTCGTCAGTCTTTTTATACTCTCGATCTTCACATTCACCCTCGGTTTGTCTTTTCCTGGCCTTCGCGACAAGCGTCTGCCTCCAGGTACGTGACACTCAGCTAAAAAGAGACCCCTTTACTGATGATATGCCACAGGGCCCCCAGCATTCCCATTTCTTGGCAATGTCCTTTACATACCACAAAGAGGTGTGAAATTCAGGTCCGTATGACAAGATTACAATCTATCAGATAACATCCGACCTCAAGGGCTCATAGTAGGAGTGAAATAGACTTAACGAATGGTCCGACACGTACGGGCCATTTTTCTCATTCACAATTTTCCATGGCACCATGATCGTGGTCAGTTCTGCCGCCTGCGCGATTGAGCTCTTTACAAAGCGCTCCGCAAATTACTGCAACAGGCCACCGTTATATGTCATAGAACAACTTGTCTTTGCTGGTGATCACACGATGCTTATGAACGCAGACTCACGGTGGCGGCTGCGTCGGAAGCTGTACTCACAGCTTCTGAATGCTTCAAAATGTGACAATAAGCATCTCAGTTTGGTTGATGCCGAGATTTCTCAGACGTTGAAGGACTTAATAGCGGACCCTGCTGGCCTTATGCTGCATCCTGGTCGTATGAGTAACAGTATTATCTTGGTATTAGGTAAGACACTCGGATGGTCCCTCTAAGATGATGGTTTGAAGCGAAATACTCAATAACTATTGATGTGTCTCGGTTTTTGGGATCCGCTCACCACGATCTGACACATCTCACTACCGGGAATTGCGAAAGATTATGACCGAGTTGGCAGAACTGGGAGGTGTTGGAGCAACACCTCCATTGATCAACTGCCCGTCTTGAAACACCTACCTGATCGCTTCTGGGGCAATTGGAAAAGCCGAGCTGGCCGACTGAGGAAGACTATGCTTGACTTATACCACCCGCTGGTTGGCAGAGTCATCGACCGACGCCAGCAGCTGGGAGTCCTTCGGAATTCATTCTTGGACCAAGTTCTCGATCAACAGGAGACCTTGAACTTTACCCGAAACGAGATTGATGTCATGTGTGCAAACTTGGTTGAAGGGGGCACAGACACGGTGTCTACGACTCTTCTGACATTATTCCAAGCTATGGTGACGCACCCCGAGGTCCAACGAAAAGCCCAAAGCCAAATCGATTCGGTTGTGCCTGATACGAGACAGCCATGTTGGGACGACTACGAACAGCTTCCGTATATCGCCATGATTGTCAAGGAGGGCAACGCGGCGACGTGAGCTGGTTTTTGCGGCCGCGGCGCAGACAGAGAAAACAGTTCTCAGTGATTACGATTAGCCAGGCATAAAGAGGTAGCGAGAATTTGTAAAGCCATAACAAACCCAATTCTTGTTCTGTACAAGAGGTATCTATATGGGTAATATCGTTGGGAGTATAATAATCTATTTAGCGTCTCTCAGACATCCGAATTGATATCTATGCACCATGCCCAAGCAAAAATCGAACCAGTCATCTTGCACTAAGCTCCTCATCAGTCAAGACCCGGGAAACTCCCGTGATATCCTCGATCGATGCATTCCTCTGTGCCTCCGTACCATAGTAATCTGGCGTACTGATCAAACGCACGCCACCCGCAGCCTCGATAGTTATCGTTTCATTCCGATACGCTCGACCCAATCCACCTCCACTGAGGGTGTCCAAGGCCGGGAAGTAAGGCGTCTCATTGGACTCTAGCTGGACAGCTAGACATGTGTCGAATGACACCTTCTGAAAGTCCGCGAAGAAGCTGTCGTATGTACCGTTCATGGCCTGCGTAAGGGACGTGAGTCGAACCGTGCCTTCTCCAACTTTGGGCTGTAACAGCGCCCACGGGTCTCGACAGCTGTTTTGTTCGCATGATTTCGTAACCATCAATAGCGCGTTCAGGCGGTTCACAAGTCGCGCCGAGCTGGCGTTTTGCGCAAGGTTCACAAGCTCGTAAGGATCCGCAGCAGTGTTGTACAACTCCTTGTCTCCTGAGCACCAGACGGTATAGACCCAGCTTTGTTCTGTGCCCAAGAGTCGGATTGCCTTGTAGCTTGTGTCCGCGAACGGAGAGCCTAATTTTCCGGCACTCGGTGCTTCAATACCTGCGTTGCCCCAATATTCGATGTTGATGCTCTCTTTGGAGTTTCCTTGCCCTGCCGCTGTACCAGCTGCAGCTGAAGAGTTAGGATTGTGCCATTGCGGTAGGAGACTACGGCCGTCGAAGAAGACGGGGAAATCCGAGCTATTGACGCCGGCGATTTCGAGAAACGTCGGCGCGAGATCGAGATGCAGACTTGGGATGTGCGACGTCACATTCTGGGGGACTCCTGGTCCGCGAACGACGAATGGTAGATTTGTATCCTCGTTGTAGAAGAGTGATTTCCCTGCCGGCATCCTGTGTTGGCCAACGTGGTACCCATTGTCTGACGTAAAGATCACTGTGTTCTCATCAGTTGCTTATCTCTAGATTGTAACCATTGAGGACATGATTTATACTTACCGTATGTGTTATTGAGTGCATCCTTGGATTCAAGCATCTTGATGACATCTTCCACAATCTCATCCACGCCGGCTACTGCTTGTATCCGAGACCGGTAGACAAAATCCGCAAAGTTGACAGCAGAATCATTCATGGACAACAAGTTCTTGACCCAGCCGCCAGCATTGGCTTGTTCTTCATCCGAGGGATTGAAGTTCGGGGTTCTGGGCGCCTTGATGTCTGGATACAGCTCCAAATGTCTTTGAAGGGGGATTGGTCTGGTAGCGTTCATGTAAGTACTTCTATCTGTATTGGACGGTTGTCCTCTTTGCATACCTGTGTGAGGGCTTATTCTGTTGGAACCCCACATGTGGTGTGAATGGGGCGATAGCAAGGAAGAACGGCTCAGACTTGGTCGTGAGATAGCCTAGCCGGTCAAGCCTGATCGTTGGTCAACGATGAATGTCAACAGCCAAGACGCGCTTGCTTGACTTACGACTTGATTCGGATAACGTCAGTTTGGTGGTAACCTTCGTAGTATACTGGTCGCTCGCCTGTAAGTGTGAGGCATTGGTCAGCAAGTCCGACTCATTATCTTACATAATATTCAATTGTCAAAGGCCGTCTTTCGATTGAGAACTGAAATACAGTGTCATACTAACCATTCTTAGACAGAACTGGAGTATTGAAGTCATCAATATACGGTTCAACCTGTGAGATATCAGAACAGAGCCTTGGTTGGTTGTGCGGAGAAGGCATACGAGGAGATCGCTATAGTCCCAGCCTTTGGACTTGGTGTCGTAATTGGTGATACCATATCCGTTCATGATCTTGCCAATATCTAATTCATGTTAAGTCTAGCATTATTGTAGTAGGCGTGCTGACAACTCACATTCAGTCCTGTATCCTGCCTTGTTCAGCCAGTGCGGCAAGTAATTCGTATCTTGCCCGGACTCAACCCATTTATTGTACGATCCCCTTGCAATTGAGTTAGTGGAAACTTCCGACAACTATTTTGAGTCTTGATTTGAGATGCATTACCCAGGCTTGACGACATTGGTCAGATTGGTGTTGTCTGATAGACCATCATTAATGAGACACTCGACACATGATTGCTTTTGGCCTACTTACGGACTGTCTGACCCCGAAGAACAGTCGACCTTGACGGGCAACACAAAGCTTGGTTTGTGTAGTGATTTGTGAACTCCGTTCCCTTCGCGATAAGTTCTTGTTGGACTGCTGTCATACGATCTACAGATCCCAGTCGCCTATCTTGATCGTCAGTCATGATGAAAACGATGTTCGGCTTATTATCTTGAGCGGCTGCACCACCCATAGCCATATGAAGCAGCGCGACAACTAGTATTGGGATCATGATGACGATGATGATAGTGAGGATCCCGGGGATGGCTACTCTCTTGCGGAAGAGTAGAGGCTTCCATTTCGACCAGGTCCATCGCGAAACAGGTTGCGATTTATCTATTTTGCCCGTGGGGCTTGCTGAACGGTCGTCCATTGTTCGGCCAATATGGTCTTAAGAGTCGTCGTAATGGGTGTGAATCATTGCATGTATGATGGAATGCAGCGCGCGATTGAATGCACTATAATCACGTATTGGCTTGGCAATATCACGAATGTTTACTGCAGTGTGGTCTCCAATGAAAATCAATGGGAAATTTGATCGCTTCCCACCCCCTGAACCAATCGTCGATCGATCTGCCGCCGATACCTTCTGCATTCAACCACTCGTCACGTGGCATCCCGCTGCACAATATTCTAAAATAACTACAATGAATCTGCCGATCATCTTGCGAATAGCTCCCAAGTGGCTACATCGAAGCACGCAAGTATGCATAGTTTGTAGGTGATTCATTGCGTGATGTTTAGAAAGCTACCGCTGTGATAATGACGGAGGACCAAGGTGAAGATTTCAGGCTTGGTTGGCACGGTGGTTGCAGAACCGGGAACAACGCTTTATCCATCTCCTCTCCTCTCATCGCATCTCGGGATGCTTCAACCCCAGTCTTGGCAACTCGTCTAAAAGCAGAGTCCGGGATATTGATTATCTGATTTTGTCAATCATGAGATGAACTGGCGTGTATTGTGACGTTACCAGATATTAGATGGCATCAGTCCCAAATGAGACGCTCTGTCTCGGAAATCAAGAGTCCAATGAAATCGGCACAAACTAACAAGCGTATTGAATCACAATAGCGGTTTAGTTTTCTCAATGACGAGGATGCAAGCGACTCGATTTCGAGTGGGGTATAGGTGAAAACACATTGAAGGGAACTGTGCTTCATTCTTGGCCATTGCTCGAACCAATCGGCACACGGTCCCTGCCACCTCAAATACCTGTTATAGTTCGGATTCAGCTATTGCCAACCGGAGTACAAGATCCAGAGAACGCCGGAACGAATGGGATAGAAAATTGTAACTGATATTGCAATCTCTCTATAGTGCAACTTAAGTTCAGTACATATAGTGTGTATATAGCTCGCTAGTACCTACGTGTATTTGTCTAACCGTAGAATCGTCGGTGTCAAGCGTACTAGGTACTCCATACTGACCGTGTGCCTTGTCGACAACAGCTAAAAACACCATGAGGCAGAACAAATATATCCGGGTTTGGAATGCCCCGATATTCGTCTTACCATATCCATTGCTTTATATAATGCCCCTAGAGTTGCACTGCCAGCGTGTCGATTTCCGGTCGGGAGATAGCTTGTGCTGGTCGCGAATTTTGGGAAAAGCTTGAACGGGGCCTCAGGCCAACAGGCGCCTAAACTGCAGGTGCTTCCAGGTGTCTCGCATTCCCTTAAGGCACCCTGAGCCCGCTAATAGAGGAAAAACCGTAGTAGCCAAATGTCAGTTGTGGTCCTACGATGGAGACAATGTCAACACCATATCATACATGAATAATTAGGAGAGAAATGTTGCGCTTTCATTGTGTCCGACTGACGTCGGGATTAAAGCCCAATGGGCCGTGGCCACAACTTTACACGCATTGCAAGCACAATCCGATTACCTACATCCCTCACTTGTTGTAAGGCTAACTTTGCTTGTCAGGTGGGGAGTTTGGCTGGGGCGGCACATCTGTTAAACCATAACGCAGGTGTCCTAAGGGGGGCTCATGGAGAACAGAAATCTCCAAAAAGACCAAGGGCAAAAACAAACAAAAAAAAAAAAAAAAAAAAAAAGGGATGGTTGTAGTCTCAGTTCACTGAGATGCATTAGGAATTGAGCCCAATGCGGGGGTCGAACCTGTCGGAAGGATGTTAGACACACGATGAATGGAAAGATTCGAACATGCAGCTTACCCGCAACCTTGAGATTAAGAGTCTCACGCTCTACCGATTGAGCTAACCGGGCGAACAGCTGTTGTGATTGACAAGTATGTTTTATTGAGGCATATACAACTATTGTCCCACTGATGGGAGCGTTCGAAATTGCAGGCTGAATTTGATTCTCGAGTCGTGGCTCATATTATCAATTGTCACGATAACCTCAAATTGGGGCGGTGGTCCACTTGATGCGCACTAGAAGTGGGATCTTTCCCAAATCTCGAATCATCGCGACAGGGAAGAACCCAATTTTTCGACACACAGTCGGACAGTTTTGATGTCGGGAGAGGTAGGAACGGGTGTGCAGGTTTCGATTTGCAGCAGATGTTCAAGTTGGACTACGCGCCTGCATTATGATGAGATGGCCAGATCTGTTTCTATCAGCAACAGCGGTGAAGGTTTTGAAACCCTCAGGTATGTTCCGGCAGCGAACAGCGGGACTTGGGACATATGGTCGGCCACCGAACACGACATCCTTGGGATATGCCAGCTGAGTAAAACAATGCAATGTCATTTCAAACTTGACAGGGCGACAATTTCTACTCATTTCATGCGGTCTTTTTTTTTTCCTTATAATGAGTAGACATCACTCAATCTAGCTTTATGAGGTCTCCTGGTCACGTAAGCCAGATGTAAGTAAGCTCAGTGCATTTGCAAAGACTGCGAGCTCAAAATGGGCATAACAAACAAGCGAATAGTAAAACGGCATGAAGAGAGCCGAACGAAACTCGCAAAAGCCCACGTCCAACATTGGCGAATATAAGAGAGTTTTGCCAACAGCTGAGGAGCATCCATTTTCAAGTGCCAAGAACAGCCAAGAATATAGAGCTCGCTTGAAAAAATCAGCTGCCGCGCGCGCATGGATCGACACAGTTCCAAGGTCAATGGCTCACTTGAGTAGCCAGATCTCGGCCAGATTACCTGCTAAGCTGCTCCATGGTTTGCTCCGCACATACATAAGGTTCAATAACTCGGACAGACTCCAACGAATCAGCCATCGCGCAATTAATCTGCGCATAACTCTCGATGGCGCAGTTGGTAGCGCATTGGACTGTAATTGTCACATCTTTCAGATCATCCACAGGTCGTGTGTTCGAATCACACTCGGGAGAAAATTCCTTTTTTGGGCGTGAGGTGAATAATTTTTAGGCGGGCAGGCCACAATAATGCCATCGACCCAAAGCACATTTATTTCTCTTTTTCCTTTTCTCTCCCTTCCTGCCGCTCAGGGTAATTCAGTCGGGCTTGATCGTTTTTAATCATCGGAAGCTAAATTGACGCAACTATTGCCTACCCGTTGCACATACTCATATCTGTTTCCCTTAAATACTCATGCCGCAACCTAATGTTAACCTGATCGTAGCATGACCCGAGAGAAATTCGAGTAAAGTGTTGTCGTTTGCAATTAATGTATGAGGGCAAGACGTGAGAGCACAGTCATTCCCGATTTATAAGGTAGGTAGAGCTAGAATGCCACATGCGCAACCTGGGTGGATGAGAAATCGGAGCCGGGACGGCTAATATTGATCGACCTGCGACGACTTCGAAACAGCGCCGGCCGCCCACAGGCGAGGACACACCGCACCGTTTGCCAACAACATTCAACCGGAGGGAATCTTTTCACGTGAAGTCGAGCGATTGGGCAAGCGAGCAGTGCGGTAGAACCCAACGACATACCGGTCGCATTGGCGTAACTGTCGCCAACAGTGACAGGACCAAGCATTCCCGTCACAATATCAGAATCACAAATATTGGTGGGTACATTACATAGCGATGACAAGTGCGTAGGCGATATCATTGATACCAATTCAATCTCACCATGCTGGAGTTTGTGATGCCCTGCAACGGGTGATTGCTCATGACGAATGACATATGACTTTTTACAGGAATAGCCGTTGCGACTTTGTTCGAATCGTAGATCCTATGCAAGAGGAATACGACGAGCCAATTGAAGTAAACAGTAGGTCTCGTAAAGCTTCAATTTATATGTGCTCTGAGTGCTCGAGTGTTCTCAGAGGCTTCGGCGACCGAGCACCGAAGAAGGCAGGTAGCCGGTTACGGCGTTGGCAACCAGTTATAAGTTGATTTGATCTGCCGTATCTGAACCCGAACCCGTCTTCCAATGCAGAGCTGCTGTGACATGGGCAATCACATCATACGTTATAAAGCTCAGCCAATGACCTAGGGATCTCCCTTCCAACCGAAGCCTTTTCGTCCGGTTCAATTCCACCACCTCGATTTCCTTCTACATCATCAAAAGTATCGCAGGCTCGAAATGGGTGTCCCCGTCACTTCAAGCGTCGACAAGGCAGTGTCGCCAAGCCAGGATGGCGCGAATCTCCGCCTAGCATTCCCCACGACGACTGTCACTAAAGCTGCCACCAATCTCACCAAGGAGGAAGCCAAGACGACCCCAACGTTGTCCATTGCCGCCTCGGCACTCAAGCAAACTCCAGGCACCAAGTACATTGCCGCCGCCATTGACCTAGACGCCCCATTCACGTCTGTCAACTTCCTGAGCCCGATTCTCCATGGCCTGCACGCCGACCTCGTTGCCGGACCACTAGGCGATGACGGATTCGCCCCGCTTCAAGGCACCACTGAATGGATGGTACCTTACATCGGCCCAGGACCGCCGCCACCCAGCGGTCCTCACCGTTACGTCTTCCTTGTGTTTGAGCAGCCGAAGGAGCTAGACACTGCCAAGATCAAGAGCAAACTTGGGTTTGGTGAGGCAGTTGGTATGTGGCCCAGAATTCGCTGGGACCAAGTAGGTTTCGAGAAGAAGCTGGGTCTGGGCGAGGCCTTGACGGCGACTTACTTTCTTACCAAGGGATGATCATTGATATCAGATCAGGTGGAAATTTATTCTGGTCAAGGGATGGAGAAGTGTGGATGATCGAATGAAAACGAACTTGTCGACTATTCGCCATTTGTTGCTCCGGGGCTCATCTCTCAATTATTCGATCAAAGTGCCCTTGCGTTCAATTACTCGGTTTACGATCGTTTTGTTAAAATACCCATATAGTTCAAACAAATAATATAACAAATAATGCCATTCCATGATGAAATATGTCCGCCGTTCGATATTATTGTCCGCTCTCCTAGCACTGCCTACAGACCGGAATGCATCCAGCACGGTCAGACAGGACACCTTTCCTTGACGGAAGAAGCAACCCATGAGCGCGGCCGAGCATGCTGTTGGACATTATTGATAGGAACTCCACGAAGGCTAAGTCCGCCTGTGTAATTCGAATATTCTAAATATCTTTGGGGCACATCTTACACCCATCTTTTCTGTCTTCCTCAGCAATTCCTAGAAGAAGCGGGTTCAAAGAATGTGGCCTTCCTTGTGACTTACTATAGGCAAATCGAACAATGGAGGCAATACAGTGAACAGACTGTTTCGCAACCTGTTACTAGGAAATGTCCAAAGATGAATGTCTTTATGTACCATGTTTTCAAACATCAGATGTGTGGCACATACAAGACTATTGTATTAGAACACAACTTGGTCATAGACTGTTGTTTGCTCTGGAAATTCATGCATAAAAGCCGGTAAAGTCTACACATGGAAACAAAGACGTAGCACAGATAGAGCAACGCACCAGTTGATACCACTTTCATTGCTTGCAACAGCTATAGTCATGTCTTCGATATTTCAGAGCTTGATCTGTTGCATTCACCGCCCGAAAGGGTCGAAAAAGCTGAGGAAAGACGAAGGTAAAGGAGTTGCTGCCCGCAACAACATTGACAGTAATGTCGCGAACCAATCTTTTACACCCAGTGAGCAACAATTTAAATCAACCATCAGAGATCTTAGAGATAATGATGCATTATTCCACTATGCTGAGTCAGTATACGGTTCAGCTTAATCTTGGAGATGAATCAGGGTCCAGTGTCCTTCTTCATCTGCTACATGGGTAAGATTGCCGGTTCCATAGGGGATATTTTTGATGTCAGTGTGTGCTGATAGTTGTGGGATGTACCGATTGTCTGCGAGTTTAAACATGGTGGCGTGCGGGATTTGGATATACTTGTAGTCGTGTATTAAGACAAAACAGAATCTAAAAGGAGGAAAAAAGAGTGCTTAGATAAAGTGAGAATTCATCGTAGCTTCCAACTTGTGACACAGATATACCTTGGTCACAGACAGTCACAGTGAGAAATGTCTGCGGGGTTCATTTCCTCAGGGAAACACTCGTGAACCCCACCACCTGCAATCAGTCGAAGCACCTAAATCCATCAGCATACTTTACTCATTGCGCTTTCGATCAGCCTTGAGCTGGAATCATTGTTAATTGATCATTCAGCTCTGCACTTATGGGCGGGGCAGTAACACTAGGTGCCACATATCCAACAGACAGCCCTAAGTCTGAACCGATCGGACCGAAAAGCCCAACGATCCACCACACACTCTCTCTCTTCGTGACATAGTATTCAATAGTACACCGCCAATCACATCCGATAGAGGCAACTTGGCCGAGTGGTCTATGGCGCTGCATTCAAGAGAATTGAACTCTTCCGTGTTCGAAACACTGAATTTCGCAGTCACGAAAGTGGCAAGGGTTCGAATCCCTTAGTTGTCATCGTTTTTGCCCATTTCCCAGGCACACCATGGATTCATTCATCAATACCTTTTTAATGCACCTATCACCATTTTTATCCCGTTCTTTTGTTACATTTTTCTCATTTCCATTGAGCACGCAATCAGTCGATGATCAAAGGCACAACTGGCCGAACACCAACTCCCAAGCAACAAAGGCACCAGCGCCATCGCACGGTTTGTGCAACTTCGTCCACGACACAGCAACGCACATCCCGGTCTTTCCATGTAAATGTCCAATTGCTTAAACAGTTACCGCTGTCATCAATCCGTGAAACACATCGTCTGGCCGATTCCTGTTAGGCTTGCGTGGCCCAGACTCGTGCCTACGTCGTAAGAGCTTTTGGGCGCAAATCAATATCAATGTAAGGAAATGGTACAAGCGCAAGCGCATAGTACTTTTCACAAGCAAATGATCAGAGGGGATCAATCCATGCCTCCTCATTCACTTTGTTATCAGATGATCTCTGCAACAGGACCGCGCACAAGGATATAATTTTGCCGATCATAGTCGCTCCGCCCATTGCTCATGGCAAGCTATAAGGTCCCGTCCCCTTTGCGTAATACAGTGTGATAGACCATTAAGTCAGAGAAGGGATACACCGAGCTCACAGTCAACCGAAGGGAAATCATAATGCGACTGGTGACATTCCAACTCCATAACATTCTTGGATGTTTGCGGCAAGAAAGCTGCGGGATAGTCATTTCAATCATCTGACATTATAGGAATGTGTCGTAACACAGTCGACGTCCGCTCTCAGTCTGGCCTCATCGATCAGAAGCACTCATAATGGATAGTCAGGGCAGGAATAGGGGGTCCAGCCCAATTGTACCAGCAACTTTCAGAGACCAGACCCGCATTGTCGACAACAATCAACATATTGCTTAGTCGCACATCCAACTAGACTCGCTGTCAGTTACCAAGCTAAGGCTCTGTCCATTTGCGAAGTCCTGGCCACCTGGCAGCATTGATAGTCGCATTGGTTATTCTGCTTGCACTACTACTTAAGAGTAGCCAACCAAACCGCCATATGGGCAAAGGAACAATCTGTCCATCTTAGATGAATTAGTTGTCTAAATGCAAGTAATTGTTACAAAATGCAGCCCGAATGCTAAGGTCTTCAAGAGTAAAGTCAACACATTATCCCATTTAGGTAAATCCTCGTCATTTCGTTCTTAGTAATCATTGCTCATTGCTCATTAACCTATTGGTCTATTGACCTATGCAAAGTCCTATTGACTATGCAAAGCCATGTCCAAGACGGGACAAGTACAGAGACTATCTCTAGTAGTGCCATCGTTACTCTCGGCCCGGTGAACGAAGTCTCGAGGACATAGAGTTCGTGGGCTTCAAGCCGCAGAGACTATGTACACCAGCTTTCATTTCACCCTGCTGGTATATCCTCAACGAGTATAAAGACATGAGTCGGAGTAAAGGCGCGGGAGGAAAAGATATACACGTGATGGAGATGACGCACGGGGTTATGGTAAAGAGGATTTTGGCATGAGAGGGGAATGGTATTGTGCCTCTTCAAACTAGAAAGCAGCAAGAGACATTGGGTTTGAAAGCCTCGGGCTGCAATGATGATACTCCAACGCGTGTGTACGCCTTCTCGATCGTACAGGGCACACTCTAGGCCTGATCAGCTCCAGAACCGATATGATTCGATATCACCAGGTTAAGGTTCACCAAGGAGGCGGGCGGTGACATCTCCCATATACTCGGGCTCCAGCTCGTAATCTTGACCCTCGAAAGTGGCGATTCCGAAATGTTGGAAAGCTTCGACGACCTTGTCGACATCGAATCCCATGACAACGAATCTGTCGATGAGATTCTTATTGTAGCCTTGGTATCTATCCAAGAGTATCTGCGTTAGTATAGTACTCATTACACCCAGCATCGAACGTGAAAGATGTTGTTAACTTACCGGCGGAAATCTACCTCGGGATCAGGCCTGGGCCTGACGGGGGCACCTCCGCGTACATCATACTTGGCAGTGGGCGGAGCACCAGCATGCTTGACAGCCCAGTCATGGGCCTTCTTCTGAAAGCTTGGAAAGTCATTTAGCATCATCTGAGCCACCTCGGCATCCTGGGGATCCTTGGGCTCTGGGCTCTGGAAGAGAGACTGGAGAGACAGAAGGGCGCTCTTGATGGTGAGGACAGGCGACCAGGCATTACCAAGCGTGTCCAGGCAGATAGCACCCTATGAATTCATCAGTACGAGAACTAACAGAAGGATATGAGGCGATCGTCGTACAGTCTGGCTGCTGATGTTGGGATGCCACACTTTGGTGTCGAACTTCATGGTGGGAGCCTTGAAAGGATACTCGTTCGGGATTACGATGTCGACGATAAACCAGCCTCCGGCGTAGGGGGTGTCGGCAGGACCAGCGATACGGCCCTTGAGGTGTGTCAGATCGTCGCCGTTGGCAGGGCCGGCCATGAGGATGTTGAGCTCGGAAAGGGTCTTGTTCGGGAACTTGGTGGTCAGATCGCGGGCTTCTGTCTCAATATCACTAAGCTCCTTGGCGACACGGCGTAATCTACTCGAAGACATCATGAGGCCGGCTCTAGTAGAGCTCTGGAGACGGAATAGCGATGTGCCTGTATGCTGTATCGATACAGCTATCGGTCGAGGATGGGAAGTGGGATCAGAAGTTTTGAGATCGCTATCGATATCCGCGTGCGACAAATGGATAATCGATGGTACGGTTGTGAGTGTGTTGTCGTTCTTGGGAGTCTGGAAGAGCTGGAGAGAGGCGGCAGTAGAAGGAAACAGGATTGGTTGTTGATAAACCTTTGTGACACAGGGCACAGAAGGCTCGATGTTTCCCAGAAGGCTCCGGCGCAGGATGGATGAATGGGTGGGAGGAGAGGCAGAATCGAATTCGCGATGAGGTAGGCAATGGCAAGGCCCAGACGAGTGACACCTGAGATCCGACGGCAGCAGAGCACACACACCTTTAGCTCAGTGATACCTTATCCTCATATGACACCGTTTTCAGCTGGAGTGGACCAAGGCCAATCTAGCGTCAAGTCGATGACTGGAGAGTGAGTAGGGTATATTTGGGATCCAAAGAGAACCGAACCTGGGGCAGAGTGGCTGGCGGTAGTGAGTGGGCGGGAGAGTGGGAAAATGGCAGAAATGACAAACGAGAAGTGAGGAAGTGAGGCATCACATCACATCACAGCCTCACTTGCGGATTCGAAGAAGGCATTCAATGTTGGTGGAGAGTGGTCGTACCTGACTTCAGGTTCCGTGGGTGCATGTGAGCATTTGTGAATAAGGTAGGTAACAACCCCGCCAATCTGTGAGGTAGCGGGGGGCATTGCTACATCCAGTTAGGTAGGTAGGTATTGGGTTTCGTCATTGGGCTCAGCTCTCTACGTTACCTACACGCGCCCCTCATCCTACAGCGTGAACAAATTGGAACTGGCACCTGGGCACTCCCAAGGTTATATCCCCATGACAACATGCAACTCACCAAACAAAGAGTGTAGTCTTTGATTCATAGGGTGACTTGTCAAGTGAATTACCTTAGACAACCGGATAGCTCCTATGTTACACATACGGTTCATTAAGAGATAGGGGTATTCATTCAAGGGGATTTCTATTCTGTAGAGAGGAACCGTTTATGCTCACCGTGGCCTGGCAGAGTATCCTTATTCGACTCTGGCTTAGACACGCTAAACTATTTCTAGCAGGGAATAAGCTTTAGAGTGGCATGACCTAATTCTCCAGCACTATCGATAGCCCTATACAAACACGCTATCATTCATTAGAGAAGGGGTCACTGGCCTGTGTTGCGCCCACTAACATGCCCCAGTTCTGCTGTCAAGAGTCAAGAGTCACACCCCGCCATCAAATAATATTTGCTGCTTTATTCCATGAGCAAATCGCGAATCGCAAATCAAACCTCCCTACTCCCCTTCAACACAGCATTCTTCAGTCTGTAAGAACCACGTCATATAGACATTAGTATTGGAAACCATCGGATAGTTGATGCGGCATCTTCCATCATGGCCACAACAACGATGACGGCCACTGTGACCGCCAGTGGCCGAAAGAAAGATGCGAATCTGCCGCCTGAGAACGAACGCTTCTTGCGATGTTGCGCCGACATTGCCAACACCCTTATCGAAGACCACGAGTCGTCCAAGAACCCCAAGAACCCTAAGAAGGACATCAACCTCAACAGCCTGCGCACGAAGCTGTCGAGGAAGCACAAGCTGGCCAACATACCGCCTCTGACTGCCATCATCGCCGCTGTTCCCGAGCACTACAAGAAGTACATCATGCCCAAGCTGATCGCCAAACCAATCAGATCCTCTTCGGGCATCGCTGTCGTCGCCGTCATGTGCAAACCCCATCGATGTCCTCATATTGCCTACACCGGCAACATCTGTGTCTACTGTCCGGGTGGGCCTGACTCCGATTTCGAGTACAGCACTCAATCATATACCGGATACGAGCCCACCTCCATGCGCGCCATCCGTGCCCGTTACGACCCCTTCGAACAGGCCCGAGGCCGTGTCGACCAGCTCAAGTCCCTCGGCCATTCCGTCGACAAGGTCGAATACATTATTATGGGAGGCACTTTCATGTCTCTGCCCGTCCCCTATAGAGAGGAGTTCATCTCTCAACTCCACAATGCCCTCAGTGGCTATCAGACAACAAACGTGGACGAGGCGGTAGAAGCCGGCGAGATGAGCAATGCCAAGTGTGTCGGCATCACTATCGAGACGAGACCAGACTACTGCCTCCAGCCACATTTGACGGATATGCTTCGATATGGTTGCACTAGACTCGAGGTTGGAGTACAGTCTCTATACGAAGATGTTGCGCGCGACACGAATCGAGGACACACCGTTGCGGCTGTTGCGGAGACTTTCTGTCTTGCAAAGGACGCGGGCTTCAAAGTTGTATCACACATGATGCCCGATCTACCCAACGTGGGAATGGAGCGCGATCTGGATCAGTTTAGGGAATATTTTGAGAATCCAGCTTTCCGAACCGACGGTCTCAAAATCTATCCCACACTTGTCATTCGCGGTACGGGTCTCTACGAGCTTTGGCGGACAGGCCGATACCAGAATTACACACCAAATGCCCTCATAGATATTGTCGCTCGGATATTGGCACTTGTCCCACCATGGACGAGAATCTACCGCGTTCAGCGAGATATTCCTATGCCTCTGGTTACATCGGGCGTGGAAAACGGAAATTTGAGAGAGTTGGCTTTGGCTCGCATGAAGGATTTCGGAACGACATGCCGCGACGTAAGAACACGAGAAGTCGGTATCAACGAGGTCAAACACAAGATACGGCCAAATCAGATCGAATTAGTGCGTCGTGACTATACCGCCAATGGAGGCTGGGAAACATTCTTAGCCTATGAGGATCCGAAACAAGACATACTAGTTGGTCTTCTCCGATTGAGGAAGTGCACGGAGAAATATACATATCGCGAAGAGCTCACCGGACAACAGACTAGTCTGGTCAGAGAACTGCATGTCTATGGTACAGCTGTGCCTGTTCATGCTAGAGATCCGAAGAAATTCCAGCATCAGGGCTTCGGTACTCTCTTGATGGAGGAAGCAGAGCGTATTGCCCGCGATGAGCATGGAAGCGATAAAATCAGTGTCATCAGCGGTGTGGGCGTCAGGAGTTATTACCGAAAACTTGGATATTGGCTCGATGGGCCTTACATGAGCAAATGGTTAGATGGACGCCCGCAACCTACAGGCTAAGGTATCTCTTAAATGAGAGTAAGATATGCAATGGTAGGAATACCTAGCAGCCTACAAGCTGCATCAAGTTGTATATAGGAAAAGTGGCACGGGCAATGCGTATAAAAGCATTTGACGAAGCTAATGCATGGAAAGACCTGAATGATGATATGGTTCGTAGTATGTGATAATCGCACAGATGGGTAATTCAAATAATTACTCCAGAGTCCAGACTTAGTACGGCTCAAAACATGGTGAACAGTCTCTGTCTCTATTATCGCAACGGATAGTTAGAGGCGTCATGCCTATTTCTAGTTGCTAAGTGCCACGATGTCCAAGGCTTCAAGTTCATGGAGACTTGTATTTTCAGAAACACTGATGTACCTTATAGTAAAAGACAAAGCCTTAAGGGAATGCCGCAATTGCAACTACCGTGCTTCAGAGTCTGTGACTGTCAAACAATAAAATACAGACATCTTCTCTCGCATTGCAGGAAGTTAAGACAAAAGAATTTGAGCTGGAAAGTGAGAAAAAAGACCAATCACGCTTTGTAGAGAATTGAACTCGACCAGATTTGAACTGATGACCTTGTGGATTCAGACTGGATGGTGCAAGCGCACCTCATTGCTGGAATCACACGCGCTACCGCTGCGCCACAAGTCCTTTGATTGGTGGTTAGAAATTGGCGACCTATTGCTGCATATAACCGTGCCGTGTCCGAAGTTGGGCCGCTAGCGTGAATCCGGCGCCTTGGGGGTTTTGCCGAAAAGAGTGGCTGGGTGAGAGGGATTATTGCAACCATTTGCATTGTGTGTGGATTCCCATTTTTATGAAGTTGCTTTAAATATTGGGCTTTCTCAAGGAAGGTTTGAGAGGGGCATCTCGAACTTGGAGACGATTGGATCGCAGGGGCACTCACACTACCCTATAATTCAAGTGCTCATCGAGCAATGGAACGACGAGTTTCTCAGTCTTGGATGAAAGTACTTCGAAAATAACGGCATGAATGTATACGGGAGTCAATTATTTGCTGCGAACAAATGTGATTAAACTTACGAGCCTTGAGGTAGCGTGCCTTGCAAAACCTCGCGTTCAAAAATGATGAGTAAATGTGCATTTGGAATTGAATCCATTGGAATGGCTTTCGCTCTTTTTCACCATGCGCGACCGAACATCACCTGTGCAACAAAGGTGTAGGTAGAGCTGCATTCGTATCTCGTACTACACATATTGGTGGAAGAACCAATTGAACAATTTGCATAAATCAGCCCTCTTTCTCCCCGATAACCTCAACAGTGGCTTCAACCTTTTCAGTCATCAGCTCCTTAACACCCTTGAGTAACGCAACCGCAACAATGGCCAAAAAGACAAAAGGTATGATACTGGAGTATGCCAATCTGTATGCATAAGCATACTGCCAATGACTTGCACTCAACACCTCTTCCCAAATCGTCTCATTTGCGCCCTCGACACTATCCGAGCCAATCTCACCCGTAGACAGAGCTTCCAAAAGTGTAGGGACGCTAGACTCAGGTAATCCAGCATCGATCGCAGCTTTCGAAACAGCTGGGGCATAGTGGCCAGAGAGACAGCCGTTGATAATCGCATCGAGGACTGCAGATCCAAACGCTCCACCGATAGCTCGTGCAGAAAACGCAAGGCCAGTGGCCGTGGAGAGAAAGGCGTGGGGAGCGGTGAACTGGACACATGCTACGAGGAGGGTTAAGGGACCGGATTGGCCGATGCCTGTTAGGACTGCGATGCCGATTTGGGCGCTGTTCCAGGTGGGTTTTATTGTTGCGTATGTTATCGTTCTGCGGGCCGTATCAATACTTTCCCTGTGTGTATATCGGGGGCCGTGACTACAAGGAGCGATTGGGAGGAGACTCACACAACGAGGAAGATTGTAAAAGTAACTAAGACTGGACTCTGTAAATCCTTATACCGGGTTGCATACCATGTGATAGGAATTGAGGCAAATAGCACAGGCAACTGGTAGCTCAGCTGTCTGACCGAGATCCGCCATGCATTTGTCTCAAAGCCAAGATTCAAGATGATTTGAGGTACGACGGAGTTCACTGCGGAATAAAATATCCACCCTTCGACTGCGAATGCGAAGACTGCGTAGGCGAAGTTTGCATTGCGCCGGAAGAATATGTGTGCTACTAGGCCGTCGGCGCGGCCTTTGTATTCTTGGAGGGTGTTAGTTCCGCATTTTGAGCTAAATCAGAGCTCCTCAAGGAAGATATGAAATAAAGCAGAGGGGAGGATATGGCATACCATAACCAGCAAAACCAACAAGCAACGCCAGTCCCAAGCTCAACGGTACAGCAACATGAGGGTCCGACCACGCGTATGCGCCTCCAGCCCAGTCAAGAGCAAGGAGCATAAGCGTAGCGCTACTCACGAATAACGCACTACCAATCGGATCACAAGCCCAAACCACTTCCCTCCAGCTCAGTTTTGAACGGGTTTGTTTCGGGGGCCAGTAGAATAGGAGGAGTCCGAGAGATGTAATGCCGTGTAACGCAGCCTGAATCCAGAATATGTATCGCCAGCCGTGAGCATTGATGTTCGTTACTGCGCCTGCTACTAGGGCACCGCTCCTGAGTGACAGTCTTAGTCTTGTATCTCCTAATTTACTCCCGTTTCTCTTTCCTTCATCTAAGACCAGATGGAATATGGGATGTTGAATGACTTACAGCCCACCCAAAGACCCACCAACAAAAGCAAACCCATTCGCCAGCGCTCTGAACTTCAAGGGCAAAATCTCAGACGGAATAGCCTGGACAATGCTGATAGTCGCGAGCGTAGTTCCTATCAAGACCCCGCCTCCTATAAGGACAGACATTGACTTTGCTGTGGCAGAGACCACTGCCCCGATGAATGCTATTACAGGTGGGATGGCAGCCAGATACTTACGGTCTAGAACGTCGGATAGCCGTCCTACGATGGGCGAAAGCACGGATTGCAGGAGGAGGGGCCCCTGGGGTTATTAGTTTTGGGGTTTAAGAAGAGTTGGCACATGGTGAGTGGGAAGATAGAAGGCGAAGGGGAAAGTACTTGAATAATCCATCCTGCGAGCGAGGCATCGCCCAAATCTCGGACGATGAACGCTATTACGGACCCAGCGGCTACGACAACAAAGACTTGTGCAAGGACGCTATGTAATTGATCTCCGTCAGAGTTTGCCCATGATATGGTATTGGGAGAAGCTTAGACGAACGCGAAGCATGTTATGAACACCACGAGCTATCACTCATCAGCAGTTGTAGAGGAGTCATGTATAAGGGAGTTTGTGTGCATCGAAGTAGGTTTATGTTATAACAATGACAGGTAAGCTTACCCATGATCTCCAGCTCAACTTGATATGGTATGCATTTTCCACTGCTTCTTGCTCCAAGGGGACAATTTCCGAGTCTCTCCGTTCCGTCTTCTCTGGACCGCTTTCTCGATGCTCGACGTGGTCTATGTCTGGGGATGAATTGGGTGCAGATTGCACCGAGTCTCGTTTCTCTGTGGCTTCAGCCATGTCTTTTATGAATACTACGACAAGCAGAGTTCAAATCTGGGGCTCGGAATTCAGGAACAAATATTCAAGTGTCTGCACAGTGAGTTGTGAACATGGAGTTCAATCGAGTAATCCTACCCTTTTCAGGGCCTCTGAAACCTGTCATAGACCACCCTGTAAGCCATTGGTCGTCAGCATATTCCCAGCGACTGACCTTGGAAAATGGTTTGCGAAGCAAGAGTGTCTTACCCCAAGATGCTGTGCGGGGATGCAGCCACGGCAGTTGCAAATTGGAAGGAGATATGTTGAAAAGTGCCATGAGGGGGTTACATCAAGATTGTAACAACCTTGTAAAAGTAGGGCATATACGGACTTGAGTGACTTAGCTTATTAGGTCACAACATCTGTAGAGCAGTAGTCAAGGTAGTGTATAGAATCTAGCAGTTAACGTCCTCACGATCCCTGCAATGTTGACTTCAATCAAGCTCCAAAGGAGGTATGTAATCATAAATCATATCCCTCCCAGCCTCGCATATGGTAAGAAGTATGAAAAAGGACGGAATCGATCATGCTTTGCGGTATTTGACAGATGAGTTATGAAAGACCGCCAGATGCCAGGGAAACCTCTATCTTAAAATGTTATTTATACACCAACCAACGACCATTACACCCGATCAGAGCACAAACGTCAGACATTAACACCATTTACAAGAGATCCCGCTTGACGAAAGCCTCGCGCATAGCACGTCCCAAGCCAGCGGGAGAGCGCTCAACAACAACACCAGCAGCCTCCAGGGCCTTGATCTTGGAGTCGGCACCACCCTTACCACCGGCGACGATGGCACCAGCGTGACCCATGCGGCGTCCTGGGGGGGCGCTGATACCAGCAATGAAGCTGACGACGGGCTTGCCGCCGTTGACGGTGTTGTTGGCCTTGAGGAAGTCGGCAGCATCCTCCTCGGCGGATCCACCGATCTCACCAATCATGATAATTCCGTCAGTCTCCTCGTCCTTGAGGAAGACGTTAAGGCAGTCGATGAAGTTGGTGCCGCTGAATGGGTCACCACCGATACCGACGACAAGAGACTGACCGAGGCCGGCTTGGGTGGTCTGGTTGACGGCCTCGTAGGTGAGAGTACCGGACCGAGAGACGATACCGATGCGACCGCGCTTGTGGATGAAACCAGGCATGATACCGATCTTGCACTGGCCGGGAGCGATGATACCGGGGCAGTTGGGGCCAACAAGGCGGGTCTTGGACTGTGTCTTGAGGATATCGGTGATGCGGACCATGTCTGGTTATCTACGTCAGCCTTCTCACATATTTTCATGGGATGTGGTGACAAGTCTTACCGTGCTGAGGAATACCCTCAGTAATGCATACTACAAGAGGGATCTCGGCAGCGATGGCCTCCTCGATACCGGCAGCAGCCAGCGGTGGGCTGGTTGAAACATGTTTAGTAGATGTTCATGTATCTCCCATCTTGGGCGCAAGACTCACGGGACGAAGATGGCGGTGGCATTCGCACCAGTCTCCTTGACAGCATCCTCAACCTTTGCGAATACAGGGAGGTCAAGATGCGTCTGGCCAGCTTTCTTGGGATTTGTGCCTCCAACAACCTTGGTGCCTATAGGAAAATTTTGTTAGATGCGGTCTGCACCGACATTTGCTGAGCGCAGATAATAGGGATATATCGAGGGCGTGGTATTTACCATAGGCGATGGCCTGCTCAGCGTGGAAACTGAAATGCGTAATATATCAGTATCTCATCTCCATATCGCAGAACACTGAAAATCCAACACAGTAGGTAATGTTTCAAATCCCTTGGAGGGCTGAGTTGCTGGTCGAGTAGGGGAGCAATGGAGAAGAGCATAACTCACGTTCCCTGCTTTCCAGTGAAACCCTGGAAGATGACCTTGGTGTCGCCGTTGATGCGCAAGTTCTCGATGGTCTGGGCGTAGGCGGAGGACGAGTAGGTTCGTTTCGAGAGCTGGCGCAGGGCCGCTGGCCGCATGTGTCGGAAAGCCTGCATTGTGGTGACTGCGCAAAGGGGAAGGGTTTGCGTAGGTCGAGGCAGGGCGTTGTGTGTGCAGCAGTAGACAAGGCTTGTCGACTACAGCAGATAGGCGGGAGGGGAGATGGAGGGAGGCGGTGGTGAGGTTGGCGATGGACTGGATGGAAGCGTGATTTACGTCGGCGAGAGCTTCAGACGCAATTGGCACCAATTTGACTGACAGCTTCAAACAGCCCCGGCAAAACGCGCATGTGGCATTTGAACCAGCCGACCAGGGATCAGAGATATGGATCCCATTTCCAGCTTTGCTGCCCTTCAGCCCCGGAGCGACCCGACTCAGTAAGCGGTACCTCCGACCGATGCCGACCTTGGCTCTGACAGCTGGCACCCGCCTATTCTTGGGATGAGCAGCTGGTCTCTCATGCGTAGTAGCAGCTCAGGGTCCTCCCACGCACCAACCTGAAAGTTTCAGGTAGGCTTGCGAGGCTTCTCAGTGGTTTCCGCACTTGCACGCGTTGCCTCTGGGAGCCTGATTACAGCATTGCTGGTGGCCCTGGAGCTAACCGTCCGAGCTCCCAACGACCAGAGCCTCGTCCACGACCATCCATCCACATCTATCGCCTGCCTACCTCAGCAGCGCTCATCCCATCTGCAGTCGTCATTGTTGACTGTTGGTGGCATTTCACACCTCTCTTCGATAATCTGCAAACATTTGGATTCCCTTTTCATCATCGTAGTGCTCAAGAGGCCCCTCTTCTGACCAGCTTGCGACCCGTTTCGCACCACCTAACTCACAATGGTGCGCCTGCCAACGTCATCTCAACCTCTCCTTGCCCCGATTATTGACAGATGTCTGTAGGGTCAAAACCAGTCTGGAATGGGCGGTGGCGGCCAGGATGGCAGAGATGACAAGGACAAGAAGGTATGCATCCTAGTGTCGTCGCTATCACGATTTCTATCATCATCGTCATCATCACAAACAACGGCTCTAACACAACTGTCTCCCTATAGAAGGACAAGCCCAAGTACGAACCACCACCACGACCTACCACCCGCATCGGCCGCAAGAAGAGAAAGGCTGCCGGTACCTCTGCCGCCGCCAAACTCCCTGCCGTCTACCCCACGAGTCGATGCAAGCTCCGTTTGCTCCGCATGCAGCGCATCCACGACCACCTGCTTCTGGAGGAAGAGTATGTCGAGAACCAAGAGCGCCTGCGAAAGGCCAAGGCCGCCAAGGACAACACCGGTCCTGCCCCCGATCCCGAGGCTGGCGACAGAATGGCCGATGAGCGCGGCCGAGTCGACGACATGCGTGGAAGCCCCATGGGCGTTGGTACCTTGGAGGAGATGATCGATGATGACCATGCCATTGTGTCCAGCACTACAGGTCCCGAATACTATGTTAGCATCATGAGTTTCGTCGACAAGGACCTGCTCGAGCCCGGGGCCTCGGTGTTGCTGCATCACAAGAGTGTCTCCATAGTAGGAGTGCTCACCGATGACACGGACCCGGCTGTCAACGTCATGAAGCTGGACAAGGCCCCGACCGAGTCCTACGCCGATATTGGAGGTCTTGAGCAACAGATCCAGGAGGTGCGAGAGTCTGTCGAGTTGCCACTGCTGCATCCAGAACTATACGAGGAGATGGGTATCAAGCCCCCCAAGGGTGTCATTCTCTACGGTGCTCCTGGTACGGGAAAGACGTTACTGGCCAAGGCCGTCGCAAATCAGACTTCGGCTACCTTCTTACGCATTGTCGGCAGTGAGCTTATTCAGAAATACCTGGGTGATGGACCTCGTCTTGTTCGCCAACTTTTCCAGGTGGCTGCTGAAAATGCCCCCTCCATCGTTTTCATCGACGAGATCGACGCCATCGGCACGAAGCGATACGACTCTACATCTGGCGGAGAGCGCGAGATTCAGCGAACCATGTTGGAGCTGCTCAATCAGCTGGACGGATTCGATGATCGCGGTGACGTGAAAGTCATCATGGCTACCAACAAGATCGAAACTCTGGATCCTGCTCTGATCCGGCCGGGCCGTATCGATCGTAAGATCCTCTTTGAGAACCCCGATCAGATCACGAAACGCAAGATTTTCAACCTGCACACCAGCAAGATGAGCTTGAACGAGGATGTCGATCTTGATGAGTTCATCAGTCAGAAGGATGATCTTTCAGGTGCCGATATCAAGGCGATTTGCTCCGAGGCTGGTCTGATGGCGCTGCGGGAGCGTCGTATGCGTGTACAGATGGCCGACTTCAGAGCAGCACGCGAGAGAGTGCTGCGTACCAAGCAGGAGGGAGAGCCAGAGGGCTTGTACTTGTAATCGAGAGGTGCTGCTCACTACGCGCTGCATCGGAGGACGACGAGGGCTACGAAGGCCAGGGGCGTATCTGAGGCATTGTTATAGGTAGACACTACTAGTGGGACGTTGGCGTTCTATCGTTCTCACCGCGACGGATCGACCAAGGTAATTCAGATAGCGCTTCAGCCAAAATATGCTCGCATGCGAATGAAATATGCCATCTGATACCAAGTCTCCAAGTCTCCCATGTTTCTCCTACGGGCTTTGCTTGGCCATACAGCGAGACACAGGCAAGCGAGCCTGAATTTGTCGATTCGGAGGGCTGGTAATGGCTAACGACTGCCAAGACCTTCCCGTCCGTTGTGATGTTCAGGTACATGTAGGTACTCGTTTAACACTTATGCTCCCCTCCAGCTCCACCATAAATGCCCGAGTGTCCAAATCGGCAGGGGCTGTACAATGCGCGTTCAGCTGCTCCCTGTTCGCTCCAAAGCTGCGGCTTGTGGCGATGACATCAGGCGTGTGCCCCTCTCTGCATGCGACCTGATGTTTCGCAGATGATCAAAAGTCTTGTTTCTGAGAGTCTCGGCCCGCCACAGCGTGACGCGTATCAAGTCTTAATAGGATCTCATCTTGACACTGTCCTGTTTCAATCTGACACCCTAGTACTATCACACAGTATAGCTGCCTCTCGCCTGTGAGATATAAAGTCCAAGAGTCCACCGCAACCCATGACTGCGCCACTCGGAAGTGCGTGTGAATAGAAGAGCGATCCCATCAATCACAACGACAGCTACCTACCGAGCTACTCCAATAAATACTGCTTCACGCCATTCTAACTTGGCAACGTTGTGAAGAACCTTTCCTGATGCACACCATAAAGCTACTAGGCTATTCACTATATTTCCACGACATCGTCTAACCTCGCCTGTATTCGCCTTGGGAGCACAGGCACACCCGATTCAACTTGACGCATCTGACGATTGATCAAGCACATTTTCTAGCTCATTTGGCAACGAAAGCAATCATGAGCGCTCATCCAGACCATGCCGGGATATCTGGCAACAATCCCAACTACCAGAATGAGCCGGCAGAGCTAGATGGCAACTCGCCATGGCCACGGCCATTGCAATCTCACCCTGTAGGCGTTGTAAGCCCACACACGAATGAGCCGGCAGATCACCGCCCTTACATCCAGTCGCCAATGTCAGGTACGAAAGACAACGCCACAAATGACCAATATTTCCCACCTCCACCAGGACCGCCCCCTTCCGGAGCGAAGCAGCAGTATAAAGCATATGTGCCGCCGCCTGCACGGCCGCCAAAGGAGGGAAATGAGGAGCAATACAACTACCCGCCTCCGCCACCGGGTCCGCCGCCGTCTCATGCCCACAGTGATGAGAGACCGCCAGAGTTCTCACCACCACCCTCAGCACATGTCGGCGAGAAACCGCAGGAATTCCCACCTTCAACCTCAGCACATGCCGACGAGAAACCGCCTGAGTTCCCACCACCGTCGTCTCCATACACGGACGAGAAGCCACCTGCTTTTCCTCCACCACCTAGCTATGCCGAAGAGTTCCCACAGGTCCAAGATCACGTATACGAAGATCACAAACCACCTGTCCTTCCACCACGGCCAGGCCCATCCCAGGGGGCGCCTCAGTACTTCCCTCCCCCGCCGGTCTCCCCATCTCAGGCTCCGCCGCAATTCGCGCCTCCACCTGGTCCATCTCCTCAAGCTGCGGCTGCGGCTGGCACATCATCGTCCACTCATAAATCGGGTGGATGGCAACAGAAACTTTATGAGCTGAGCTTGAAAGCCTCGGGTCCTATCAACAAACTCACTAATAAGCTGGGAAGCGAGGCGTTCTGGCCTAGTAGTTTGGATACGGAGTGTGATAAGGCGGCGAGGATTTTGAAGAGTTTCTGCAGTATGCTTCCCCTCCACCCCTCTAATACTCGTCTCGCTCGGGTTGAAACTTTGAAGCAAGTAAGATATCAACTAACAGCCCTCTAGAGGACGGTTTCTACACCTCCACCCCACCCTCTCGTCCTACAACATCAGAGGGTAAACCAGCTCGATCACCGGGGCCAAGCAGCACATCTAAAACCCTGGTGAAAATTCCGACGTCGGCAATAGCCAACGCAAAGGGTCTTGCGATCTTTACAACGTTCCGCACTGGTCTGCATATCTCAGGTGCAGGCGGTTCCGGTGTAGTCGTCTCCCGCCTGCCTGATGGGTCCTGGAGTCCTCCAGCAGGCTTCCTAGTCCATACTCTAGGCGCCGGGTTCATGATCGGTTTCGACGTGTATGACTGTGTTTGTGTTCTGAATACTCAGCAAGCCGTTGAGGCGTTTATGAAGTCCGCCAGACTATCCCTCGGTGGCGAGTTAGCGGTAGTTGCTGGACCTGTGGGAGCTGGCAGGGGCTTAGAAGGCGCAGGAGGTTTCGGAGGATCAACTAGTCCTACGAACCAAGAGAAAGATAAGCTGCAAGTTCAAGGCAGCAACTCGAGGCCAGGGAGTTCAAGTGGGAAGAAGGAGTGTGATGGGAAGCCGGTATGGAGTTACATGAAGTCCCGCGGTTTTTACGCGGGTGTGCAGGCAGATGGGACTGTTATTGTCAATCGACCTGGTGCTAATGATGCGTTTTATGGCGAAAGGGGGATTACGGTGGAGAGAATCTTGAAGGGACAGGTTAGCCACAATCCGGATCGGAATTGGAATGGGAAGGGGAAGGAGAAGGGGGATTATATTGTTATGTGGCCTGAGGGTGGCAGACAGCTTATGGAGGTGCTCAAGGCTGCGGAGGGACGGCGCGCGGATGATAAGGTGCTCAGGGATGTGGGGAATGGGCCTACGCCTGGAGATCTTGCGCCTGAGGGTGGGAAGGGGCTTGGTGAGGCTGGTGTTGCGAAGTAGGTGAGAGGTGAATAGAGGAGGGAGTGCTGGGTCAGGCCGATATCTGTCTGCGTGGTGGTCATTGCGACCATAACAGTCTTGATGAATCTCCTTAAGGATGACGTACATTACGAGAGATGATAATCCTATCTTTCCTTTGTGCTCACTCTGGGACTGATGTCGTCTCACGAATTGTCTTGTCTTCCGTCTTTTGCTATTAGAGATTAAGGTAGGTAATACTACACTACAAATCACAAGATCTTACATTATCCAAACAATATCGTACCAGTCCATGTTTCATTCGTCCTTTTCTTCTTACCTTTTCTTCGTCGTCATTTAGTTGTTCTTGTTGTGGCTCATGGTCGTACAGCCGGTCAGTTCATGCCAGTGGACGCAATGTATGGGTTTGCATTCATTCCCCTCTCCATGACACCTCTCAACATCCTGCTGAAACTGAGTGTGAAAATGGAAAAAGGTGTCTGCCAACTAAATATCTGGTGGAAACGCCGTTTCGCCGACTTTCGGTTTGTCAGCAGGATCAGGAACATAGTTGTGCTCCCCCTGAGCGCGTGCCGGTCGATGGCATATAGCACCGTGAATTCCGCATTCCATACATGGCCGACGCGAGTCATTCAGGAGTGTGCATGGTTCTCCGGTGAGTTGACAGAAGATGCATGGATTATGCTCATTGACTCTAAGAGTGCCGTTGACGTCCTCGGTGAACCCATGGTTGGGATTCTCTGGCTCCCAAATAGTTGTACCGGGGCCATAGACCTGACTCGAAAGGGCCTTAGAAATGATCTTCGTAGCATGTGATGGCGGGAGAGAGTTTGCTGTATCTGATATTTGTGCGCCGCTGCTCTGGAGAGCGGTTGCCATTTTGAATAGATGTGGCCGGAAGCTCTCATTGTGAATCAAGAAAACCGTAACAGTATCATCGTTTTCTTGTCCAGGGGCAGAAGTTACTCTGGCCATAAGCCACGGACCTCCTGATTTCTGGTTTGGAGCAAGGTGAAGATATCTGTGTGCGAGCTCCCCTGAGGTAGTATTTGAATCTTGTGTTTCTGTTGAAGTTCTGGCCTCTGACGCCTCTGATGCGGGTGTAGTGGTCTCTGGTTCCTTGGAGGCCTTGTGACATTGTCGTCTACGGCCAGAGGAGCCACGTGAAGTTGTGAGTTTCAAGACAACCATTGTGTCTAGTTGTATCGTGATGTTCACCCTAAGTTGACTGCGTAGGGTTACAAACGCGCCGTCGAGTGTCTCATCCAAGTCAGCTAATCGTATCTCAGACCTTTCTCAATACCCCCCAAGTCGTAGTAAGATCGATCCAGACGCGTGTGTGTATATAGGGGAGTCTTGCTCACGACGTAGGTTAAGGATGGAAGATGAGCAAAGCAGCATAGGACTGGGGGTTTGACAAGCATCATGGTCAATGACTGTTGATATGTATCCCAAACATTTGTGTCTACTACCCGGAACACCGGAGATGGAAGCTGGTGCCTAGAAGCTAAGAAAAGGGGCACAAACTCTCTCAGAAGCCATCAGATGTTGAGGCGGTGGGCTGGGGCATGAACGCACTACCACTACGACCACAGCAGCGCTGACGATGGAAGCCAACTCGCAGCGGCCGCAACACGAATGTATTGTTCCAAATTTGAACTTCTTCATCATGTCTTGCGAAAATGTCAGCTATGGAACAACTTTTGCGAGAAACAGCTGAGGATCAAGAAATCACGTTCAAGCTGATTTACATCACCAATTCGTTGAGCAAGAAAGTAGGAAGCTAAAACCCGATTTAACCTTTCGAACGTTAAACCGGCGATCTTCCTCAAACTCGACCTTTCTCCGTCTTCTTCGAACAATGCATAAAAAAACTCGTCTCCGACCGGGTTCGAAGATTTACACAACCCTCAAGTCATTCATCATCCAACTGCCCGTTTCTCTGTATAATACTGTATGAATACTGTATGAGTTGAGCAACACTGAGCACTCGACAGATTGTATCATCACTTCATTAGTTGATCTCTCCTTAATCACATCACTAATTTCCAAACTTACATCACGAAATATCTCCACCATGGCCCTTTCCAAGTCTGAAGATAGATCAGATGCCTTCAAGCCAGCTCAGTCTGCTCAAAAACGCACGCCACTGCCTAAATTATGTGAACGCAGGCGAATACCTGAGACTCAACCAGGAAATGATTCGCTTCAGACCAACGAGCCAACACAATCTCCTCCTAAACAGGAGTCGCTAAGAGATGCTGCAGAGTCTCCAGAGGACACGGATGCAAATACACAAAAACGAAAGAGGAGCAACAGTCAAGAGGATGCCGATGCCCCTCGGAAGAAAATAGCCCGCAAGAGCGGCAAAGATAATGAGCAGGCATTGGCCACAGCGATGAAGAGTGATGAACATGGCCAGGTCAACCCCAACGGCCCTTGCAAACATTGTCAGGGTAAAGACCAGGTCTGTCGTGTGCACAAAGACCCGAAAAAGTCGAAGCGATGCGCGAGGTGTGTAGAGCGACAGGGCTCCGCTCGCGACTGTAACTTGCTCAGTCCAGAGGAGAGAGCGGAAAAGGAGGCGAAGAAGGAGAAGAAGGCTGAACGTAAGCAAACCCAGAAGGACGCACGGACTCCTTCCCTATCTTCTTCGTCGCTTTTCTCTTCATCTCAGCCCTCGTTGGACTCACCTCACTCATCTCCGCCTTCGGTTCAGGAAGAGCAACAACAGGCTCAAAAATTTCAAAGTGACTCGCCTAAACCTAAATTGCTCGCACCGTCCCTATCTGTACCTGAACAAGGCCAGGATCAACTGCCGAAGGGAAGCCCATCAAACAGTAAACTGTTTCCACAGGAGCCACCACCTGCACCTCAGCCAGAACAAGACGGCGGCCAAGGAAACCAGAGTGTTTTGTGGGAGATGGCTGTGAGTGGGCCGGCACCGCCTCAACCTAAAAAAGAACCTGAGAGTGATGCAGAAGCGGAGAAAGCTGCATGGATACTCATGTCCATGCATAGATCGTGCTCAACAAGGCCACGAGGTCAGGATCAATAGTCCTGCCCATCTACAGCCGTCATGAATAGATGACCTCGAGAACTGAGATATGACTGCGGTCGCTGCGCTTTGCTTCAGTTGGTTATTTGTTGTTTTTCTCGCAAACGTTTCGAAGGATATTGAAAGTAACCAGCTATTCTTGGATGGTCTCGAAAAACCTGGCCCAGAGGCAGAGTCTGGATTATAACTGTTATAAGTAATCACGCACGAAGATGTTGTCTTGTGTCTATTTCGAATTTGTACGACTTGTTTAGGTGTTGTGGGCGGCAGAACTTGGTGATGCCGGACTTTCTTACGCCAGATGTGTCACAGAAATGAAAGCACCTAGTCTATAGAATTCTGCCGAACCAAGATTTTCCATGTCGTTGTAAATGCAGCTAAATACAGTTGTGAAAGTGTTAGTCGCGGTCGTGATGGTCCCCGTCAATTTTTACGAATGTTTTGTGTGAGTTGTGTGGCCCGAATCATGAGGTGCGAGGTTGCGTGGAAGAAGGTTTGGTCCAAATGTGTCAACGGGTTAAAGTTCTGCCGGACATTTGCTGAGACAAAGTGCTCACGAGCCACATAGCGGCCTGTATAAAACCCCCATTACCACGATGACGATGACAGACATCCTCTAGGTATACCATTACCTACTCTTTCTTTGGTACCTCACAATTCATTGAATATCATCGGAATTTGGGGGATGGTATCCTATCTATTTCCTTATCGCCGACGGTGTGCATCTGCTACGCAGATACAGGGCCATCCAAACAAGTCATTACCTCGTATCCGCCATTGCCTCAAACTACTGTAATTACAGTTCACACAACAACGGACGGCCATTCGACGATATGGACATTTACCAGGACATTCAGTCATATTGCCACCGATCTAGTGCGCAGAATTTGCGAGAGCTACACGGAGAAGATATTGAGAAGGCTGAAATGGCAGGTGAGGGCATACCTTCAGAACCCTCTGCTTCACCTACGACGAACATAGCCGTGCAGAACTCCATGGGTAGGGCATCTGAGATGACGGGAAATCCTTTGATTAGGGCCGACACAAACGATGGCTGACTGAGTATGAGTGTGAAGGTATGCGTTGTAAAGAACGTGGAGAAGCTCTATCCTGAAGGTTTCGAGACTCATTCATAGTACAATTGGCTAGCTATACAGCATGTTCAGAACAGTAGTCTGCCTTCCAATCTTGGTTACATAACTTGGAACTGTCTCCCTTTTCGTCTTTCACCAGATCTTCATTTTTACATAATTGTCGACGCAGCTAATATACGCGACTTGCCCTATTTGAATTCAAAAGGACGGCTGCCTGAGGTACGGCCATCTTTCTATCTTGAATGTTCTTAGGCACAATAACTTGCTAAACCTGCTATAGCCAATCAGATTAGGGACTTCTACCTAGTTGCCCCACTATCTATGAGCAGCTGGAGTTGCCGCCTGGAGAGCATGTGGATCAAAGCGCGTCCTCAAACACAAACCCCTTAAGTTAAATACAGAATACTATCACCAGCTCGACTGTCGAATGAGTGGCTGTATCCCAGCTCCTCGCGCTTGGACAGTCTATACTCGTCGCTATGGTTGGCCTCCCGGACATCCCGCTCGACCTACTGCTGGAGCTGTGTCGGCGGATGGACCGAGACGCTTTGGCTAGGATCTCCCAGACGAACAAAGCCCTCAATGCACTTGTGACGCCGATGCTCTGGCGCAATATCGACTTTGTTGCCCTTAGAGACGAGAGCAACGCCGAGGATAGCGACATCATTGAGGAGCAAGGGAGGTTTTTTCGAACATGCAACCTGCTCATGGACGCCGCACCGGCGCGGTAAGTTCTCCTTCGGAGTCAATTTCCGTGCTTGTTACGCAGTGGTTCTTCTCGCTCACGCAAACTGCGCAAAAGTTTCATCATATGCAACTTCTGAAGACAGCACCAAGAGCAAAGGGTGAGCTGAATGAATCACCACTAACCCACATTCTATAGGTGGGATGAACTGGCCAGGTTGGTCCGACGATTACGACTAGTCAAGACGCCAAGCTTCCGCATACCTGTGATTGATACTGAAGACAATGGTGACTGGGGCTGGCTCTACCTAATGAATGATCAAAACGTCAGAAGCATTTTCCACGTCTTTGCCTGTCTGAAGAATCTCGAAGATTTGCATTTC
Organism: Xylariaceae sp. FL1272; assembly: GCA_022432385.1. Classification (NCBI taxonomy): domain Eukaryota; kingdom Fungi; phylum Ascomycota; class Sordariomycetes; order Xylariales; family Xylariaceae; species Xylariaceae sp. FL1272. Next base: position 346,336 of record JAJJXC010000042.1, read on the forward strand.
TACATCAAAGAGTCGCTGGACTACTACATTGATGTTGAGCCGGTCGCGGTTATGCGAGGCGCATTGTCGAATCTGAAGACAGTGCAGATTGGAGGAAACTTGACGGGCGACATGATCGTTGCAATCTTGTCGCAGCCAGAAACGGTGGAGAGCTTGACTTGCGTCAACCTCCAGGACGGAGAAGCGGGGCAGGAATATCATTCCAATCACCCCATCTTCTTTCACAACATCGCGCATAGATTTCTGCGCTTAGAAAGCCTTCATCTTTCTATGCTTGCAGAGCTGTCAGGAAACAGCCTCGATACTGGCCTTCGCTGGGACTGGGACCAGGAGAGTGATATTGAGTGCTTGGAGGACTGGGCTACACTGTTGAGAAGCGTAGCACCCACCCTGGTTGAACTGACACTCGAAAGCTCCTATCTCTGCAGTTACGGCACGGACGAGGTATCAATCAATTATGAAGAGGAAGATGATGGCGATACGTCGCGTTGGGCTGCAAAGGGCGCTGCCTCAAGTCAGAGATTCCGCAAGGTCATATTACCGGCACTAGCTGCACAGGATTGGCCGAAGCTTCGGAGCCTCACCTTCGCTGGTGTACATGTGGGCCTGAAGGCGCTCGCGGAGACAGGTGTCCTAGAAAGGTGCAATCCGGACGTAAACATCAAGCTGGTTACGGGCTTGAGGGTGCACTTTAGCGACATAATGACACCGATCAACATTTCCCCTCCCAACGGTAGTACCTTCCAAGATGTGTACACACAGAGTGAGTTTCATCGCAAGGAACACATCATTTCCGAGGAAGCCATTCTTGAAAGTCTGCAGCGCTATAAGCCCAGATGGTGAACATTAGAAACGATATAGCTTCAGCATTGTTCAGAAGAGGAACTTGCGCCTGGAGCCACCGTGGCTTACGATGTTGATGACATACGATACGACTTTCGTGAAATGCCATGGGCAAGATTACAAGTCCTCCGTGTCCGGCCTGAAGTGACCAAGGCAGCACACTCAGGCGACATGGAACTAGTCTCTTGCTGGCTTCCGCATCTTGGCTTCTCAGCGTAAACAATGCAGATCGCGCACGTCTTCGCCGTCGCCGAAGATGCAAACATCTCATTACTAGTAGCAGACATGGCCGCAGTCGGAACCTGGAGTTTGTGTGGGCTGGTTTGGGCCATCCTCGGTGGTGGCTTTGTAGCATTTGTACGAGATTAAGGAGTGATGCTCGGAGTCAAAGACTTCCTAGGAACTCTGAATGCTTTTTGAAGGTCGTCCGGGAATTGACTCAATGCACATTCCCCGCCAGTGGCGTGCTCAGGGCTACATTGTAAGCCCCGGTCTGATACAGGCGTGGTTATCCCTTCTCTGCTCAACTTCTGGTCTCGATAGCCAGATAGCATGCCAGCCGTCGTAGTCCCATCCTGGCCCGTTTGCTGTCGTAATTCCTCCGTTTGGGTAAGGAGATTCACGAGCATTTCTTCAATCACTGCCTGGTCGTTCCCACCCTTGAGACTCAGACCTTTCATAGCACGACGAAACAAGCTCTTCTTCTTGTATTGCAAGTGCCTGGTGCCATCAGATACCGCGCTTTGTGCTAGGGGCCTCGAAGCCAACTCTCCGCTTCCACCCGATCCCTCCGTGTTGGAAAGCAATAGGTCGTCAGTTTCCGCGAGGAATTTCCGTACATCCCCGAAGGCAGATCTCATGTCCGCTGCTGAGCGTGTGAGGTCCACCAGTATCTCAGTGTCTCGAGCATTGCGTTGTGCGTCTCGAACCGTCAGATGGTTCATCAGTGCAACTACGTCCTTTGACTGTATCCCATGCACTATCGGCTTATTGTGAGTGTGGAGACCAGGATAAAGCTCACAACCAATGTCTCTCGTGGCGGTGTCATTTCCTCTGAGTCCCAGCTCTTCGAGGTCAACGGCAAATCGGGATACTGGCATGGCAGGGACTGGCACCTTGGTCACAGTAGCAAGATCGATCAGATCAACTTCCTCCTCTCGATACGGCGTCTTAATTGCGACGCCCGTCACCCGGTGATAGTGCCGCAACGGTCTACGCTGGTAGGCTGCACGATATGTTCGCGTGTTAAGTAAGAGGCTATCGAAGTCGAACCGGGTTTTGGTCGTGACCGACTCGGTGTCGCCCGACAAGATGCTCTCAATTGAACCCGACTCTAGCACCTCCCTGATTGACGAATGCGCTCGCGGGTATGAGGGGGCCAAATCAACGAGGTCTTGTCGAGCAGCATCCATATGGCCCTCATTGCGCTGTAGATGAGCCTGTAGTTCTGGTGCGGAAGGCCTAGATGATACTCAATCAATCCGATGACAACAAAGGTAGCGGGGAATAAGTCCTCACATGCTAAGACATGAGATCAACAAATTGATGTCGGTCTTTTTCCTCCCGAGTTTCTGCACCAGATCTTGCATTTCATGATCCTTCCAAAGAGTAGCCACCTTCGTTTTCCAATCCTTCCGACCCATCAGGGCCTTGAACTCGGTATCGATGCATATAAGCAGAGCCTCGGAACACTTTACCGCATGTTGAAAGACAGTATACAGAGGGCTTTCGAAAGGTATGACGGCGTGCGACCCTAGGTCGGAGGTGAGATGGCTAAGTACGGTGCCGACGACTTGACATTCGTCCTCGAGGATTTTTAGCGCCTCGGGCGCCTCGGCGTATTTGCCAAATGCATCTTTGACCTGCTTTCCGAGCTTGACGCATTGGAAGGTTAGTGCTACGACAATCCCCGTGATAGAAAGAGGATCCATCGAGCCGTATATGAATGTCGCAAGAATCTGAGGTTTCTTTGCAAAAGCCTTCCCATCGTCTTGCTAGGCACTGATAGAACAATGAGTTGAGCGGAAAGTGGAGTGTAGGGGTCGGCGAGAAGTCAAGAACGGGCAGTGAAGCATCGCCTCTTCAGCTGGAAGCCTGTCGAGTCAACCTCGCGGGGGCCAAAAGCTTCAGTGCGTTTCTTGGACGAATTCATTGTTATGTCAACACCATGATATATGCACATACGGCTACGAATATAATTAGTCAAAAATGCATTCTGAACTCGCCTCTTAGCGATCTCGATATTGTTTTCATTAGCCACTAGATGGCGTTTTGCGACGACGGTGACGTGTCCTGGAATTCACGGAGTAACTTTCATGATCAATAACAAGTATTTTAAGCTATCATAGATTAACAGGGAGCAAGCCATGGGCGAAGGGAGCATTTTTAAATACATCATATCTCAATTGCCGGTACAACAAAATTGAGTAGGCCTAAAAATGTTCAGGTTGGATAGGTAGAATATGAAGAAAGAGGAAAAGGATCAAGAAAGAAGGCAACAGCTTCAAATCACATGCCTCTTCTTGGGATGGGTCAAAAGACGACAGCAAAACCTGGGTCTGCTCGAACTCGGGAAGAACCGTCCGGAAATGCCTCTCGATGTATCCTTAGCTAAGTCCCTGGATACGATTTTCTCGATGCGCTAGAACCTGTCAAAAGCCAGGCCACCTTTCCCCCACGCCTTATCGGGTGCGAGAACGACTTCTAGACCCTCAGGCAGCTCGGTGCCAACAGGTAGTAGAGGAGGGACTCTATTATCTAAATTAGCCCTCAGCACCACTTGGGCTCCCTCTACCCTTCCTCTCACCCTTCCTCTCACCCTTGCCACCATCTGTTCGAGCGCCATCGCTATCGTTTGCCGTGGACGCGATTCAGTGTCTGGATTTGAAGTGTGCCAGTCCTGCTTCGTCACTACCCTCGCCCGAAGCTCGAGGTATCGAAGGTTAGGCAGGGTGCTCGCCAACACATCGTCTAGGTCTCCAAGACGCTCAACATCGACACCCGCGGAGACGTGTGCGATCCGTTCCAAGCGTTGGGGCAGAAGTGTCGTCGACAGATCTTGGATCAGCTTTGCCTGCGTATGTGGTCCCCGAGGGCCTATTCCTACAACGTTCGGATGTGCGAATCGAAAAGTGTTTGTGTTGTATAAAACGTCGACAGCTTCGGTATAGCTTGCGTGATCATCAGGAAATGCTCTCTCGAGCTAAGCCCGCGGCAGGCGGGAGACTTACATCTTTCTACAGGTGGATAGCAGCGCCAAAGGCCGCCACTCGCTAGTTTCTACCTCCCCGAAATGGCACGTGCCTCTGTCGCCCCATGGAGGGAGCACTTCCCAGTCTGGCGCTGGTAAGTTCGTCCAGTTCGCCCTCCCGACACATTCGGCAAACGAGTTCCACATGATGCCGCAGTCCGGACAGGATTCGTGAAAGCCGAACACCGAGTTCTCCCAGCCGTGCGGAGTCGGCCGATGAATACATTCGGCGGACCCCATCTTTGGAGTTCCTGTCTTTGGCACCTCGAGTCTGAGCGCCCGCGTCGTTCCCGACGCGGCAGGCTTGCCGTAGAAGATATGAAGCGTTCGATTACCCAATGCGTACTCCCAGATCATTCTCCTGATCTCCACTGGAAGCGCTAGTAAGTAGCATCGCTCCACCGATGGTTTGTGATCATCGCCGCTCGGCGCCGACGTCTGATTTACATGACCTGTCAGGCTCTCGGGATCGGGAGGCAGTGTTTCAGACCAAGCGCTGAGAGACAGCCGTCTCCTCTGTCTCAACGCATCTTCGTCGATGTGAAGCTCCTTCTTTGGAGGGTCCGCTGGCACTATCGGCTGTTTTTCTTTCCGTATCCGTTTCCTGAGTCCTTTCTTCGGAGGGTCCGGGTTGTTTGTGTCTGGGTCCTTAGCCTCGACGTCGACCCAATGTCGATACAAGGGACGTGGCACGTTGTCCCCCACTCTCTGGTCGCAAAGCTGACGCATCAGGCGCTCTGACTGCGCTCGCCTGGCATTGCCGCAATTAGGCATCTTTCGCAGTCTTTGGTTAACACTAACAGTGGACGGTGATCAGATAACAAGTGAAGGGACAGACACTGAAAGGCGGGTTTGGGCCAGATGAAGTGGAACGCATCTTAAGACAGGTCTAAAAGGGAGGTAAGCTGAGCTGGCTAACCTTTTATTCTATAGATACCGACATGTACGCAGCGGGAGGCCACCATGTAATACTGGCGCAAGCGAGGCTTGGCATATGCAGTTGTGCGGTGTAGAATACCTTATTTAACACGCTTTGATGTGATTATTTACAATACATGTAGATGTTAAGTATATAATAGAGAGTACTGTTGTATGGATATATCTCCCATTTGTTCCACTGTGTATTATAATGTTAGATAATACAGATACCAAGTCAACTCTGTCAGCGTTCTGGTGTTATGATAATTGATTATGATGCGGCGCAAGTGATGAAAATTGCAGCATTAGGGTATAGCTTATGATATAGTATGATTATGTCGACGTTGCCTGCAGGCGTAACGGATTCGATAATTATTGAGACGAGAAAGGGGGCCGTAAGTACTCACATACCATAGCTAGAATGCGGGTAGTCCGTTGTGCCAAGCGAAGTTACGCTCAATAGACAAATGGGTCGAATGTAAACTATTATTCGTGCTGTAATGCAACAATTCCACGGCTCATTGCCATTTTCCTCTTCCACACCTCTTTCGTCTCTGCTTTGATTTGCTGATGGCAGTGGTATGCAGCTTTGGTGCGTATTATCGGATCGCCTTTTTAGGACGATACATAGCGATCTATGTTTCCGAGTCAATCAGCACCGTGTTCTTATATTGAATTGCATGAGATATCTGACATGCATCCGAACCATGTCCCTGCTGACTCTCGCCAGCCTTGCAATGACTTGATTAAATATCTGCCCTCCATAGCTGGACCTTGGCTCTACTCTTTTTGAATGTCCGAATTATCCAGCTCCATAGAGACAGTTCGGATTCAAGCTTCGACTCAATGTTACGGAGCAAGCTTCGAAGAGAAACAAATACAGTTACGATGTCGCAACGCTCAGTCATGCCAACCGCAACTGGCAATCCCACCCTAACGCGGGAATGTTACATACCGTGTGGTAAACTCAATCTCAAATACAAACTCGGGGACTTCCAGTACATAACATCTCATAGATAATGCCTACACTGAAGCGCAGGCTGTTCGGAGAAAGCCTGAGATATGTGCCTCGGATTCCGTCTTCAATGCCTACTACCAAGTCTGCCCAGATTGTATTGACGCGCATGGCGGTCCTACAAAGGACTCGGAAGCTCTTTTAGACTCTGAATCCGGCGATATTCTGGAGGATTGCGGTAGTGCCGTCGCCGGGACTAGTACGACCGACGGGCCCCCGACGACATTTTGCATGGTTCGTCTTGAGACGTGCGAAGAGAAGTAAAGATGCTAGAAACATGCGGGAGTTGCACGGGAACGACGTCAAACCGAAATTGACAGGGGAGAGCCGGTCGCAAGAGTTAGAGGCAAATGCAGGAGCGCAAGTTCTTACTTTCAGTATCATTTTTAAGATCCGACTGATAGCCCAGTGGAACTACATGGTCATGGTACATGAAATTCAACGCTTTCTTGCAAATCGAGCGGAAATACGAAGATAGACGATCGAGGTTAAGGTGGTTACGGCAGTTCACGCCTGTATTCGAAAAATACTGGGTCCCAGTTCCTGAGTTCGAGGCTCGCTGTAGTTTCAAAGTAAAAGTTGTATGTTGAAACATGACACCGATATCCGCATTTTAGACTTTACATCTTTCGAGCGTGATGGTGTTTCTTGAGTCGCTGAGTTGGAGGTCAAGAGTATATTGAGACGATGGTCAGTCAGAACACTCCGACGAAAAGCTAGCGAATACATGTCGAGCATTAAGGGGCCGTGACAGCAAAGTACGTAGGAACAGCTCTTATTGTAGCACCCTGAAATTATCAAACTTACCTAGTTTCCGTTGACAATCAAGGGAAAATCACAGTTGCCACGTCTCGATCTTTGGCACCGGGTTGAATGGTCAATCGAGATTCGAATAACCACATTCGAATAACCACCGTCGCACACTGCTGCCAACCTCAGCCATTCGATATAGTCCTACCGAAATCTGAGAGACGCGACATCGCACAAACATAACCTATTGGATCTACAGATAAGCCGACAAGTAGAAATACTAGTCACCCCTACTGACGTCGTCGATGGCTTGTATACGCGCTTACGTGCATCGTGGAATGTGGGCGTCGGACGATTGGCGACGGGCACGCTAAGAGGTGAAACAGCCAGAGCCGCAATGGGGCCTGTTTCGGCAGACAGTGGCTGTAACGGTCCGCTCGGGTCTTGGCCTGGCGTTACGCTGGGGGGATCCGACAGAGCGGATGGACGACTATGAGCCTCATGATGCCGCCAACGGGAGTAGTTATTATTAGACATGTGTCCCTACAAGCCTCTTCCGTTAAGATCAGGTAGGGCAGGGCATTGGATGTCGTTGCAGATGCCGCGCGTGAACCGTCGGTAAGTGGCAGACGCGTCTCATCTTCGCGCGCGCGCTACAGTTACCGACCCCATAAAGTTCAGCGCAGCGGGAATGGCAGGCTGTGAGGTTCCAGGATGGATGTCCCTTATAAGGTATCGGCCAGGTGTAGCATGATGAGCACGAGTGTCAGCTGCAGGCTTGAACTCTTGTAATCTCGCGACTACCTACCTAAGAAGCATCTCAATGCCCCTATCTTGTTAGCGCATGTAACATTGCGGCTGCCTAGGTTGCTGCACAATGGTTAACAGGCGAAGGGATACCAATAATGACCGTTGTGCCCGTCAACGGAGGCGCAGCTCTCTATTCCGTACCACCACGCTTTCCCCAATACCAAATGACTTTCGGAGCACCAACATCGCGTTTAAAAAGACGTTCTTTCACAATGAATTACGTGATACATAGGCTATTGAGAAGAGGAAGGCGATCACAGAGAATGTGATATTCCGGGGATCTTGAAAGACCTATGCCCCTTACAGATACGAGGACATCGAGCGGGCTTCTCCATATTATAAGGATCACGTCATACGTCGAAACCCTTTTTGGCGATCGACGATTCACTTACAAGTGTTCAGCTTAATATGAGCAAACCGTGACACGACGTTCAACGTATGGATGTCGTTCTAATGTGCTAAGGGTAGGCCAGTGCGAAACAGACGACGATATGCGCGGATCTGCCAACCCCTGGATCGGCGAATACTTCTGGAGCTGTCTTCGATAGCCGAAACACTTGGATTGAGGCGCAGCTTGCGCTTTGGTGGAAAATGGGCCAACCGATCTTTTACCTAGACGAACGGCCATGTCGTATCCAGATGCGCGTAAGCACTCAATCAGTGCGCGAGCAACCGCTCTGCAATCGGCTTGTTGGTTGGCTCTGCGTATCTGCCTGTTGATACGGTACTCGTTCAAACGCCGTGTTACCGTGCAGTGAATTGATTGAGATGCAGTTGTCGCCTCACCATGGCCGCAAGTCCCTTCTAAGGTCAACTGGTAGCGGGGGAAACGCCGCTGATACCACCTTGCAGGGACGACCTCGAGATGAGCATTCTGTGTGGGGAACAGATATGCGGTGGCATGCTTAATGGGCCGAGGAATGGGGCCTGTCGAGCGTGGGAACGTAAAGGCGTCCCCCACCTAATGTATTGCTGCTGCTCTACGGGCGTGCAACCAACAGCAGCTAAGTTTCCAGAACGAACCAGTGCAGAGTGGTGAGTTTCAATGCTGACGACAGACGGTATCATCAGCAACTTTAAATTCTCGAATCGTTGGTATTTGGCATCGTAACTTCCGAATGTCTCTGAAGCGAATTGCGCGGGATAATGCACGAAAGCCTTCCAAAGCACCAGTGGCCCCGTTGACCGAATGACAGTCGAATCAGCCCGTTCGAGACCAATGAAGTCGTGTGCATTGTTCATTCAGGCTAGGATAATCCCCTAGGCAAAAAAGTCCCTGAGGTCCGATAGCAGTACTTATTAGTACATGTGGCTGTTTCCGCTTCACCTTTCGAACAAAGCTTCCACGCGTACAACTTTGAAGTGGACATAACTACGTGCATTGCCCTTGTTTCGTACTCGTTTACCTGGTAGGTTACAGCACCTCGACAAAAAGAAGAGGAATAACAGTCGCACCTCGTCCTCTTGTATATCGTCTCGTTGCAACTGTACACACTGCTCCTATTTCAACCCGCTGTCCATCTCCCAATGCTTTGGCTGGCTCCCTACAAACGGTCTCCAAAACACACCACTATCACATCTCACTTGGAATTCTCTCCGCTTCTGCCCTTTCATCTTTGGTTGCCACTTCTTTGAGACCTTGGATCTGCAGTCTTGCTGCGAGCCTATGATCTGGCATTGCATGATCAACACCCTCGCCACGGCTTGATCGTCCCGTCTTTTAGCTACTCCTGGATTCCAATCCGGTTCTGACCCGCGTGTCGACCGTGTGTGATATATATCTCCTCACGCCCTCTAATTCGACTCGGGTGAAGTATTCGCACTCGTCGTCCAACCCGTCTATTCTTCGGTTGCTCTCTATCTTTCTTGTCAGCACGACAGCCTCGGCGGCGTTAGATCAGAATCTAGCTCCCCGGTTCTTCGCTCCTCCCGGACGTAGGCGTAGGCTATTGAGTTTGGTAACCAATCGGCCAGATTTGACCAACGTTGCTGCATCCCCTCGCACAATAGGCACTGCAAGCGCCGTATCGCAGGAGACAAGCGGCCGATCGAGAACGCTGCAGCACTCCAGAATCCCCACCACCAACCGCCCCGGCCAGCATCAAAATCCTTATTAGCTGCATACTGCAATCTGCACGCTGCAGACCAGTCGACGAATCTAGCGGACCAGACGCCCCAATCTGCGATTGAAGACAGGGGTCAGGGTCCCAGAAACAAGTGAGACAAGGTCCCCTCCGTGCGCCAAGACGCATCAAGATAATCCGTACGCCACCCCCAACATTACGCTAACGGACCCTGGAGTCGACCTCCTATAATCGCAGCTTTTAATAAACACTCCTTTTCCTTTGCCCTTCCCACCGCTGTGGATATACTCGTTCTTGTCCAATTACTGCTTATGCGAATCGACAACGACACATTGACTCGAATTACTATCCATCGTCGCCATGGTTTTCACCAAGAAAATTGACCGCGCCTTTCAATGGGCTGGCGAGAAGATGGGAAATGAAGCCAAAACTACACATTCAGATGATTTCAAGATGTTGGAGACAGAGATGGCTCTCAGACACGATGGTAAGCTGCCAGATAGCCTCTCGTTGCCACAGACGACATTTTGAAGACCAATTGCTAATCCAATACCGTCACACATAGGCATGGATCGTCTGCACAAATCAATGAACACCTACGTCAAGTCGCTTTCTCGACGGGCCGAGGCGTACGAGGACAAGGAGAAAGGCCTGCCAGTGGGCTGCCTCGGTCGGACTATGACAGCACATGGCGAGGACTTTGACCAGGACTCGGAATTTGGCAACTGCTTGATTGGTATGTCTTTGTTGTCATTTCAAAAGACCGATCCACGGAGCGATGCTAATTCAAACACTTGCAGCTATGGGTAGAGCAAACGAGCGCATCTCAGGCATTCAGGAGAGCTACGTAGCCCATGCCACATCGTATTGGCTTGAGGGCTTAGAACGATCTCTTGCCATGATGAAGGAATATCAGGTCAGTGACTTAGTCACGCAATATACCTAGATTAAAGTCTCAACTAACCCTCAACTCATTAGGCCGCCCGCAAGAAGCTCGAGAACCGCCGCCTTACATACGACGCAAGCACCGCAAAGGTGCAAAAAGCGAAACGTGAGGACTTCCGACTCGAAGACGAACTACGAGCCTCGAAAGCAAAGTACGAAGAGTCAGAGGAAGATGTATACCGACGCATGATGGACATCAAGGAGGCTGAAGCTGACTCCGTTCGGGATCTTACCAGCTTCCTTGACAGCGAGCTCGACTACTATGAACGCTGTGCTGATGAACTTCGAAGAGTTAAACAGCAATGGGCGGCCGATCAAACCCAGCTGAACTCCAGGGGCCAGATCTCAGACTACGGTGCCGTGAGACGCCCAACAGAGCGAAGCAGAAGCAACACACTCCGCTCAATAGGCGAGGCACGGGCGCGACAAACTGCCCATGACCGTGAATCTAGCCCAGAAGCCCCACGATTGCCAATTCGATCAAGCCGCTCTCCACGCCCAGTATCTCCCGAGGTTACACGCCCGAATATGAATCGCGCCTCTACATTTGGCAGTGCTATTAACGTGTCATCACGGCAACCATCATTTCGCGAGCCCCCGCCCCCACCGCCAGAGATGAGGCCTTCGTACAATGTCGGTTCCTTGCGCAATAATCTACGCCCTGTCAACAATATCCAGACGAAAAGTCTGAGCCCCGATTTCCAGGATGACTATGATACAGCCACGAGCAGCGGAAGCCCAGACTACGATCGAAGTGAGAGTCCAGCTACGAGCTATGGCAGTTTAAGCCGAACGACTAGCAGCACGGCACTCCGCGGTAGCACAAGCCTGGCAACCAAAAAGGCGCCGCCACCACCTCCACCTAGCCGATCTAAGAAGCCAACCCCGCCAGTCCCAGTCAAGCGCGACCTGACGTATTAAGACCTGGTTATATCAGAGATAACAGACTGCTGTTAGCCTCACTTGTAGTATCACGTCGTCCTGCCCTATGTCGATAAACATTCATATTTTGAGGCCGTTCAATGGCGATAGTTTGTCGATTGGTAGCGTGTTTGATTGTTTTTGTAGCTTCCCAATGCGCATATGGCTCGCATGAGATTTGGGCCTTTGGTGGCTCTGTATTTGGTGTTTCGGTGTTTCTAAAATCGGGGGTTCTGACGCTCGCCTTGTCGCTACGCAGCGAGGGGCGACAACTGAGCTGGCTCTACGCTCACTTCAATATACATTGCTTAACGTTCTGCGTTTTTCCCACTGCAGTAATCTCATATTTGATTCACATTTGCGTGCATACATGTGAATCCTGGAGCTTCGCGCAGCCATCAAATTGTGCGCATGAACTTGTTTAATATCTTGTTTCACCATATCTCAATGCGCTAGGCAAGGTCCATGGATACAGTGGTAACGTGACATGCGTTTCGTCCATGAATTAAGAAATGGATGTTTATTGAACCAAGCAAGTTATTCATTATGGATATCTCCAAGCAACCGCGCTCTCCTGATTCCTCCCGCATACTGCCGTACTAGGTCCCCACCAAATTCTCATGCCATGAGAGCAATATGCTTCAACTCACTGGAAAACTCGTCAGCATTGCCATGACACAACAACAAAGGAGAACTGAAGAGCAAACTTACCTCTGAACCTGCTCCCCAACCTTCATAGCCTCGTACACAACCTCCTTCCCTTCATCTCGCCCGAGATTAAACTGCTCGGCGCGCACAGCGCGCGCCTTCTCCTCGAGTTGCGGGATAGGCTTCAAGTCGAAATCACTTGCTAAGTGCCAGAAAAAGGTGCTACTAATCCGCACCAATGGTCTATCGGGGAACTGCTCTTTCCGCTGGGAGATGACGGCTTGGGTCGAGGCGTTGACGACGACTTCATGGAAGCCGGCTTTTATGAGGCCGCCCGTGATGTGCTCGAGTTGCTTGCCGGCCTGGACTAGGAGGTAGTTCCCTGGGGGGATCTTCACGGGGATTTTGCGGCCGGTGTTGCGGGCCCAGATGTGTAGGCCTGGATACCGCGAGCGGCCGTGGATGGTTAGGAAGTTTAGGTCTGTGTGGAAGCCGGCTAGTATTGTGTTGTTGGAGCCGTGTTTTACCAGGTCCGAGGCTGTTGGGGCTAGGAGGTGGGGGCTGGGGGGTTGTTAGTGGGTTGGAGACGGTGATGGAGGAGTGGTGAGTTTTAGAGGCGAGGCTGGGCATGGAAAGCAGATGATGAGGTCGGAATTAATGGGGATGGATCTGTGACAGTGCTTTTATGCATTGTCTAGTCATCAGGTTATAATTCAAAGACTGCTTACCCGTATCGCCCTGCATCGCTGAATGTCTCTGCTGGTAAACCCATACCCACGGCGGCCATTTCCGCCAATCCAGAAACACTAAGGTAAGCGGGCATGATTAGTTTGACTCGAAGATCGGTCGTACCGTCATAGGCATAAAGAGACCAGTTGCGTCTCGCCTTGTGTAGAGATACCGCAGCGGGCAACACTCACGCGCTCTTCATACTATTACCCCACTTCATCATCACCGGCGTCCAGCGATCTCTAATCTCCGGCGCTTCAGGCACGATATTCTCTGCGTTCAAACCAGGAAACGCAGTCTGATATGGCGCCGGTTCGCCCATCCGCCAAAAGAACCTGCACTTAGGATCCGGCGAGTGGGCCGAGATATCGAGCGGTCTCTCCGCGGGCGCAAGGCGCTGTATAACGTCTAGGCATGGCTCGTCGACGGCGCACTTGGGCTTCTCGGTATTTTCGAGTGTTACCCCGACTTGGTAGCCGAGTTCTGGGCGCTCGTCTTTCTTTAGCACGGCGTCAGGTTGCGCGAAGTAGTCCTCGAGTAGGTCGAGGAAGGCGATGTTGTCTGATTCGGCGACTCGGCTATCGTGTAGTATCAGCGCGCCGTAGGTTATGAGCGCCCGCGCGGCTTTTTGTGACTCTGCGATAGCTGCCTCGGACGTGGGCGAGGAGAGGAAGACGTCGAGATTGATTATTGGGAGATCCATTGCGGGATCTGAGGTGAGGTTTGCCATGGTTGGCGGGGTTGATGATGTTGTGACTTTGCGATGTTTGTGCTATCCAGGCCTTAACTATGTACGACTATACAGGAACTAAAGCGCTTAGTCGGGTAGGAACCATTGCACGCTACGCCGTCTGGTATTTGAAAGCTTCGAAACGCTGTGATTGAATGGTCAGGAGGACTGAAAGTTGAGACGAGTGTTATCGCATGATCTTGGGCCGACGATTTCCGGAGGGGTTCTTGCGACACCGTTTCTGGCGGCGCCGCCCGGATATTTTTTCTCAAGCAACCTTCAAATATCATAGTGATCACGAACTTCCGATTCAAGACTGGGTTGGCTTGGCCGCGCTGCAGATCAGGCTAGACTTCAGTAGAGACGGATTGTGTTCTCTACTGTTTTTAATCAAGCGAAATACTGTCTCGACTGTTTCCATAAACAGAGATGGAAACACAGGACAGGTCGTTTACTTCATTTTCAGTATTTCACTGTACATGGATTAACGACTGCATAAGTTCTTTAAGCTCATTGCTACGGTCTCAAACAATACCTCTATGGTAAAGCGAGATCTACAAGGTTGAGGCTCAAGTGTTGATCAGTTTGTCGAGGCAAGAATGGCATCTCCGTCTCGTGCCACAAGGAACCACCTTCAAGGCCGAACTTAAGACAAGACCCGACGGCGTGCCGGTGGGCATAGTCCCATAACATTGGATACCAACCTGGTCGATGCCAGCGACGTGCTTGCAACACCGGCCTTCGTTTTACTATCCCGGCCGTGATCTAGACCCATGCGCCGCATGTCGGCATGCATCACGGAGCGACTTCAAGGTCCACCTCGGAACCTTCACCATCAGCCCAGTCCGTCATCGGTGGTTGAACGCTCATTTGTCACCATTCCATGCTCTTGACGGCCGAGTGACAGAATGGCTTGTTTGTGGTACTACGTCGACTGTAGTAGTTAATGCGAATACTAACGTAGCGCTATAGGATTGGTGGTTGTAGCCTTGTCAGGGTCGGGTAGGCGCTACGAGACTCGTCTCAAAGATGCCGTTCGAGGGTGTGGCTATCACTCGTCGTGCACTGGACACAACTCGTAGTACCTCATCCCTAGGTATATGTATGTATTGTCATACATAGGGTGACAGAGGGGGGGTCAAATACATCTTAAGGACCCGCATCCGGCTTTTTATTTTCCGAGTACCGTGATCTTGTACGCTGAAAAGTGTCACTCGACTCGGTCAATGGAAGCATGTGGGCAAATAGGCGCACATCATCGATCTGCTTCACTGGGAAGTCGCCTCTTTGTGCCTCTCTCGTAAGTTCATATATTGCAAAGTACACACAGGCTTTCAGGGCCATGCTTACACATACAATTGGAATTTATACTATCCACATCTTGCCCTTATTCCCCTACCGCTGCCCTTCTCCTAGAGATCTCGCTGACACCTCCTAATACCATGCTTCGAGACCTTTACGAGTTGCAAACGCTGGCCTGAGAAACGTACTTACAAAGCTTTTGATGCCTTGTAGCTGGGGATTTTGTGATATGCTAGCACTGTATCCTATCACGTTACGCCAGTATTTGCGGCGGCCGAATTGCCACATATGCATTGCACTATGGCTTCTGCGTGACCAACAGCCCAGATGCTGAGATTTTCTTTGTCCTTGATACTTGTACGTACCTAGCTAACACCGTTTCCCAATGATCCATTAACGGATACTACCATGAACCACATCATGTGGCGACTTGTATTTGTTTACAACCGAATTTTCTCCGTTTAAATGGCGCGGTTGCCATAATTCGACAATGTCCATTCGCATCTTACGCAGACCAGATCCTAAGTCCCGGAACTGTCTTTTAGCGCTAACTTACTGGCAAATGGCAAACGAAATTGTACATTTTCTGTCATAATGGGACTTTGGAATGCAATAGGGCAGGTATTCCGTGGCCCTCAACCCAGGGGGCATTCACGTTCCCACGACACCTCCCACAGACGCTCTCGCGCATGGCCTCAAGCCGAGTCCCAATCCGGAGCTCCTCTAAGAACGAGGTTTCGACGACAAGAAAGACCTTCAGGTCCCGCTCGGGAACTTGGGACTTGCGAGCGTGGGACTTACGATCCCGACCGTGAACGGATTCATGACTGGGCGCAATCCGTCTATCGTTCACGACATGAAGCAGTGCAATGCCATCTTGCTCATTCCCGGGCTCAGAGCCCGTCTGGATTGAACTATGAGGCTGCAGAACCTGCAACGACAGTTCCGCATCAAGAGCATCCACGGATTCATAGTCGTTCTAATTCGCGAAGACATTCGGTGTCGTATTATCAGTCTGGAGAGGTACCACCTGACCGCCACCGGGATAACAGACGGTTACATTCGACGGGCGACCCTCAAAGTAGAGATGACGAGCGGGCTAGGTCTCGACGTTATTCGATGCCGGAGCAAGCCGAACTATTGCCTCGACAGCTAAGAGACCGTACGCGGCCGCCGTTGAGTTACTTCCCTCCAGAGCCACAACGTGGTCAGCGCCATCCTCACTCTGGGAGGCGAGGTAGTTCAGCGTCGAGTCATCGGCAGCACGATCAAGACTATGAGCATGACCTGTATTACGGCCAGCCGGAGTCTAGCCGTCAAGCCGAACGGCGCCAGCGTACGCATGCTCGCCAACCTTCATCCGAGAAAAAGCCTTCAGATTACAGTCGACAGTATTCTGAAAGGCGTTCTCAAAGCGGAACGCGCAGACATTCGCATTCTTCGTCTCACGTCACTGTACACCCGCCTGTTCATTCGAGTACACACAGCGGCAGGTCATCACGGCGACGAAACCGCGATAATGTCATTATAGTGCAAGAAGCTCCTTCTAGTCATAGTTCGAGAGAGTACGGATATCCTGTCCCGGGCCCGAGCAGTGATACAGAGGGTTATGATAGAAGATCGGATTTCTTATCGCAAGGCACAACCCTGACTGGTGATTACCGCGCGTCGTACGTGGAGGAGTCTGCATCTGTTCCTCGAAGCCCACCGACTGTGCGTAGCCAATCCTACCACCAACCATTAAGCTCAACCATCTCTCATCCCCAACACTCTCTCAACGATAGTCCTTCAGTGCAAGGTAGTTTTACACAACCAGCGTTCAGTGAACAGTCATACACTCGGCAACTTCTGTCGAGGGACTCCCCAGCTTACAAAAGACCATATGTGGCTTCATCGCATACCTCTATGCCAGCTGCGAACGACCCCACTCCCACTCGCCATCTCAGTAGAACTATCATTGCTCCTGCGCTCGCTCCAGGAAGATCAAATTTAGTTCGACCTTTACCACCTGTGCTTCCTAAGGAGATGCTCACTGCGGAAAAGCTGGGTTATAGAATGATACCTGAGACCGTAGAAGGCGTTCCCACCTTTACAGGGACACCGGTCCCTGAAAGTCAGCCGGACAGCTTTCAAAGTCCCGTCGCCCAAGCTGGGCCCTCGGTTGAAGGTTACGACTTTGGAGTATATTATGGCTTTGAAGAGGGTTATGGAGGCGACGAGAACAATGAGTATGCAGGAGATGAGGATTATGATCCACCTTCTCATGGGGCAACATGGTGACCACGATAGCTTCTCTGTCGTTGCGCGCTTTAGATCTCATGTCAGCCCTCATGTAATCTTTATTGCAGCTTTATTTCGATCGGGATCAATGAATTTGTTGGCTTACCGGTGTTTCACAACATCCAACCTCATGATCAATCAAGTTTGACACAGTCCATCCCTGTACATACCAACTTCCTTCAATCCGGCCCTATAGATCCTCGCGGGGACTCTCCGGAGTCATCACTTTGATGATTTATTGAGTCGGAGTGTTCGCTAGTCTGTGCAGAGTTGTGTCCCTCAGAGAGCAGTTCCGTGCGCCATTTGTCTAAAGCAGGTTGCATTTCAACAGTATTCGGATGTTTTAGCCCAAGAACACGAATGGAAGTTTGCACACAGTCTTCTAGAAGCGATGAAGCCTCAACCAGACGTCCTTGACAGTACCAAGTAGACGCAAGGTTATTCGTGCTTAGTAGTGTGTCGGGATGATCAGGCCCTAAGATCCTTCTCCTCCTGTCTAATACTTGAACCCCCAGCTCCTCGGCAGCTCCGAGCCTGCCTTGCTGCCAGTATATCGTTGCAAGACTAGTCATACTCGACAGTGCATCGAGATGATCAGGCCCGAGCACTATCTTTCTCTTTTCCAATACTTGTACACCCAGCTCTTCAGCGTCTTCCAATCGACCCAGGTCCTGATAAGTCGACGCAAGGTTATTCATGCTGCGTAGTGTGCTAGGATGATTGAGTCCCTGCACCGTTTTTCTCTTTTCCAACACTTGCACTCGCAGCTCCTTGGCTTCTTTCCATCGGCCTTGAGCGGAGTACGGGTTCCCGAGATTATTCATGACCCCGAGCGTGTAAAGATGATCGTATCCTAATGTGGCTCTCCATTTTTTCAACACTTGCGCCTGCAGTGTCTCAGCGTCAGTTAATTTCCCTTGCATGTAGTGTAAGCACGAAAGATCATGTATGCCTTTCAACGTGACAGTACCATCCGGTCCTTGTACCATATTTCCCGTGTTTACCGTTTCTTCCAATAGTTCCTCGGCCTCTTTCCATTGACCTTGTTCACCGTAGATCGCAGCAAGATTTTGCATGCTGTCTAGCGTGTAAGTGTGCTTGGATCCCAAAACATTCTGATATATATCTCGTGACACTCTTGCCATTGATTCGGATATCGTGTACATCCCTTGCTCCTGAGCATACCAGCTGCTCTTGGACAGAAGTTGAGCCAAGTATAGTTTCGTTTCCTCGTCGATCGGACTGCACATAATAGCCTTCTCGGCGTGAGGGAAGAGCTTTTGACATGTATTCCAAGTCTCAAACTTGCTTGGGGGGAAAGCTCTTGCTACTCGTGTGATGAATTGGCTCACGAATTGATCACTGTGTCCGTAAGCTTGCAACCACCTCCTGGTCGCTAGCTGCACAAGTCCATGCATCTCGAAGATGTCCCCCTCTTCGTTTACTTGAATTAGACAGTAGTTTCGAAGCGTGGCGATATCTTCCTCGAATACTTGGTCTTCTTCAATCTCGACATTGAAACTCTCGCCGCTATGCATGTTTGTTTCGGGTGCACTTGGTCTCACGACCTTATTTCGGCAGACTGATCGGATCAGCCGCTTGAAAATATTCAGTCTCTTGCCATTTAGCGCACTTTCGTGCCGTAAGCTTGGTCCCATACTTGTATTTCGAGGGAGCGGACGGATTAGCGATTCAAAAATGCCCTGGCGGTCGAAAAAACTCATTAATGCCAACAAGTCTGCTGCAGATGGTTGGCACAAGCGGATATGATCGAATGATATCTGCCAAGTTACTATGACCGAATTCTTCGCACTCTCATCGCGCCGGAGATCACCCCGATCGTAGTTCAGAAGACTTGTTCTTTCCCGCTCGCTCTTTTCGAATTCGTCCAAGTACTTACGAATGGACATTCGAGGGGCTCGTCCTTCTATATAAGCCGCTGTTTGGCTGATGGCAAGAGGCAAATACTCAAGCGCGTCCACAAACTTCTTGGCGGCATCTATATCCGTGCCCTCCGCATTTCTTGATCAGGAGCATAAAGGCGTTCTCTTGGGTCATCGGTCCGACCTCGATAATGTTTTAATACTTGCCCGTAAAGCGAAAAGAGACCTCTCTGCTTCTAGTCGTAACAAGTATCGATCCGTTCGAGCTCTGTAAGAAATAGCTCGATAATGCTTTCTTCGCCGATTCTGTGGCGCCGTGCCCGGCCTTGTCAGTGTTATAGAACACCTTAACATCGTCTACGCTATCTAAGACCATGTGCCACCTGCCATTCCGCTCATTTTAAAGCCACGAATAGACGAGCTGAGCGACGTTCGCGTCGGAAGGGAACATTGAATGAGGGTTTCGGCGCGGTTTCTGTGTTTTGAAGTACTACCGAGCGCCAGGTCAACTTCAACAATTGAGCAACCGCAATAGGATTGAACAGGAGTATTTAAGTAGTCCCACGTATTGTAGTTGTTCCCGACGTGAACTCTCGAATGTTCGGAAGCTGTTAAAGTCGCAGCATGATTAGTCGCCGCCATTGCGCACTTCTGTTTTTGCATCAGGTTTTGGCAATCAGAAAGACGGGAACAACAAGGCAACATGAGATGCCCAAGTCAAATGCGGCCATGGCATCTCTCGCTTAGTCGACCACTCAGATGCTTCATTTGCTCAGCCTCGCCTACCTCTCACTCAAGCATGCATAGGTATATCTCATGCTACGGCAACGTTTTCGATTGACGCGTAGTTTGCGACCCCCTTTCTTTCAAATGCGCGATTCAGCACGATGGCAGGGACGTTTGGTGTCGCGGCCGGCGCCTTTAGTATAGCAGCACCCTTCCATGATTGCGTCGGTTGCTTTGAATTGATTCAATTTGGCCGTCATTTGCACAGGACTACGAACGACGCCAGCTCAAGCTTGACGTAGCCCGTGCCCGCTTAAGTCGATGGGGCGAGGCAGTCGGTATCAACCACGATCCGCAATTTGCGACCGATGGGTCTCAGAGCGATTCTGTTCTGCTTATTCAGGACATTCTTGAAGAGATCAGCCGGCCTTCCGAGACGCTACACAAATCATCGCAGCGATACAAGCGTTCTGCCGAACAGGACGAACTCGGGTGCCTCGCCACCCTGGAGATGTCGCCAATTGGTCAAAGACTGCACAGCCGTCTCAATACAATCGTCAGCGAGAGACAGAAGAAAACAAGTTTTGCGAAAAAGGCCGCATGGGCACTCTATGATGGAAAAATCTCGAGAAATTAGTAAATGAGATCACAGGATTTGTTGATGATCTGGAAAAGCTCAAGCCAGTGCAAGCAACCGTTCGCAACGAGCTGATACAGGTGGAGATTGAAGAAATTGACCATGAGCCAACTCTTCAGTCACTGCAGATTGCTGCCACCGACACTGACAGAGATCTGGCTCAAGCTGTAAAAAAAGAAGGAACTAGAGTTGAGTAGAGTGAGAAACTTCGTGAAGGATGTTCAAAGTGATGAAAACACAAGAGTGCGGATTGGGAACGAATGGGCTCCTGCGGGTTTAACCACGGACTAGGTCTAACCTTGCCGTCTGACGTGCTGAATGGAGCGGACTTTGCCAGGGCGAAGGGCAATTCAAGGGTATATATCGGGGAGAGTTTTGGAGGACGTGGGATCTTTGACGACTAGGTTGAGCCGGAATGTTTCACAATCATTATCATTGACTACTCATGTCACAACTATTATTTTTGCTTCATTGCTATCTTCAACAAACATTTCAAGCCACCTGCAAGACCTCCATTGGAATTTTCAAGACCATCTGTCACCATCGCACATCTGTCAAAGCTTAGCGTGGGCCGCGTATTCCGGCGAACGAGTGGGTTGGGCTGACAAAATAACTGCCGCCACAAGTGCGTGGACGTCCACGGCCGGAAACTTTCATTTACGGACCCTACTTGAATTCTAGACCGGCTCCGAGAGAAGTAGGATATTCGTCGAGACAGCGTAGAGAGCCGAGAGGGTTCCTATTGCAGGTACGATCTTGTGTGACTCAAAATGCGTGGGTGTGCCTCCCACTCGAGCGTCTCAGGTAAGAGAAACGCGAGGCAATTTAGTGTAACGTAAGCGCAGCACATCAGCAAAATAGTTGAGACCTGCAAGTACAAATCAGTTACACGCGCGCCATTGCAATGAGTGTCTCGAAGGAAACCCGGCAATACGATATTGTCGTCGTGGGTGCAAATGGATATACCGGTGCGTTAGCAGCAGAGCATATTGCACGCCATCCTCCAACCAATTTACGCTGGGCTATTGCTGGTAGATCAAGCACCAAGCTCGCGGCCGTGGCTTCAAAGCTCAAGGAAATAAACAAGGACCGTCTCCAACCTGGTAACTCCTTTCGACTCTAGGTAACCCCATGCCATTGTTCTAACAGTCAGAGCAGAGATCGAAGTCATCGCTTTCGACGACAAAGAATCGCTCAGGCGCCTACTAAGACAAGCAAAAATCTGCATGAGTGTCGTTTCGTACTCTCATGTTGGATCCCAAGTTATTGAAGCATGCATCGATGAAGGAACAGATTACGTCGACGACACATCAGGTGGTCCGGCGATGCAACTTGAATGGATTAACAAGTGCCATGACAAAGCCGTAGCAGCTGGTGTCATTGTGAGAAATACTCAATCCTAGAGTGCCAGGATCCTAACAACATACGGATGATATTAGCGTGTGGTGTCCTTACGGGGGCTTATGATATCATCGCCTGGGCTGCGACACGACATTTGGCGAACATTTACTCGTTGGAGACTGGAGAGGTCATTGTCGTAGGTTTCGAAACGCCGTATGTCAACACTCCTAGCTCAGACTAAGTTATCACCTGCTAATGGCGCGAGATTCCAGTATGGAGATTAGCGGAGGTACAGTGCAAACCATTGCCACTGAATACTCCAAATGTGGCGCCGTGGAAATGAAGCACTCCCTCGAGGAACCATGGTATTTATCTCCGAAGAAGGGAACCCAAGTATCGACATCGGCAAACTACTTCGGCATGCGCCAAGATGCGAATTTTGGTCTGCTCGCACTATCAGGGTTTGCGAATCAGAACCGCAGCGTCATTCACCGATCATGGGGTCTACTCAACGGGCGAGTGAATGGTTTCGGCCCGATATTCCAGTACAACGAGTTCTCCCCAGCTTCCTCTGTTATCAACGGCTTTCTTCAATGGATTGTTGGCTGCACCTTTGGCGTGATGACAAGCACAGCATTGGGTATCAAGCTGATACAGAGATTGACTCCGTCTGAGGGCGAAGGTCCTGATGTAGAGAAGAGTCGGACGTTGAACACGAGGCTCGAGGCTCATGCAATGGCTGATGTACAGCCTGCAACGGTTCAGCGACGCTCGAGCGCAACGTTGGCTTATCCTGCCGGCCCGTATATCCTCACTGGAGTCCTCCTTGCTGAAGGAGCTGCGACATTGTTGTATGACCGAAAGATTGAGGGAGGACTAACAGGCGGCCTGCTTACACCAGCAGTACTTGGTCAGGGACTAGTTGATAGACTGCAAAAGGTCGGTGCAACTATTGAGGTCGGCGATGTTTGAGTTCCGGCTGATGAATGGTGGCGGCGTTGAAAGCCATACGGGGTGTACGGTTACGATTGTTAAAATATTCCAAACGCCTGGAACTAGTGGCGATAGGCTCGATATCTGTTTGTTTCGCTTTTTCATTTTCTTTTTCATCCTGAAGGTGTCGCCTGTATAATAATTGTGTTCAAAAGATATGGATGTATCAGCAGCGCTGGAGGACGAAGGCGAGGACTCATGTGCTAAACTTCCTAGGTAGGAAGAATGCCGGGTAGGTACGTCGGCTCAGGGGCTCGCTCCATTAGCTTGCGCCAACGTGTTAGTAATTGGTTGTACCCGTCTTAAGGCCGACGCAAGTGGCTTGAAGTTTTAGTCTCAAGACCATGCAGCGAGAGCGTGACTAGGCCAGTATCATAAATGAAGCTGCGCAATAACTCAATCCGATCTGTGGTGGCTTTATGATCTGGATTGTGGATCTGGTATGTACCCATGCTATGGATTTCTGCGTTGTGCATTTCACACTAGAAGCTCGTTCGACCAAATAATCCGACACGAGGGTTGGAGGATCGTAATGGCGAGTGTAGATGTCACTGGAATGCGCCAAATCGAAGACGCAGGGGAAAATGCTTACTGCATATTCTTGTTTAGGTAGGACTGCCTTTGGTGTGAGATTTGGACAAAACGGCGCGGCGCAAGCTGCATCCAGCCGAGCACAGATGTCGACAAGACCTTGATCTCAGTCGGTATGACTATTTTACCGGTACAAGGGGGAAAAGCAAGGCGATAGGCGGTATTGGCAGGCATAGGCACACCACACTGGTCATGACTACTCAACAAAATTTACAACCTAATGCGACGAGTATAGAACGGAAAGCATGAGCGGCCAAACCCAGATGAGGGATGCAATTAATGCCGGAGAAACGTGGGCTCTGTAAATATTAGGCGTCGTAATCGCACGTAGCATGCAAACTGTTGCGATGAGCTAAATACGAGATTCCTTTAGGTAATATTGATACGATCATTCAAGGATGCCGTAGGTACTACGCAATTGAAATTGTTGGTCTTCACGGGGATACTGGGAAGAGACACAAAGAGAAAGGGCATTCTTAAAACTGGTATTGATACTCTGTGGAGACGAGACACAAAAAGCGCGGTATCACACTTCAGATTCTGATCATTCCGAGAGAAATGAGGATTTTCCCCGCAGAATTGTGCCTTCTTTCAAGATATTTTGTGCGACCAACGAAGACCATTCCGTCGTTCCCTTGTCCGCCGCACCCCCACCAACATGAGTATGTTGTGCTCCCAACAGTGCCACCCAAGGGGAAAACTCTTTGTTCAGATAGAACTTGAGGAGACACATATCTCCCGATGGTTGATGTTATTTGTAAATGTCTAACGGCAGCTCCGTGGCACTATCGCCTCTTTCGCCACCTCGGCAAGATACATGAATATACGAAAACATAGCGATTCAGTTCACAATGCTGTGAGTGATCGGGTCTATAAACGGACTCGGTCTTTGCGTTTCCGTCGAACTAATTTCTTCATACATCGTCTTCACACCTTGCCTCTCGATGACTGAAACTAAAGATTGCATCGAGGTCAAAGTGCCCGTCAAGGTCGTTATTCCGCCCGCCAACGAAATAAGCCTCTACTTTTTGGCATTTGTGGGGGTATGCTTGTCATCGCCTAGAATATTTCGTCTCGAAGACTAACAGCATTGTGGCTACCTGGAGAGACGACCGACACAAATTTTCGCAATGCGTTCTCGATCCGTACCTTCAAGGAAGACGACATTCAAGTCTTTTCCAAGACGAGATCGGCGCTGCTCTGCCTAGTAGATGAGGCCGCGCACAAATATATCAAGAGTGAGCGCTGCTTTCCCATATATTGGATTCAAGCTCATGTATTTTAGAAGTCCTGAAAAGGAGAGGACCTTTAAGAAACCCAGAAGATGGCCACATCAAGTTAAAAGATAACTCCAGCCAAGGTTTCGAGATTTTGGTGCCCGATTACAATTCTTTTCTACGTTGGATCCGTGGATTCTATAAGACCCACCTCCCATTGAGGCCTCTCGCCCCGTTTATCAACGATATTCAGGCTCGCCTCGACCATTCGAGCCAATTGGCTGTACCTAGTACACATCTTCCAATCTTGCGAAAGCGACTAGCCAAATTTGCATGGCGTCGTGTCGATGTGCCACTCAAAGACCAAAGATCTCCAACAATGCATCGTGATCCGGTCGCCATTCTTACCGCGGTACAGGAGTGGCGTTCTAAGAAAGAACATATCAGCTTAAAGGATGCGTGTGCGCTACTCGAAAGCGTAGCCAACAGGAGCCGCATGGTGCTATTCGTCAAGTCTAGCTCTAGTACTTTTTTCAACATGGTGGATTATCTGAATAACATTATGGAAAATCCAAGGAAAGAGACCATGGCCATTGTGAGGGATTACGGTCTGGATGACGACAAAGTCAAAAATTTGGTGGCCAGAATGGAAGAATCCATCGCAAGGGGAGGGAGGTGGACAGACACATTTGGAGAGTATTTCTAAACTTTATCTGGGAGACTACTACATCATGAAGCTATAAGAATGATAATAGCTATGTTAGTCCTGTGATTTATTCACCCCCTGAAATATACTATTTTGCTCCGTATTCCTTTGCATTATTGGACAAATATTCGCCCAAAAGTGATGGTAGCCATTACAGGTGTTTTTACCCCAAGAATCTCTCAATCGAGCATTCATGACCCAGCAAGTGAGAATAAAGAAGCCTGAAACAGTACAGCCTGTGGCTGCCATAGCCTATTTCCATGACCCGCCGAATGCTACACTTGGGTCAGTTTGTTTTCCCGGTTTATTCGATTTAAAATCAAGGAAAAGAAAGAGAAGACAAAACGAGAGAGAGAGAGAGGGGGGTGGGTGGAGGGGAGGGAGGGGGAAGGCAATGGTACGGCCTGGAGAGATCGGTGACAACATGTGGCCTTGCCCGAAGCACTTGAGTGACTTCCTCGTCTCGCCACATTCCAGTAAGAACACAAATATGCATCTTGGGACCGGATCCGGAATGTTTGTGGTACCCAGAGGTATTTCGTGCACCCAACAACCGTGATTATTTGAAAGATGCATTCCAGAGGAGTTTCAAGGGAAATGAATTGGCAGGCCTTGGCTCCGATCCGTACCCGGACTGGAACCTAGTCCTACATTTCCTTTACTTCGTTTAACGACTTATGGGACTTCGAATTATGATCACATGTGTTTTCATTTTTCAAGAATAGTGTGCATGAACATCTTTCACGGAATTCCTCAAGTCCCCTTTGTTTCTTGGTCAGCAACTCATTGTAGGCTGTCCGGCGGCTGGAAGATTCGACTTGGGTAGAAATGGTATGTAATACCGAAAACATACTTAGATCTTATTGAACAGACGTTCTCCATTCGGTCTAACGGAGTATTTTATGACCGCGATAGTCACAAGCGACGGTGTTTGTTTAGTCCCTGACCACACGGACTTTTACGCTGTATCGTGCCCGCAACTTCCAACTGTTTACCTGTGTCTTCTGGTATCTGCTGTTAGGTCTCTGGTACAAGTGTAAGTCCTACAGAAGTCGAGCCCTAGAGCGTGGCGACCTATCGCCCTGCTATCGGTCTTTAGTAAAGGCTTCGAAAAATTAATAGCCAAAAAGATCGCTTAGACAGCTTTAACTTATAGGGTACTAAGCCTATAATATAAAAAAGCTTTTTTAAAACGGTTTATAATAAACTTAGTCAACTTTTTTATTTACGACGTAAAATAAGCTTTAAACGTTAGTAAAATAGTTTTAGCGGTTATTTTTAATATATTAAGCGCTTTCGACGCGTTTGTTAAAAAACGTTTTTTTATACGGATACGGGCTTAAAAATAAACTAAAAAAGTGCTTAATATAATAAACAAATTTTTTAACAAACGATTTGTTTAAATAAAACTAGAAAAATCTACGATATAATATTACGTAATTAAGTGCGGGATTTTATAAAGCTTTTTTTTATATTTTTATGCTATATATGCTTTATTTAATAAAATTATTACTATAAGATTTTTATTTTCGTTTTAGCTACGCCGATAATATCGGTATGTATTAAATTGGCAACATTTTTATATAAACAGTAAAAATGTTTATTTTTAACGCTTAAAATTTTTTTAAATAAAATAAAAAAAACAAAGTTTAATTTACGTTAAAAAAATATAAACTAATTTATATTATTTGCGGTAAAACTATAGAGAACTTACTTTTAATAATATTTAAAAAGTTTATAGTTAAATTTATTTTTTTGCTTAAAAAAAACGAAAAAATGCTAGCTATAAAATAGTTTAAAATATATTTTAATAAAAAATTTATTTTTAAAAAATACGTAAAAAAAAAGATAAACTTTGTTTTTTATTTAGCGAACTATTTATGAAACTTAATTAATATTTAATTTAGACTATTTGCAAATATAATATAAAAAGCAACTATTATTTACGTTATATTTATAATATTTTATAGCTATAAAACTTAATATAAAAAACGTTAAAAACTTATTATAAATAAAACTAAAATTAAAAAATAAGTTATAAGTTTTAAAGTCGGTATTTATATTATAAAACTGTATAAAATTATAGTTATATATATTTAAACTATATTGCTATATTAAAAAACTATGTTTTTATTAAGGTTTTTTTGAAATTTAAGCTTATTTACGGCAGAAATTGCTTTAAAATAAACGAAATACCGTTTTGCTTACAAACTATAAACAATCGATTTAATATATTTTTTTATTTAATAAATACGGTTAAATATTATAAATAAAAATAAAAAAGCTTATATTTTTTATAAAGTTAAAATTAAAATATAATAAATAGCGAAATTCTTTTCGTTAATTCGCCGGCTTATTTTAACGTTTTTAAAATATTATTTTAAGTTCCGAATTAATTTTATAAAAAATATAACGAACAAAAAAGCTATTAAAACTTTTATAAATTAATATAATATGCTTTTATTATAAAACGTAATCGTTTTTTTAAATAAGTTTTAAAAAAGCTTAAAAATAGTTTACGGCTATTTTATATATTAAAAAAAACATAAAATCGCTTTTAACGCTAAAAGATTACTTTTTTTTTATTAACTTTAATAATAAAGCTATAAATATTTTAAAAAGTTTAAAACAAATAATTAATATATTTTTAAAACAGTTTAAATAACAAATTTAAATATGTTTTAATAATATAAGCGTTTTTTAATATTTATAAAAAAACGCTTTTTTATTTATATAAAAAATTTATTTAAAATTTTATATATTAATAAAAATATACGACGTATAAATTAAATAGTACTTAAAATATTACGATATTTTAAATAATAAAAAAGTTAACGAATTAATTAAATTAAAACTAAAGCTTTTTTTTAATCCCGATTTTGCTAATACGGTTTATAGTATTAAATTTATAACTAAACGTATTTTTAAAATATAAAAAAATCGATTTTAAAAAAATATAAAAAAAACGAAACTGTTTAAGCGGTATAAAAGTTAGTATTTTTTATATAATATACGCCGATTGCTTTCCGAACTTAATATTTTAACGAAAAAACAATTATATCGTTAATTAGCCGTATATATAAAATATAGCAACTTTAAATAGTATTATAACAAGTTTAAATACGATAACGCCGATTTATATTATAAATATAATATGTTTAAAGCTTTTAATTATTTTATATAATATTATCGTATGCGGAAATACTTTAAAAAATAGCTTGCCCGGCCGGATAAGCGTTTTTATACGTTTATAAAATAGCGGAAATATTTCAGAATATTTTTCGAAAAGCTAAAACGTTTTAAAACGTTTATTATATAAACAAACGTTTTTAAAAACTTAAAGTCTTTAATTTAAATCGATAAAAATAGTTTTTAAAAAAACGTTTTAAAAAATGAAAAGTTTTAAAAAAACAAAAGGAAAAATATAAAAAAGTATTAATAATTTTTTTAAACGTTTAAAAGCATGTATATTAAAAAGTTTTAAAATTTTAGCTAACGTATTAATTAATTATAAGTTTATTTTTTATATTTTTTTTTATTATATAAAATATAAAAACTAATTATAAAACGACGTTAAAAACTGCTATACGGCTAATAACTAAAGTTATAAGCTTTTAAATATATACTACAAATTTTAACTAAATACGTTATTTAATTAAAAAAATAAAGCTTTAGTAATAAATAACTATATACTATTTTCGGACTTAGATTATTAAATACGAAAAAGCATATATATACGATAGTAGATAAATATCCGTAGCTTAGTACGTTTTGCGCTTTTAAAAAAAACCTGCAACAGTCTACTACGCAGGTCTGCTCTTAACGTATACTAAATAAACAAACAAACAAACAAGTGTAAGTCCTACAACAAATGGTTGACACCTGTAGTTACACCTGTAACTAATAAGCTCCCAAATGGTTCAGTTCTCTTGTCCAACTTGCCACCCACCCGCCTGACGACGTTCCCGAGTATAGTCCAATCAGAATACATCAACGGGGTAAAACATACGTCACAACATCTTCGGGAAGCACTCTCTTCGTCCAACCATGAAGCTACGAGGGGTATTCTACTTTGAAAAATGGCCGAGAGGTGGTACAGCCATCCGTTGAGGCCGTTGCCCATCATCATTCAGTCTATAAAAGACGCCCACCCCACACCTTGAGAGAAAGAAAAAGAAAAGCCAGTTCCCTGACCCTGACCACATGCTAGGATCTCCGCAACGCGCCTGATTCAAGGCCATAGATATTCGATGAAGCTATACTAATCATGGCGCATCACCCAGGCTCCCTCTTGAGAGGGTACCAAGCTCGTGTTGAGCAAGAATGTGGAGCTCGAGTATTCCCAACCGACAAAATGAGTGTGAGTACGGGCCCGAGCTTATAGACGTTCCACTGAGTATAAGAGTTTCCAGATATGATTCGGGAACATCCGAGAGTTCGACAGTGGTTCTACTCTTTCATGTCGGCTGGGTTGCCGAAGGATCGTTTCTCGGCAGGCGAGTTCAATTTGGGCTCCAAGCGCCATATGTATGGCTATGGGTGAATTATATGGATGCTGGAAAGACAGAGAGCAAGTCGATCAAAAGTTCCCAGCTAGGATGGTACTCATTGAATTGGACATCGAACAGTACATAGGTACATTGCGATCCCTGCACAGTACGACCTAATGAACAGACGTATTGGGACGAGCTGCTCGCACCGTGCGATCACACTGTATATTATCGATCGACGTGCTCCCCCACATTCCGCCGACAGTACATCTCATGACACGCCGCCGAACGCCGTTCAACTGCCTTCATCATTGACATCCTGCGTTTCAAACCGAATCACTGACTGCGTGCCGATTACTGCATTGGCAAGCTGTAATGTGTACATGAGCCTGCCAGAGGCTTCTATTGCATTTACCAGCGTGTTGACGCACTATTCGGCCCTCCTCTCGGATGTCGCGACAACGCTCTCCCCATCCCCCCTCGCCTTGTCTTTACTCGCTTGCGCCGTCACGCCGTCCGCCAACACCGCCCTAGTTTGTCGTCATGGCTACCGAGGATGCCCGCTATCGCCAATCCAGCCAGTATAGGCTCTGGTCTTACTCGCCCGCCAAGCTGCGATCCCTCCGACAAGAGACCAACGCCACGGCCAAGGCCAACATCTCTAGACGCCTGATGGCATCTGACAAGAAGCTCGAAAACCTGAGCGACGAAGGGAAGAAAGCTGCTCTGCCTGAGTTCCTCACCCCCGACGACGAGCTGATGCTGCTCAACTTCTTCACCGTTGACCTGCTGCGCGCTGCTGCCTACTGCGACTTGCCCTCCGACGTCCAGGCCACCGCCGCCATTTTCCTGCGCCGCTTCTACCTCACCAATAGCCTCATGACCTACCCCCCCATTGCCCTCATCAAGACCTGCATCTTCTTTGGCTGCAAGGCAGAGGGCCACCATATGCGCCTCCAGAAGTTTGCCGACAAAATCCCCGACACTACCGGTGAGGAGGTTCTCGCTGCCGAGTACATACTCTGCCAGGGCATCCGCTTCGCCTTCGACGTGCGCCATCCCTACCGCTCCTTGGAAGGTGCCATCATGGAGCTGAGGGCCCTCGGAGACTATGACGATAGCCGCATCGCCAAAGCTCACGCCAAGACGAGAGATATCCTCAAGTTCAGCCCTTTGGTGACCGATGTCTACTTCCACTACACACCCAGCCAGATCATGCTAGCCGCCCTCTTCATGGCCGATGAAGGCTTGGCTCAGAGGATGCTGCGCGATGCTTTTGCCGGACAGGGTGAGAGCACCAAGAACCAAGTCCTGCAACTGATCTACAGCTGCCGCGCTGAGCTACAGAAGGAGCTTCCCGAGAGAAAAGCCACCTATTGGGACACAGTGAGTCAAATATTGTCGTTCCCGTCCAATCATTTCTAGCTAACAACGTGTCCAGAGCGCAGTCACAGAAACCATGAAACCTCTCAAGAAGAAGCTGAGAAAGTGTAGGGACCCGGACAGAGTCGACCTCATCGCTCTACAAAAGTCCAGGCGCGAGCAGGTTGTTAAAGAGGCTAAAGCCAAGGTCGCCGCTAAGAACGGCGACAGCGATGTCTTCGGTTCCCGCAATGGTACCATCAAAGACGACGAGAGAGAAGCTAAGAGACGAAGAGTCGCAGACCTCGCTGGTGGCAATGATCCGTTTGGTCCTCCGTTAGGATGAGACGCTACGTGCGACGGTTTGAGTTCTCAGCTCAAGAGAAATTTTAGCCGAGTAGCAGACAAGAAAGTGTTTGGTAGTGTGACGCATTACGATGGCGGCACTATTACAGAGATGGCAACCCGCCCAGACTCATCCCTCAACTCCACGATATCTTGCGCACCCTGGCCCTGAATTACAGCATCAGAGGAGAAGCCGCCCTACGGCTGCAGATAGACTGGGTCTAATGAGTTCAGATTGGAGACAACGATGGCACAGCCTCGCCATGGTATGAGCCCAATTGGCTTCTGTTGCCACATTTGCAGATGCGCGCAAGCCGAGTGCCATGAGGCTCAATCGAGCGAGATGAGTTAGAAGCTGGCGTATCTGTCCTCCGCTTGTGAGATAGAGATGTTCATCTTCAAGGATTCCCGAAAGAACATGGCCGTTCGTCCAGGGAAATTGCCCACGTCACACGTCATGGAAGATATCTACGGAAAGTGCATTGCTCGGCCATTCCATAGCACGGTAGAGACCCAATTACTGGGATATGTAGAAGTGGTCAACTCATTCCACAGTCCGCATGGTAACGCAATGCACCCATTCATTAAAGCCTCTCTACCCAAAATGAGTGCTCAGTGATCACATGCCCTATCAAACCCCGGCCGCCTAGACGCTACGTAATTGGAGTTGATCTGCAAGATATCCTCCACTTGCATAAGATGATAACGATCAACGAAAGAGCTCTGCACCCGCCCAGCCGCCAAGCTATGCATTTTGGGCAGGTCACTGAAGCTACCCCGCGGGGCATCACGATAGTAGGTTGTTGTGTAGTGATATCGGTGGCTGGAATATAGTTCGCGAGCACAAAGCCGTTACACTTGACAATCTAGAACCCCTCACGATATCACTTAGGTACTTTAAGTAATCATTCAACGTCACACGCTCTTTGAAATTTCCATGACTTCTATTTCTTGATGATCGTTCGATTTGTGAGAGTATCTGGACGACAGCACGCCCACGCATTCAGCTCAAGATGTCGGACATCGAAGCAGCGAGGGAGCTGAAAACGGACGCCGTCCACGATGACATAGCCGGGGATCTTAAAACAGAGCACGACAATCGACACAATGGCACACTTGAACGTGGTCTCAAATCCAGACATGTCCAATTCATGGCACTATCCGGCGCAATCGGGACAGGACTCTTCATCGGCAGCGGACAAGTCATTTCTCTCGCTGGTCCGCTTTCCGCATTCCTCGCGTACCTCATCACCGCGTTCAACGTCTACTGCGTTGTCCACAGCTTAGGGGAAATGGCAACATACCTTCCTCTGCCGGGCGCTGTACCTATCTATGCCGCGCGGTATGTAGATGAGGCGCTAGGCTTCGCGGTATCGTGGAACTACTGGTGGCAGATCGTAATCGGCGTACCGATCGAAGTCACAGCGGCCGTCGTAGTAGTCAACTACTGGCCAAACAACATCCCGCCCGCCGCGCTGATCACGGCTTTTCTATTCGCAATGGTGATCATCAACTGTTTCCCAGTGCGCATCTACGGCGAAGCTGAATTCGTCTTCGGCGCTATCAAACTCACCACCATCGTGGGTCTAATCCTCCTAATGTTCATCATAACCCTTGGCGGGACACCGAATGGTGATCGGATCGGCTTTCGCTACTGGCGCGACCCGGGACCAATGAACACATATCTCGAGCCGGGGGCTTTGGGGCGCTTCCTCGCGTTTTGGAAAGTGTTTATCCAAGCTACGTTCTCATATGGAGGCAGCGAGATGGTCGTCATAGCCTCAGGCGAAACCGAGAACCCCCGGCGAAACATCCCAAAAGCAATTCGACGCGTGTTCTGGCGAATTGCACTATTCTACGTGCTAGCGATCTTCCTCGTAACGCTCTGCGTCTCATCGAAGGACTCGAGGCTACTAAACGCCATCTCGACCTCTGCGCCAGGCGCTGCATCCAGTCCCTTCGTAATCGCTATCGAAAATGGCGGGATCGCTACCTTGCCCTCGATTATCAATGCGGTTATACTTACCTCCGCGTGGTCCGCGGGGAACTCATTTTTCTACGCCTCTACGCGTGTCTTATACTCCGCCGCGCTAGACGGAAAAGCGCCGAGATTCTTTCTTTGGGAGAAATTCGGTGTGCCATATGCTTGTGTTGCTGCGACGACGCTGCTCAGTTTGTTAGCATATTTGAATGTTAACAATTCAGGCGAAAACGTGTTTTTCTGGTTCTCGAACCTCTCATCTGTCTCCACGCTTATCGTTTGGTCGAGCGTTTGCATTACTTACCTGCGGTTCTACCAAGGACTGAGAGTGAATGGGATAAGTCGGGATACCCTGCCGTATAAAGCGCCGCTCCAGCCTTTCCTTGCGTACTTTGCGCTGGGGTTTTGTGTCCTTGTGGCTTTTTTCAATGGGTTTGATGCGTTTTTCCCTGGGAAGTTTAGCGCGAAGACTTTTGTTCCGCCGTATATCGATATTCCGATTTTCTTTGTACTGTTTTTGGGATACAAGGTTGTGAAGAGGACGAAAATGGTTAAGCTGAGTGAGATGGATTTGTGGAGTGGGAAGGAGGAGGTTGATAGACTGGAGGGTACCTGGCCGGAGGTTAAGCCAAGGAACTTTGCTGAAAGAGTTTGGTTTTGGATCGCGTGAGCGTGTCAGTTAGATCTAATGAGTAGTTGAATGTCGTCCAATTAATTTCACTGGATACAAATGAGAGTCTATGCTAAATGCGATTTCGAATCGTCCATTGTCATAGTTCGTCCTACTATACCATTACATCCTCATCGAGTGCTCGCGCTATTAGTTGCTCATCGCTCATCACTTGTTCCTCCTTGGCTATGTCGCCGTGCACAACTATATGAGACTGAATTTACAAGTTAACTAAGATAGCAGCACCACCGAACAAGGCAGCGGCGCCGACAGCGCCGGTCTGGATTGGCACACCCAAGCCCTCAGATGAGCTAGTCTCCCCGGTACCGCCGCCGGTGGCTGAAGTAGCAGCGGGGAAGGTGGTAGTCGCTGTCTCAACACCACTAGTGAATGGGATTTCTGTAGTACTGCTCGCGCCGGAGAAAGCAGGAGTGGCGCTTGACTGAGATGGGTCGGGGTTGGCGTCGGTGTTGTTTGGGTTCAGGACCCTGCTGACAGTTAGAAATTGGTCACTCGAGGTGGTTGTAACTGCAGACGGCGAGGGCTTACTGGTCAATCACGTGGCAAACACCATTCTCAAGTAGAATGTTGGGTACCGTGACCCTTGCGTCGTTGACGAAAACGGTTCCGTCGATGACACTGATGGTCAAGTTGGTGCCGTCCGCAGCAATCACAGTGCTGTTGCTCAGATCGCTCGAGTATGCGACAGTGCCGTTGAGAACGTGGTACCCGAGGATACTGGAGAGCTGGTCCGTGGTCAAGTTGGATGCGACAGTGCCAATGGCATTGAAAGCATCGTTATTGGGCGCAAAAATAGTAATGTCTTGCGTGTTGCCTAGGCTACTAGGTAAAGAGTTTACAGCCTCGAGCGCACCGGCTGCTGCGGTGAGATTTGAGCCTATGAGGGTGTCGGTGATGTTCCCCGGAATGAAGAGAAGGCTGTTGATGATGTGGACTGTGCCTCCGGTGAAGTTGAGGTCCTGGTGCTGGCATTAGATTTGGGATGTTGGTCGTGAAGGGCCGAACTTACGGGAGTTACTACGGTCGAGTTCAATTTCAAGGCACTGAAAAAGGTGACATTGTCGTTAACCCGTGCGGCCTCGACGACTTGGCCACCAGTGATGTTGGTGTATGTAGTGTTTGCCAAATGCGTCGGTAGGAATGTAGAGCTATTCGTGATATTGGATGTGTAGTAGGTACCATTGAGGATGTGGTAAGAGAGAAGGGCATCGATATAGCCAGGCGCGCTCAAACTGACGGACGTATCTGCGCTGTTCAGAACAGCACTCAATGCGTCGTTGTTCGGAGCTAATATGGTGACTTGAACAGACAGTCAGTTACGTAGAGGAACATGAGAGGATATATCCATTCGGTGAAGTGAAGTCATACCATTCGACAGACTGTCCAAAGATTGAGACAGGGAGCTGTTTGCCAGGAGAGCTATCCAAGCATTAGTCTAGTCCAAGTGGAATCGACAGCGTGGTCTCACAGGCAAGAGATGAAAGAGAGTCTTGAGATCCCAAAGCATCAGTTAGGCTAGTGCTTTGAGCGTTAGTAATAGTGACCGTAGCCAAAAGTAGAAGTGTTTTTGCCTGCATCTTGATACGTCGTGGATACGATATTGATACAGGAGCCTGGCGTATACGAAGATACCCGAAAGTATGACACGAGAGCATGTGTGAAGAAGAAACCTCAATGAGTAAACCGGCACCGGGGGCTCATGCTCATATACAAGCTATATGGGCGTAGTCTTCCCCGACAGAGGAAGCGAAGATTGCCAATGGCTGTCTCCTCACAACGATGAAGTCATGATGTCGACCTCGACCAGTGGCCAAGCCAACTGAGGGCTACCCAGTCACGTTTTCTCGGAGTCTCAATCCAATCAGACATGGTCTTCTTACATGGCATAGGTCTATGAGACCACACCGAGGACCACGTAGCAATGACTAGAGCAATTGGCGCGTGTGTTTGCGTAACAGCGGCCGCCGACTTATCCGAACCTACTGAATTGTTACCGTGAAGTATCAGCTCCATTTCTGGCAAACAAATATTGCTCGCCATCTTATAGCCCAAACTGTAACAGGCCCGACTAGCGCTCAAAGCTTTGTTTTCTCGTGCGTCTCAGCTTTTCACATTTGCACCGTACTCGGTATTCAATTGGGTGCGAGAGTGTATGCTGAAAGTGAGAGCATAGTGATGGTGTATTCTGCGGTATGCATCGTTACAAGTCAATGGCGTCAGTCGAGCCTAGACTTCAGAGGATCGACGACGAGCACGGCTAGCTCGTGGCTTAACCTCATTCCTACACACCAAGCATGACAAGCATGAATCCTGGGGAAATCGATCTGCGGCTGATGGTTAAGCAAGCGAGGCGAGACCATCAATTTCCTGTATACTGTACATCTCCATGCGACGGGGCCGAGGCGGCAGGCTTTCGTCGACCCGTGTAGCCGTTGGAAACACTAGCTCCGATGCAGTGCTTCCGCTTTCGAGGATGGCATTGGGTGGCGAGGGTGGTGAGAAAAGCCATATGCAGCTAAAAACCCATTGATCGGTCGGCCCGTAGCTCGTCTTGGACGTCGAGGATGTGTACAAACGGGAGCGCTGCGTGCTGCTGACGCTGTGTTGAAGTCAAGAGAGGCGGTGCACCGACGACTGCCTTGATTCTTGAAGCTTTTACGTAAAACGCAAGGGTGAGGCAATCGACGTCTTTTCCACCCTCTCCGCCTCTCGGACGCCATGCGGATGATGGGACACGGTCGACGGCCTCTCCGCACCCGGAGAAAACTACTGTTTTGCCGTCGCCGCGGTCCACGTCGCCGGCTCAGGCATGACCATTTGTTAGACAATGTGAGACGTGACTCCGGTATGTCGGTGAGAATGCTTAAATTCCACCAATTGCTTTACTCCAGTGAACCCGCGTATAACTCTATACGAACGTTGAGCCCGTATTGAACCCCGCACATTCCCCCAAACTTCCCCGCGTTCCGCTGTGAGCCAACGTCGCAACAGCACAAGGGTGTCAAGAGCATTTCACCATCTCAACAAGGTATTATACGATGATATCGGCATCGGGCTTCAGAATCTGAGTGACCAGCCGTGCGGCGCATAGATAGACCAGGCCTCAATAATGACTGCCACGCGAGAGAAATTTCGCGTCTTCGTCTTCAGCAAGACAGCTGCGTATAGACATGGTTCCATCCCAGCAGGCATACAAGGTCTTCAGAAGCTCGGCGCGTCAACAGACACATTCACAGTGGACGCTTCTGAAGACGCCCGTCTGATCAAACCGGATTACCTCTCACAGTTCAAGGTCTTGGTCTTCCTGTCGCCAAGCGGAGAATTTCTCACCAAAGATCAATTGCTCAGTCTGAAGTCATACATCAACAACGGAGGCGGCTTCGTAGGCATCCACTGCGCATCGTCGGCCATGCGCTCCGAGCCCTGGTACGGCGAACTTGTCGGCGCCTATTTCACAAACCACCCGAAACCGCAACATGGCGTCGTGAAGGTGGAGAATAACGACCATGTCATTGTCTCGCATTATCCAAACCAGTTCAATTGGTTTGATGAGTGGTATAATTTCTCGTGGAACCCGCGCGACAAGGTCAAGGTGCTGTTGTCGACTGACGAGTCGCACTATGAGGGCGGGGAAATGGGCAGCGATCATCCGCTCGCGTGGTGTCGGGAATTTGACGGCGGCCGATCCTTTTACACGGCTCTGGGCCACTTTGACGAGGCATATCAAGATGAGTCGTTTATGAAGCATTTGCACAGTGGTATTCTCTGGGCAGCTAGGCTGATATAGCAAAATGCAGGTTGCGGCCAGCTGCACAATGGCTCGTCAGTCAATCTTGGATTCTGTGTCAAGACCTTAGCGTCAAAGAATGAAGCGCGCGGCTACGAGAGCGAGAAGTAAATACACAAGATGTACGCCTTCAGTATTCAAGAATCAGATACCATTTGATGTGCATTTTAGGGAGAGGGGCATTCTCTACGTTTCGTTCTTTTCGGCTCTTTCCATTAAATATCGAACACAAATAATGGTGTTCCAACCTCACCGCGCCGTTACTCATCCTTTATATCCCCTTCCTACAGCACTGATGAACTTCCCGGTGCACGTGTAAATATGGATAAAGATCGAATACATTGACATCAGATGTCAGACAATGAGTCGGCTGCTCCCTCCCAACCTAGAACAGCGAAAACTCGCAGCGGATCTGAGAGCTTTCTACGACTGTAGCCATGTCCATCTCACCTCATTGGAATGAAATACATTATCTCTAATATCTTATGGGCTCATTCGTTTGATGAGCCGAAGTGGACGAACCGGCATGAGAAGGCAGCGCAACGATTCCTGGACTGTGGGATCATCACTGTTATTGTGATCGAACTACTACAAGTACTCCAAATTATCAGCATTAGCTGGAGGGTTTATATTGGTCCTAGGGACGTTTTCAAGCCTAAAGACAGACTTGGCCAGCTTTTAAGTCGACACACGACTACAGTCAGCAAAGGCGTTTGATATTTGCGCAAATAGCGGAACGGAGATGTAGTTCGACAGAAGAAAGCGCAAGGGGCAAATTTGTCTACTCTTTATATTAATTCTACATGTTTTTACATCCGTATCAAGGGTCTCATTTGCAATTTCGGGATTGGAGGTTGGGATGAAAAGGCTTATGTTGAAGCGAATCACCTGTCTGAGTCCCATTTCAATCAATCTATACCTCCTTCGAGTTGCTTCGCACTAATTTGTAGTTTGAGAATACATATAAGGGCTTGTGCATAATTCCTGAGTGC
This sequence comes from Xylariaceae sp. FL1272, assembly GCA_022432385.1. Classification (NCBI taxonomy): domain Eukaryota; kingdom Fungi; phylum Ascomycota; class Sordariomycetes; order Xylariales; family Xylariaceae; species Xylariaceae sp. FL1272. Next base: position 385,303 of record JAJJXC010000042.1, read on the forward strand.
TCTTTCTCTGGCTGCGAAAGCTGCTTCCGGCAGACCAACGTGGGGCCAGGCACGCGTTGAAGTCGTGATGCTTCTCGGAGGAGTACCACATATGCATCCATTTGCCTTGTCGTTGTGGTCTTCTCCTACTTTTGGGTTGATCAGGCCTTTCCATCTGCAGTACGATGTGTTGTTTTACATCTCACGCCAAAAACCAGCCATGTTATACCACTCCAAACCGAAACTGGTGTTGAGCCGGAGAGGGGGCGCAACCAATGGGGAACACGCCGCTGGCGACCCTGGTCATCAGCCCAACCTGCAATGAAATGCATGATTTTATGCAAGCCATCTGCTAAGCCCCAGGCGATTATGAGTGTTTTCTTGTGTTTTCTTCATTCTGCAAACCTCGTCTCGCGACTGACAGCATCCATGTGGAGTCTCGGTAGTCGCAAGACTATTATCAGTATTCTCGTTCACGATGTCAGACTCAGCATTTGTCCGTGATACCCCGCATGATGACCGGAATAGTGTACGAAGTGTAGCAACGAGCGAGATTGCCGCAGCGTGGACGCGCGAGACTACGCCGACGACACCCAAACCACCTGAGCCTCAAGACACAGAATGGTACAAGTCCAACACTATCAGTCCTGATGGCTTCAATTCCATGCCATCCAGCCCCTACTCTTCAACCGACACTGTCACCGAAAACGTCGCACGAGGGCCGGGTGCTAGTATGCCTAGCAATGCACCCTTATTGTCAGCTGACCGGTCTGTTGCCGCATCCAATTTGACCATCAACGCCTTCGCAGGTGGCCGTCGCCAACCAACATGGCTTGCCAATGCGAGACCAGTCCAGCCCACGCCTCGTCCTTACCCATTGCAGACAGCACAAGACACTGCAAACCAAGAGGCTGGAAACTCACTTGCCCCTGATGTTAATGATCACAATAGATTATCTATACAAGATTATGGCGATTTACTGAAGAATCTGGCTTCCGACGAGGCCTTCAGAGGTCACTCTGAACAACAACCAGATCGTATGCTTCCATTTGTTGACTACACTTTGCCGAAACTCTCAGAGATGTCCGGAGAGAGCAACCAGGACACCATAATGCATGATCAGATGTTTTTCAAGAACAGCCATTTCAATGATGCCCACTACAATAACCCAGACTTTCTACCAGAGATGTACACACCGGACACCGAAGAATATCCCCTGAACAACGTACACCTTTCTGACGATAAGGGACGAGAGCCCAGTGTTAAAAGTCATAAGCAGGGTGAAGATCAGCACATGTCCGGAGTATTAGACGATGCCACGGCTGAGTCGACAGAGAAACTTGCATCGCAACTCCTTGGCGAATACAAATCCTCTTTGACTGACTGGGGTGCTGGTGAAGTCAGGCCTTTTGTTGCTGATGATGAAGCATCTGAGTGGTTTTCCATTTCTGATGACCAATTTAAACAGCAAGCGGCAGAAAGACACTTCATCAACATGCATATGTCAAACCCTGAAAGCGATAGGGAGATCAACGGTTACCAAACAGAGACCGGCCATGCAATCGAAGATATTGACCCTACTGAACAGGGGTTCAAGCGATACATTCTCCAGCAGATTCCACTATTACTCACTAATCAGTACAAGTATCTGGTTGATCGTATAGCACACCAGATGCTCTCTCAGTATGAACGTCTGCTGTCCATCCGAGTGGCTCAAGTAAGAAGGCACGTATCCAAGAAATCTCACCCGAAAAACATGCAAACGGGCTCATTTTATCAAACATCTGCCGAGAAATTACGCGAGATGAACGAAGACGATGGGGGAAAGTATACGACAATAGGGAAATTCAAATTCGGATCAGACATCTATCCACCCGATATTCCGGTGCCTCCCGTGGCGATTCCAGCAGTAAGTTTGAGTTCGTTCTGCATAACTGCTCAAAGTGCAGCTCTATGACCCCCAATGAGCATAGAAATAGCAAAGTGCAACTGCCATCGGAACTCGGCTGTTTTACTACGAATCCCTCTCCTCGGCCCCTTCAACTTCAAATGCAGTTGCGGCCAGTCTTCTGACTGTCAATTTCGACAGTTCAAACGCGCTTGTCTAATATAGTTTACTTCCCTTTTTGCCGCTTCCACCCGTAATGAAAGGCTCACGAGAACATTAGGAATTTGAATGTCCAATTTGTTTCAGGGACTGCAAGGTTTTTAAGCCAACCGACTGGATCAATCATGTTCATGGAGATGTTCAACCTTATACCTGTACTTGGGATCGGTGTCGTGACCCGAAACTTTTTAAAAGAAAGGCGGATTGGGTACGCCACGAGAACGAAGGCCACCGCCACCTTGAATTCTGGACATGCGACGTCGATGATTGTCACACGGATAGGACCAACATACCTGCAGCAGTATATTTACCAAATGTGAGTGGGCACAGGACCTAAAACAGCGATAGCTATAGCAACGTATACCAAAACTGGCATATATGAATACACTAAATATACCTTTAGAATATACGGTATTAAAAGCCATTTTTATATATAAAAAAAAGCAATAATTTTAGCTATAACGAAAAAAAACTATAGTTTTTAAAACTTATTAAAAATTATTATTAAATTTGATTTATTTTAAACTTTTAAATATAAGCTTTTATTATAAATAATTCTTAATTATTTTAAAATTATTTTATTTATTTATTTTATATATTTTAGCCGAAAAAGTTTTATAAACTTTTAAATTACGTTTAAATAAATTACCGCTAATAATATTAATATTTTTTATTCGAAAATATTTTTTTTATTTTTAATAATATTTATTATTAATAATAATATATTTATTAAAACGTTAAAAATTTTTTAGCTTTATTATTATTTATTAAAATTTTTATTATTTAAATAAAATTTAGTTTAGAATTAAACGATTTTAAAAAATTTAACAAATTAAAAAAAAAAGTTTTTAAAAAAAAATAAAAAAAACGAATTAAATAAAAAAAAAAAAACTATTTATTTATATTTTAATTTATTTCTTTATTTTTTACCCGTTTATTAATAAATATTTCTATATAAATATAAACTTTAAAAATTTTTATTAATTTAAAATCTTAAAACGAAAAAACGATATTTTATATTTTTATACTTAAAACTTTTTTTATAATATTAATTTTATTTTTTTTAAAAAAAATATTAAATATTATTAATTAGTTTTATTTACTAAAAAAACAATAATAACGACGTTTTATTAAATTTTTTATTAAACTTATTATTTTAATATATATTACGTTTTAATACTTTATTATATTAAATTTTATTTTTATATTTAAAAACTAAATTTTTATATTTTATAATATATTAAATTATAATATAATTATAATAAATAATTATATAAAACTAAAAATTAATTTTAATATATAAAAAAATCTATTTAAATAAGTAATAAAATTTTATAAATAAATAAAAAATGTTTACTATATATTAAAAGCTTTATTTTAAATTATAAATAAACATATTTATAAAAATAAACAATTTTAAACTAATTATATAATTATACGTAATATATATTAAACTATATAATAACTATATAATATAAATATATAAATATTATAGGAATAAATTTATACGTTTTATCATTAAATTATAAAAACTAATAATAAATTTGTTTTTTAAATTTAAAATATTATTAATCGATTTTTTAAAAATAAAAAAATTTATATTTAAATAATCGAAAAACTTAAGCAAATTATTATTTAATATCGTTAAACTTTATTATATATATATAAAAACTTATAATAATAATATTATTTTTAAAAGAAAATAACTACGTAAATTATTAATAAAAAAATATAAATTAATAATTTTTTAGTTTATAAATTTTTTGCTTTTATTAAATAAATAAAAAAACATAATAATAAGTTAATAATTTTTATATATATATTTAAGCTATTTTAACTAAATTTTAAAATTAATTTATTAATTATTAATATATTAACGTTAATACGGTATTAAAAAATTTTAAAAAACAAACTATTAGTTAATTTATAATTAACTATTTTATTTTTTTTCTTAGCCGTTTATAAAATATTACGCGTTTTTTAATTAAATATTTTAGCTTAAAAATAAAAATACATAATAAGCTATCTTTTTAAAACCTACAACGATTATAGGTTTAATATACCGCCGATAACGCGAAAACTAATTTCGTAGCCGCCAAAGCCGGCTTTTTTATATTAAAAAAAAATAGATTTTTTCAAAATAATCTAAACGGTTTTAAAAACGACGGCAGTTTTTAAAAGCTGCTTTAAAGTTTATTACGCAAATTCTTTTAAAACTTCTTTTAATTATTACTATATTTCGATAATAATAATCTTAGTTTTAATTAATTTATTAAAATATTAAAAAAACTTATTAAATTTATAGCTATTATATTTAATTTAATTTATTTAAATAAGTTTTTTATTTACGATAAAAAAAATAAATCTAAATTCCGATTTTAATAATTAAAAATAAAATTATATTTATAAACGTATAATAAAAGTTTTTTAAAAAATTATTATAAAATTAATTAAATCGGTTTATTATTAATAAACCGGGTTTAAATTTAATATTAATAACGAATAACCTAAATATTTAAAATAAGCTTTTCGGATAAATAATTAAGCTATATATTAATAATAAAAAAAAAGTTTTATAATTTTTTAAAAAAATATTACAATTTTAAAAAAATGCAAGCTTTAATTTATAACGGCGATATATTTTAATACTTTATTAAATTATTCGATTTAAATAAAGTAATATAATAGTTTAGAACTATTTTTTAAAACTATATAATTAAAACTTTATTTAATAAAATTATTAAACTTATATATTTTCGATAAAAAAATTTGCTTAATAACGATAAAAACTTTTTACTATTATATAAAAAACTAAATAAATTTATAAAAATATATTGTTTAATTTAAGCATTTCGTTAATAAAAAAAAGGCTTATTTTAATATTAAAGCGTTTAAAATCGGGCTAATAATTATTAAACAAAAAAGATCGTTTTAATTTAAGCCGAAACCAATTTTAAAAAAAAAAATTAATAAAAAAATAAAATAATAAAAGCTAAATTATTTTTTAAAGCCAAAAGATAGCTAAATATTAAAAATATATTTAAAAATATCGATTAAGGTTTTATTAATTAATAAAAACGTAATAAAAAGAATTATTAATAATATAAACGTAATAATTATTATATTTTAAAATATTATATTAAAAAAGATATTAATAGTAATAATTTATTTTAACCGGTTAAAAAAATCTTTTTTATTAAATATAAAAATACCGAAGATTTTATTTTTATTAGTAATATTAAAAAAATAAAAGTAAATATTATTATTATAAACGCTTTTTTTTATTTATAATATTTAAAAATAAAAAAATCGGACTTAAATTTTTAAACAAATTTTATATTATATTATATAAAACACGATTTATAAAAAGTATATATTTTTAAATATATAGCATTAAACAGTTTAACGTAAAACTTAAAAGTAATAATAAAAAAACTAAAAAAAAAAGATTAATATTTAGCTATAAACTAATTATTTTTATAACTTTTTTATATAGCGATTAAAAGTATTTAGTCCGAATATTATTAAATACCGGAAATTTTATCCCGGTTATATTATTTTTAAAAGTAAAATTATAAAAAATCTTTATTATTAAACGAAATATTATTCGATTTATAATAGCTTTTAATATATTTATTATATATAAAAAAAAAGTACTATTTAAAAAAACTAATATTTCGTTATTAAAAAAATTATTTTATATAATTTAGTTTTAAATTAATAAATATAAATAAAAAATACGACTTTATTTTATTTTTATAGTAATTAAAACAGTATTAACCGGCTTATTTTTTTACCGATATTAAAAAAATATAGTTTATTTTTAACTATTATTAAAAAAACTATATTAATTTAGTAATAATTAAATAAAAAATAGCTATTATAACTTTATTATAAATAGATTTATAGTAAAAAAGTTTTTAATATATATTAAAACGTTTTAAAAATTTTTTATTTATTATGTTTAAAAAAATAGCTAGTTATTTTTTCGATTATAAGCCTTAAAATTATAAAATTAATTTTATAAAAAGTAAAACTGTTTTTTAAGGTTTATTTTATATAATAATAATAAAAAAATTTAATACTTTAAAATTTTAATTAAAAGATATGTTTAAATTTAATCGTATTTATAAATTTATGTTTTTATATAGCGTATTTATAATATTTATAAAAAAAAAAAAATTATAAAACTTTTTTTAATTAATAATTAATTATTAAAGGTTAAATAGTGTTATTATTTTTATACGGTATTTTATACTATTTATTAATAAGTTATAAAATCGTTTCCGTATAATAAAATAATTTATTAAAATTAATTTAAAAATAAGGTTTTATTTAATTAAAATTGAAAAAAGTTATAAATAAAAAACCGCTTTTAAATATAAATATATCGTTATATTTATAAGTTTTATTAATATATTAGCTACTTTTTAGTTTATAATAGATTATATTTTTTAAGGTTTAATTAATTTAAGACTATTAATATATTTAAATAATTTATTTATTTATATTAAAACTATAAAAAAATATAACCGTATTATAAAAAAAATATTTTAACGATTTATTAAATATTATTTAGTTATAACTTTTTAAAAATATTATTAATAAATATAGCAAATTAAGTTTTTAAATTACGATATTAATACCGACGGAATTTCGATATTAAAAAATAAAATAAAAATTATTAAATAATAAAAACTTTTTAAAACTTTAAAAAAATCTTAGTTTTTTATCGGCTTCGTTAATTTTTACCGAAAATTTATTAAAAGTTTTTTATTAATAATTAAATTTTTTATAAATAAAAAAAAAAAAAATAAACGGAATTAAAAATAAAACAACGTTATATAAAAAACGTTTTATAAATTTGAATATTAGTTTATTATTATTTTAATGTTTATTTATTTAAATTTAAAAAAATAATAATCGTTAAATTTAATGCCTTAAACTTTGTTTTAAATAAAATATTTTTATAAAAAAAAAATAATAAATTTTATCTTATTATTTTTTATTTTAAAAAATTAATACTAATAAAAATAAACTATAAAATATATAATAAAAACCTATTTATAATAATAAACAGTTTTAATCGCTAGTAATAATATTTAAAGAAATATAAAATATAAAATAAAAATATATTTTAATTATTAAAACCTATTTTATTTTATTATTATTAAAATATTTAATTATTATTAAACGAAATAATTATAATAACTATTTATATATTTGTTTATTATTAATTATTATTTAAGCAAATAAAATAAAAAAGCCGATATATTATTTAGACTATTATAATATTGCTTTAAAAAAAAAAATAAAGACTAGCCGATTATTTTAGTTTTATAAAAAAAATATTTTTAAACTTAACGGGTTTAATTTTTATTAGCTTAACCGTAATAATTTTAATATTAAAACGATTATATAGCTTGTTTACTTTATAATGATTATTAAAGTTTATTAAAAAAATTAAAAAAACAATTAATAAAAACTTAAAATATATTTTATAAAAAAAAAACTATTTAAAAATATAAAAATTATAAACGATTTTTTATAAAAAAAAAAACGTTTATAAATTTTTATAAAAAACTTATAGAAAAAAATTATTAAATTAAAATATAATATATTAATAACCGGATATATAGAAATAAATAAAATATTAAAACTAATTACTTAGAATTTTTAATAGTTAAATATAAAAAAAACGGTCCGTAATTTTATAAATAAATATTTTAAATATTAACAAAATAAGCTATTATAATATAGTTTTTATAACTTATTTTAATTTATAAAATTATATTATAAGCTTTAATAATTAATAATTATAAATTTTATTATTAATTTTTTTTTATTAAATAAATATGATTTTATTTAGATAATAGTAAATTTATTTATTAAAATAGCTTATTTTGTTTTTTTTAAAATAAGCGAAAAACAGATTAAAAATTTGATTAAAATTTTCGTTAAAAACTATTAAAAGCTTTACGGTATATTTTTTAATATTATTTCTAATTATAATTTTAAATTTATTACTTATTTATAAAAAAACTTTTTTAAACTAATAAGTATTAAACTTTAAATAAATATAGTTTTTTATTTTTAAACCAATAGTTAAACGAAATAATTTAATTAGTTTTTTAAGATTTATTTACGGATTTTCGTTAATTACGAAATAATTAATTAAAAAAACTTGCTTTTTATAATTAAATTTATTTATAATAACACGGTTTTAGCTTCGATTTATTTAATATTTTTTTACGCTAATTATAAATATTATTTTATAACGTATAACTTTTTTTTAAACGTTTTAAAAAATTTAAAAAACCGATTTTATTTATATTAAATAAATTAAATATATAAAAAAACTAAGTAATATTTAAATAAAAGCCGCTAACAAATAAAAAAATAAACTAATAAAAAATAAAAAAAAGTTTAGTTTATAAAAAAAATTAGTTAATAATGTTAAACGTTAAAAATATTAAAATAAAACGTTTTATTAAAAAATTAAACTAAAAAATATTAAAGCTTTTTAAAATTTAAAAAATAATTTTTTTTATTACTATTAAATTTATATTTTTAAAAAACTAAAAAATTTATAATTTTTTTTATATTTTATTTATCGAACTTTTTTACGTTAATAATTAAAAATTTCTTAATTTTAATTAAGTTTTATAAAAAGCAACTTCGATTAAGTTTAATAATTATAAAATTAAAAAAATTTTAAACTTTATTAAAATCGAAAAATATATTAAATATTTAATTAAATAGCAAAAATAGCTTATAAAAAAGTATTAAATTTAAAAGCTTTATAATTATATAAATATTAAAAGCGTTAAAAATAAAATTAAGCAGTTTTATTAATAAAACTTAAAAAAACCGGCAAACCTTTAAACTTAATAATATTTAAAATTAAATATTAAAAAAAAAAATATTATATAGATAAAACTAATATACTTATAGCAATATATTTATTAAATATAAATAAACATAAGACCTAAAACAGCAATAGTTATAATAACGCGTACTAAAACTGGTATATATAAGTATACTAAATATACCTTTAGAATATACGGTATTAAAAGCTATTTTTATATATAAAAAAAAGTAATAATTTTAGCTATAGCAAAAAGAACTATAGCTTTTAAGACTTATTAAAAATTATTATTAAATTTGACTTATTTTAAGCCTTTAAACACAAGCCTTTGTTATAATGATTGTATGCATACATGCTATAGACGTATAAACTTTGTCACGCATTTGGTCCGCGAGCACAAATTTCGCGAGCCCAGAGTCAAAACCAATGCCGCCTCGAAGAATTCTCGGGATCCAACAATGGAAAAAGTTGAAGAATGTCATAACGAAGCGTCGCACCAACCGCAGGCAGAGCCCTGCAAATTCTGTGGCAAAGCTTTCCATACATGGGAAGAGCTAATAGCCCATCTGCCAAAACATATGGAGACGATATCACTTCCAATCTTGCGTTTAGTGGAAAAGTTTGGTGACCTCCAAGCCGCTAAAGGTCAGTTTCCAAACCGCCGTGATGGCCTCCCAACGTCCATGGCAAATCTCACTCCGTGCCCTGAAGATACTATGCAGCTTACAACGACTCCAGTTGCATCTCTAAAGCAAGAGAAATCCTCCACGGCTCCAACCGATTCTGGATACGCCTCCATGGGTCAGGCTTTATCAGGCGTCGCACAGGCTGTGCACGATGATCCGGCAAGCTATCTCAATGATGCGGCAACAGAGTACACAGACGCATCAAGTGTTGCAACATGGAGAAAAGAGAGCTACATCTCTGACTTTGCGGATGATCTATTCGGCAAGATTCAAGAAATGAAGCCCGATGAACATGAACTTGACCGAATATCAGAACTTCTCCCCGATCTGCTTAGGGGATTTGCCTTAAGACTTGGCTACAATGCGCCGACGAGAATGCATTCTGATGTTATGTATTTCGTACACAAGTATCGGACGTAGGTACACTACATCTTTGGTGCAATTTAGTGTTTGTGATTATTTGCAGAACGCAAGTGGCTAACTTGGAGTTCAGGGTCATTGCTGATGCATTCAAGAAAAAGAAGCACCAGGAGGAGAGTCTTGAAGAAGAGGACAATAGAATGGCAAGCCATGATGACAAGATGCCGCTTGATGAGCTAATGAGTTCTTGGTTTCAAGGACAAGATGTTCGTGAAACGTATCACCCCAGGTCACAGTCTGAGCAACATGATACGGACATGGACTCACTGCACTCGGATGACTACGACCTTGCGAGCGAGGAGAAGATAGCAGTCCCTATGGGTTACCGAGATTTCGTTCTCGAAACCGAGTCATTTCAATGGCTCCTGGCTCACTTGCAATCAGAGCTTCGCCTAAGTGCCACAGAACCAAAGACAATAGAGACAATTCGCCGAGAAATTGTCTCTTCGCTTAGATCGACTCATATTTTGAGCGAAAGAAATCATTGGAAGAGCATAGAGCCACGTTCGACCTTGAATGGGATTTATTGGGCCACCTTGAACAGCAACAGTACGAGTGCGAACCTTCCGAGGCCTTTATCAAGGCCATCACAATTACAGGGTCTGCTCGAGACGCGCAGGCTTTGACGTGTGCAGAATACCTGAAGCAGACTTGGCCACACACTGGAGACGCAATGGTACGGCTTATAGGGCATCAGCTAAGCAGTAAAGACGGCAGCACACAATCGGGCAAGTCACGGGGACCCAACAGGATTGGGAATTATTATATTGACTAGATGATTAGATTCTTTCCCTGACGGAACTCTAATTTCAGCAAGAATTCAAGGAAAACGTTTCATTCTGGAAGCCGTTGGTAGCCCATTCTCTTTAGCCGAAATTGGAGAACAGCTCGCTTGGCTTGCAACTGTATTTCGATCATCGCCATCCGAGAGCGGGCTTGTCTGCTGCACTCCTTCCATCTCTATACAGAGGTATTGCGCACCAGTCAGTCAACCCGGCTTGTTGTCATCCACAGGTATTTCATGTACCTTCGATTTCAGGCCCGATCAAAGTCAGTTGTCCCTCCATTACTTGGGAGGTCAATGTTGGCATAATTTGTTTTTAAATCCGATTGTGGTCACAGGATATCCGGTTCGCTCCAGAGCCGAGTCAGGGACCGGATTAGAAATCCCATTGAATATGATGGCGGGGCTGGCTAGAACTGAACACGTCAATATGTTTGGAGGAAAAACGTTCATCAAGGGATTTTCCACTATGTTTATCCCGATCAAAAGGAACGAAGACACCCTTGTTTGGCATCTGATATACAATCAAGACGGCAGCCGGATCTCCTACTTAGATGGTGTCCACACTGCTACTCAGTATGTGAGCAGTGTCAATTTAGCATCTCTTCGACACGTGCTTGGCTGGTGCTCAGACGCCGAGTTCTATGCCGGTAAGAGCTTCCGTGAACCCCTAAAATATTGCTCGAACTGATTCTACCTTAGGTACTGCACGTGCAAACAATTTTGTCGGCGGCTCAAGGCTACCTAAACCTAATCAAGATGCCGCGCTGGCTGACGTGTTCGTGTCGCCTGGAAAAGGCATCATGGGTGGTAGTGCTTTCGTGCTAGGTGTCAAAGATACTCCCCTTCACATCGCACGTAAGAGCTACGTCAAGAAACTCCAATGGATGGATGCTCAGACTGTGTTGATGTGGGATGAAAGTGACAAGAGAGGTTGGTTGATCAACGGCTCAACTGCATTGCTCCATATCGTCCGAGCATCACTAGCCCACAATAGTACTGACAAGTTCAAGAACGCATTCACATTCAGGCCTGAGGCCATAACAGAGTCACGACAACCATACACACCAGATTCAGCTATCGATGTACTTCTGAACCCAAAGAATTGGGCTTTAAAACTGTATGGCGAGGATGACGACGATATGCCATTCAAAGGAAGAATCGCTCAAATCTATGACATCTTGGAGAAACTCATAGATCATCAACATGATATCACAGGAGAGAGCGGCATGAAACTGACAGATACGCCGCGTCAACGTCTCGAAGGGTGGGATTTCAGAGATTTGCTCACTTTTCGTGACCCACTCTATCCACGAGTAGCTACTTTGGAGAGCAGAGGCAAAGAATGGATCGACGTGACTCGAGCCTTGCACACAGTTACCCTTTTCGGCCGCGGATTCGGCGAGCTTATCAGGCCAGTGGGAGTTGCTTGCGAACATTGGAGCTCATTGCCCAAACAAAAGTATTACATGGCAGCCAGTCTCTCCAACATACGGCAAGTCGTTGAGAGGAATGATTTCTACGACGACGGACATATGAGACTCAGCGAATCAATCATATGGCACACTCCAACAGCGTTGTTCACATCTTGCGGCTGCCAAGGCGCACTTCGACGGAACCATTGCGAGCCCGTGCAAACACTCATGCCCTCAAGCATGCTACATGTGTTACCGGCAAGAGAAATGCATATACCCGAAAAGGGCTCTGGTGCAGTAATCTTTGGGCATCACTCAGGTTGCCCATGGATCTGGAGCGACTATGGACCTCCTGTGGAGGGAGACATGTTCCTTTCTTCACAGGTATCGGAAGCCGACTCTTTCCATGATAGCGGTGTCGGGTCGAGCGCGAGGGCCTCGAACCGGGAAAACACACGGTCTTCAAGATCTAGCGCGCCAAACCTCCATCGATCCACAAGCAACTATGACATGCATGATTTAGACTCAGAGCGTACTACACCTGCAGCGGAAGAAATACATGACAGTGGAGAATACACTGTCGGTATACTCTGCGCACTGCCGAAGGAACTGTTGGCAGTCCGAGCACTCTTCGACAAAAAGCACGCTGGACTCGATATCGTCGGGGATACCAACCATTATGCACTGGGTGTGACAAGGGCTTGTGTTCAAGGGCTTAGAATAAGTCAAATTCAATAATAATTCTCAATAAGTCTTAAAAGCTATAGTTTTTTTTCGCTATAGCTAAAATTATTGCCTTTTTTTATATATAAAAATAGCTTTTAATACCGTATATTCTAGAGGTATATTTAGTATATTTATATATATTAGTTTTAATACGCGTTATTATAACTATCGTTGTTTTAGGTTTTATATTTATTTATATTTAATAAATATGTTATTATAAGTATATTAGTTTTGTTTATATAATATTTTTTTTTTTTTTTCATATTCGATTTTAAATATTATTAAATTCGGAAATCTGCTAATTTTTTTAAGTTTTATTAATAAAACTATTTAATTTTATTTTTAACGCTTTTAATATTTATATAATTATAAAGCTTTTAAATTTAATACTTTTTTATAAACTATTTTTACTATTTAATTAAATATTTAATATATTTTTTAATTTTAATAAAATTTAAAATTTTTTTAATTTTATAATTATTAAACTTAATCGAGGTTATTTTTTATAAAACTTAAATTAAAATTAAAAAATTTTTAATTATTAGCGTAAAAAAATTCGATAAATAAAATATAAAAAAAATTATAAATTTTTTAATTTTTTAAAAATATAAATTTAATAATAATAAAAAAAATTATTTTTTAAATCTTAAAAAGTTTTAATATTTTTTAGTCTAACTTTTTAGTAAAACGTTTTATTTTAATATTTTTAACGTTTAATATTATTAACTAATTTTTTTTTATAAACTAGGTTTTTTTTTTTTTTTTTTTAGTTTATTTTTTTATTTATTAATAGCTTTTATTTAAATATTATTTAATTTTTTTATATACTTAATTTATTTAATATAAATAAAATTAATTCTCTAAATTTTTTAAAACGTTTAAAAAAAAAATTATACGTTATAAAATAATATTTATAATTAGTATAAAAAAATATTATATAAATTAAAACTAAAACCGTATTATTATAAACAAATTTAGTTATAAAAAATAAATTTTTTTAATTAATTATTTTATAATTAATAAAAATTTATAAATAAATTTTAAAAAACTAATTAAATCGTTTTATTTAACCGTTAATTTAAAAATAAAAAACTATATTTATTTAAAGTTTAATATTTATTAGTTTAAAAAAGTTTTTTTATAAATAAGTAGTAAATTTAAAATTATAGTTAGAAATAATATTAAAAAATATATTATAAAACCTTTAATAGTTTTTAACGAAAACTTTAATTAAATTTTTAGTTTTTTTTTCGTTTATTTTAAAAAATAAATCTATTATTATTTAAATAAAATTATATTTATTTAATAAAAAAAAATTAGTAATAAAATTTATAGTTATTAATTATTAAAGCTTATAATATAATTTTATAAATTAAAATAGATTATAAAAACTATATTATAATAGTTTATTTTATTAATATTTAAAATATTTGTTTATAAAATTATAAACTATTTTTTTTATATTTAATTATTAAAAGTTTTAAATAATTAATTTTAATATTTTATTTATTTTTATATATCCGGCTATTAATATATTATATTTTAATTTAATGATTTTTTTTTATAAGTTTTTTATATAAAAAATCGTTTATAATTTTTATATTTTTAAATAGTTTTTTTTTTTATAAAATATATTTTAAATTTTTATTAATTATTTTTTTAATTTTTTTAATAAATTTTAATAATTATTATAAAATAAACAAACTATATAATTGTTTTAATATTAAAATCATTACGGTTAAGCTAATAAAAATTAAGCCTGTTAAATTTAAGAAATATTTTTTTTATAAAACTAAAATAATCGGCTAGTTTTTATTCTTTTTTTTTAAAACAATATTATAACAATTTAAATAATATATCGGCTTTTTTATTTTATTTATTTAAATAGTAATTAATAGTAAATAAATATATAAATAATTATTATAATTATTTTATTTATTAACGGTTAAATATTTTAATAATAATAAAATAAAACAGGTTTTAATAATTAAAATATATTTTTATTTTATATTTTATATTTTTAAATATTATTACTAACGATTAAAACTGTTTATTATTGCAAATAAATTTTTATTATATATTTTATAGTTTATTTTTATTAGTATTAAGTTTTTAAAATAAAAAACAATAAAATAAAATTTATTATTTTTTTTTTATAAAAATATTTTATTTAAAATAAAATTTAAAGCATTAATTTTAACAATTGTTATTTTTTTTAAATCGAAATAAATAAAAATTAAAATAGTAATAAATTAATATTTAAATTTATAAAACGTTTTTTATATAACGTCGTTTTATTTTTAATTTCGTTTATTTATTTTGTTTTTATTTATAAAAGGTTTAATTATTAATAAAAAATTTTTAATAAATTTTCGGTAAAAATTAGCAAAGTTAATAAAAAACTAAATTTTTTTTAAAATTTTAGAAAATTCTTATTTTTAATAACTTTTATTTTATTTTTTAATATTAAAATTTCGTTAGTATTAATATCGTAGTTTAAAAACTTAATTTACTGCATTTATTAATAATATTTTTAAAAAACTATAATTAAATAATATTTAATAAATCGTTAAAAGATTTTTTTTATAATACGGTTATATTTTTTTACGGTTTTAACGTAAATAAATAAATTATTTAAATATATTAATAATCTTAAATTAATTAAATTTTAAAAAATATAATTTATTATAAACTAAAAAGTAATTAATATATTAATAAAACTTATAAATATAATAATATATTTATATAAACTATATTTATATTTAAAAACGGTTTTTTATTTATAACTTTTTTTAATTTTAATTAAATAAAACCTTTCTTTTAAATTAATTTTAATAAACTATTTTATTATATATAAACGATTTTATAACTTATTAATAAATAATATAAAATATTATTTAATTTTTAATAATCGATTATTAATCGAAAAAAGTTTTATAAATTTTTTTTTTATAAATATTATAAATACGCTATATAAAAACGTAGATTTATAAATACAATTAGATTTAAATATATTTTTTAGTTAAAGTTTTAAAGTATTAAGTTTTTTTATTGTTATTATATAAAATAAACCTTAAAAAATAGTTTTATTTTTTATAAAATTAATTATATAATCTTAAAGTTTATAATCGGAAAAACGGTTAGTTATTTTTTTAAATATAATAAATAAAAATTTTTTAAAACGTTTTAATATATATCAAAAAGCTTTTTACTATAGGTTTATTTATAATAAAATTATAATAATTATTTTTTATTTATTTATTACTAAGCTAATATAGTTTTTTTAATAATAATTAAAAACAAACCGTATTTTTTTAATATTAATAAAAAAATAAACCGGTTAATATTGTTTTAATTATTATAAAAACAAAATAAAATCGTATTTTTTATTTATATTTATTAATTTAAAACTAAATCGTATAAAATAATTTTTTTAATAATAAAATACTAATTTTTTTAAATAATACTTTTTCTTTTATACATAATAAATATATTAAAAGCTATTATAAATTAAATAATATTTCGTTTAATAATAAAAAATTTTTATAATTTTATTTTTAAAAATAATATAACCGAAACGAAATTTTTAGTATTTAATAATATTTAAACTAAATATTTTTAATCGTTATATAAAAAAGTTATAAAAACAATTAATTTATAATTAAATATTAATCTTTTTTTTTTAGTTTTTTATTATTACTTTTAAGTTTTATATTAAACCGTTTAATATTATATATTTAAAAATATATATTTTTATAAATTATGTTCTATATAATATAATATAAATCCTGTTTAAAAATTTAAATCCGATTTTTTTACTTTTAAATATTATAAATAAATAAAAACGTTTATAATAATAACGTTTATTTTTATTTTTTTAATATTATTAATAAAAACAAAATTTTTAATATTTTTACGTTTAATAAAAAAAATTTTTTTAGCCGGTTAAAATAGGTTATTACTATTAATATTTTTTTTAATATAATATTTTAAAATATAATAATTATTACGTTTATATTATTAATAGTTTTTTTTATTACGTTTTTATTAATTAATAAAAATTTAATCGATATTTTTAAATATATTTTTAATATTTAACTATTTTTTAGCTTTAAAAAATAACTCAGTTTTTATTGTTTTATTTTTTTATTAATTTCTTTTTTTTAAAAATTAGTTTTAATTTAAATTAAAACGATTTTTTTTGCTTAATAATTATTAGCCCGATTTTGAACGCTTTAATATTAAAATAAGCCTTTTTTTTACTAACGAAATATTTAAATTAAATAGTATATTTTTATAAATTTATCCGGCTTTTTATATAGCGGCAAAAAAGTTTTCGTTATTATCGAGCAAACTTTTTTATCGAAAATATATAAGTTTAACGATTTTATCGGGTAGAGTTTTAACTATATAGTTTTAAAAAATAGATCTAAATTATTATATTATTTTATTTAAATTAAATAGTTTATTAAAATATTAAAATATATTGCCGTTATAAATTAAAGCTTATATTTTTTTAAAATTATAATGTTTTTTTAAAAAATTATAGAACTTTTTTTTTATTATTAATATATAGCTTAATTATTTATTATTAATATTAAATTTAAACTTAGTTTATTAATAATAAACCGATTTAATTAATTTTATAATAATTTTTTAAAAGATTTTTATTATATATTTATAAATATAATTTTATTTTTAATTATTAAAATTAAAATTTAGATTTATTTTTTTTATTATAAATAAAAAGTTTATTTAAATAAATTAAATTAAATATAATAGTTATAAATTTAACGAGTTTTTTTAACGTTTTAACAAATTAATTAAAACTAAGATTATTATTATCGAAATATAATAATAATTAAAAAAAGCTTTTAAAAAATCTACGTAATAAATTTTAAAATAGTTTTTAAAAACTGTTATTGTTTTTAAAATTGTTTAAATTATTTTTAAAAAATCTATTTCTGTTTAATATAAAAAAACCGGCTTTAGCGGCTACAAAATTAGTTTTTACGCTATCGGTAGTACGTTAAACTTATAATCGTCGTAAATTTTAAAAAAATAGTTTATTATATATTTTTATTTTTAAATTAAAATATTTAATTAAAAAACGTATAACGTTTTATAAATAGTTAAAAAACAAAATAAAATAGCTAGCTATAAATTAATTAATAGCTCGTTTTTTAAATTTTTTTAATATTATATTAATATTAATACGTTAATAATTAATAAATTAATCTTAAAACTCGATTAAAATAACTTAAATATATATATAAAAATTATCGATTTATTATTATATTTTTTTGTTTATTTAATAAAAAGCGAAAAATTTACGAACTAAAAAATTATTAATTTATATTTTTTTATTAATAGTTTATATAGTTATTTGTTTTAAAAAATAATATTATTATTATAAATTTTTATATATATATAATAAAACTTAATAATATTAAATAATAATTTGTTTAAATTTTTTAATCGTTTAAATATAAGTTTTTTTATTTTTAAAAAATTAATTAATAATATTTTAAACTTAAAAAACAAATTTATTACTAGTTTTTATAACTTAATTATAAAACGTATAAATTTATTTTTATAATATTTATATATTTATATTATATAATTATTATATAATTTAATATATATTATATATAACTATATAATTAATTTAAAATTATTTATTTTTATAAATATATTTATTTATAGTTTAAAATAAAATTTTTAATATATAATAAATATTTTTTATTTATTTATAAAGTTTTATTATTTATTTAAATAGAATTTCCTATATATTAAAACTAGCTTTTAGTTTTATATAATTATTTATTATAATTATATTATAATTTAATATATTATAAAATATAAAAATTTAGTTTTTAAATATAAAAATAAAATTCGATATAATAAAATATTAAAACGTAATATATATTAAAATAATAAATTTAATAAAAAATCTAATAAAATATCGTTATTATTACTTTTTTAGCAAATAAAACTAATTAATAATATTTAATATTTTTTTTAAAAAAATAAAATTAATATTATAAAAAAAGTCTTAAATATAAAAATATAAAATATTATTTTTTTGTTTTAAGATTTTAAATCGATAAAAATTTTTAAAGTTTATATTTATATAAAAATATTTATTAATAAACGGGCAAAAAATAAAAAAATAAATTAAAATATAAATAAATAGTTTTTTTTTTTTTTTAATTTGTTTTTTTCGTTTTTTTTTTAAAACTTTTTTTTTTAATTTATTAAATTTTTTTAAATCGTTTAATTTTAAATTAAATTTTATTTAAATAATAAAAATTTTAATAAATAATAATAAAACTAACTTTATATAAAGTTAAAAGATTTTTAACGTTTTAACTAACGTATTATTATTAATAATAAAAATTATTAAAAATAAAAAAAATATTTTCGGATAAAAAATATTAATATTATTAATAATAATTTATTTAAACGTAGTTTAAAAATTTATAAAGTTTTTTCGGCTAAAATATATAAAATAAATAAACAAAATAATTTTAAAATAATTAAAAATTATTTATAATAAAAATTTATATTTAAAAGTTTAAAATAAATCAAATTTAATAATAATTTTTAATAAATTTTAAAAACTATAATTTTTTTTACTATAGTTAAAATTATTGCCTTTTTTTATATATAGAAATAGCTTTTAATACCGTATATTTTAAAAGTATATTTAGTATACTTATATATACCAGTTCTAACACGCGTTACTATAGCTATCGCTGCTTTAGGTCCTGTGCCCACTTACACCTAATAAATATGCTGCTGCAGGTGTGTTGGTCCTGTCCGTGTGACACTGGGAGTGATTGGCAAGCACATGGTTGTCGCAGCCTGCCTTCCAAAAGGAGATTACGGAACCAACCCAGCCGCTGACTCTGCTTCTAACATGAGGAGAAGTTTCTGGAATATTAGATTCTGCCTGTTGGTTGGAATAGGCGGCGGTGTTCCCTCAAAAGAGCATGACATCCGTCTCGGAGATGTTGTGGTAAGTATCCCGACGGGAGAATATCCAGGTGTGATTCAGTATGACCGCGGCAAGGAGAACGAAAATAGCTTATTCGAACCCTCTGGATCTCTTCCTCCCCCACCATGGTTTCTGCGGACAGCTATCAGCCGCTTGGAATCAAACCCCAACCGCCCTTCTAGCCCACTCCAGCACTATCTTGTACAAATACAGCAGCGTATCACTTCCTCTGAAGGGCTCAAATATAGGCATCCTGGACAAGAGTACGACACGTCCTCCCCGAACGAATGCTCAAGGTGCGAATGCCGGGGTAGCTGCGCGGAGCGCAATGCTTACTTGAAAAGTAGAGGTCATCGATCTACTGAGGATCCCCAGGTTTTCTACGGTCTCATCGCATCTGGAAATCGGGTGATCAAAGATGCCCATTTCCGGAACGAATTGGCTCAGAAGTGCGGCGTTTTATGCTTTGAGATGGAAGCGGCAGGGATCATGAACACGTTCCCATGTCTCGTCATCAGAGGTATCTGTGATTATGCTGACTCGTCAAAGAACAAAATTTGGCAAGAGTATGCGGCTGCGACGGCGGCCGCATATGCCAAGCTGCTATTGGACGAGGTGTCACAGTCCGAAGGCCAGCATGGTGGCTTGCCAGTGAAGAGAGCTAATACTCTAGCTTTCAGTACTGACGGGGAGATGAAGTGGAAGCGTCGAAGAATGTAGACCTGTTGAGTACAGGCGATGTTTTTCATAGCGCAGTTGGCTCGCGCGCATACTTCCTAGAACTGGTTTTCCTCTTTTTGCTTTTTTCCCTTCATTAACAAGAACATCATTTTTGCCCTAGCTGGCATGATGCCCTGGATGTCCCATGCATGTTTCTTACAATTAAGAGATCTTGCCACGACAATCAGAGCTGAAGCTGAGTCCGTTCTACGAGTGCTTTAAAGCAGTATAACCCAGCGGCTGTCCTTGTATCATCTTACTTGAAACTTGAGGTTTGAAATGTAGTCACATGAAGGGCTTTTTTTCTGGCGGAGATTAGATAATATCGTGTTTAGCTTAAGTCAAACAACAAGAACTAGAGACTTAACCTACGCAGTTACATTTGAGCAATAGCATTCACCGTTCAGATAAAACCTATTACAATAGCTTAATTGCACTGGAACAAGACTGATTTCTGTCATCATCTCTGGCCCTGTAGAGTGGTAACCGGTATAATAAGACAACATTTTCTTCAAAGACATGGTGTTGGTGGTTGCGTGTGACCTTGGAGGACCTCCATAGGTAGAAGTTGCTTGGAGAAAAGATCTTGCAACGAAAACGGGTCGACTGAAAGAGATTAGTAGTTTTTGTCACGGTTACCTTTGCCACTTGTAGGTAGTTCATGGGGTCAACCTAACTGTCAAAGGTTTCTAGGTGATCTTGCGTCCTGTCACGTGATAGCCACAACGTGCAATCACCACCGAAGTCATCAGTTCATTCCATGAGAATTTTGTCAACAAGCACCTTCTCTGAAAATAACTTACCGAGAAGCATTGTATGACCCAAGAAGGCATTAATCAGTCTTTTTGAAAGATGTGTGGCCATTTTCAGCGTCTTAACACTTACGGGAATTTTATGACAAGAGCTCCTTCTGTAAAGCATATTTATAGTGGCAATGGTTGAGTGATAATCTAAAACTTGACTGTAATGCTGATTGCCATATTTCCGTGTGATATGATTCGTGAACAAGTACTGGAAGCGATCCGAAGGAAGCCTTACATCTCTATTGCTACGCTTGTTGCGTGTCAATCCCCTTACAAGGCTTGCTACTATTCGAAACAGTGTTCGCACATTCTTTGTCTCTATCCGAGCAAGAGCAAGTTTTGCCCCTCTCAACTATTTTACGCACTAAAACTGGCAATTACACCAGGCGGAGCCTTCCTTTGGGCCTTTCTCAGCCTAGCCCATTCTATCCATTCTATTGCGGTCCTATCAGCGATCAATATCGCCCCTCCTGTGACGCAAAGAGCATAATGAGTGCACACCAGTTCTCAAACGTGCAGTCCGACTAGGGTTGTCAGTGGCAAAATTGGTCTTGCTTGTACTCTCGGTGGCTTTGCATGTTTATTAAGAGCCAACCTATAACTGTCGAGATCGACTCATACGTACACCTATGTGTTGAAGAGCATGGACTGGGGCTTCCTCAATGTAGACATTTTATCAACGTGGTTTGCAGCTTCAGCTGGACATTTCTGGCTAAAGTGCTTAATCTGGATGTGGTAACAGCTGCCATCTCCGGTCTAGATATGATAGATCTGGCAATAATGGCATTCATGCGAAGGGACATTGGGGGGGAGATCTCTGGTGTCATTCACGTAAGATGACTCTTGGCCCTATGCAGACGTCTATTCGATTGATTGAGATTGAAAGATCTTACAAACAAGACGTTTGAAAGACACTGCGGGCAGCCGAGGAGATCTTCATACAAAAATAAAGTTAGCAATAATTACCTAACTATTAAGAACTCCAATCGTCCTTAAGATAAGCGCTTTATATGAATCTACGCCTTGAAATTGGAAACACATGGCCAAACGAGGGATCGTTCTCTAGACATCCCTACTTGGCAAGCAAATTTTCAATCCAAATGTGTGCCCATATGTCTTGCAGTGAAGCACACGTTCCTTTCGCAATAGGTATGAAAAGCCTAGTCTAGAATGGGTGTTCCTCGAAAGATCCATTCTTTTCAGATTCCTCCTTTTCATAATTACAGGCCGAGGGTAAGGGTGAGGAACTGGTGGTCTAACGAAGCTTTTGCAGGGCACGCACTTTCCTCACCTACCTTAACTACGAACACCATTTCACCCCTTATACATTGCCACCATTTACAGTACTCAGCGCGTCAAATCTCACCTGTAACAACCCACGTTCCACATCAGCTGGTAAGTCAAAGAACACGGCTTTTTCCACTGTTCATCAGCGGGCCATATTGAACTTTTCCACAGACAGTCATGTCGCCGCCCCGGGATACACCAGACCAAGCTCCAGAGGCCAGCCCAGATCCTAGCATGACAAATGAGGGCCAAGCTACTCTCCCCCAGCAGAAGTTACAGCAGGAGCAACAAGTACAAGGCGAACAACTCCCAATCCTACAACAAGTGGTACAATTACTTCAGCGATGGCGGCAGGAGCAACACCAACAACAGCAACAGCTTCACGTATTACAGCAAGTGGTAATACACCAAGTGCAGCAGACCCAGCAAGAACTCACCAACCTGCGGCGAACTCAGACACAGCAAGAACGAAGTACCGAGCATCACCATGACTTGATCGGGGACCTGCAACAGCACGTATCTGGCATTCATCATCGCTTGGAAGATCCTGGGCTTGGCATTCATAGGCAAGGCAATACCATGGTATTCGACGCCATGGGTTCTCAGGACATGGCACTTGCCGCATTTTTGTATGCGAGTGCTCAGATGCAGCGCCATCCTAGTCGTAATGTGGTCATATCAGTTACGTCGAACCATCGTGTTCGTCGACGTCAGCGACGAGTACGACGTCAGCGACGAGTACGACGTCAGCGACGAGTACGACGTCAGCGACGAGTACGACGTCAGCGACGAGTACGACGTCAGCGACGAGTACGACGTCAGCGACGAGTACGACGTCAGCGACGAGTACGACGTCGAGCGCAGCGAAACTCATCGCGAAGACAGTCATGACGTCGTTACCTGCAATGAAACTCGGAAATTAGCTGGTAAAAGTCCTACGCAGACGACGATATTTCAACGGCAAATAAGCGGCGGAGATGATATTGAGTCGGCTATGAAGAAGGTCATGACGCCAGGTCACCATCGCTTGTATTCTCGACAGCTGTTCTTCCTGCTACTAGCTACATACTGCTCCTAGATAGACACCTGCCTCCTGCCCCATACTACGCCAGTAGCCACGAACATCGTTCCAATACAGTCCTGGAAGATGTCGCGTGGGGCACACGCATATACCGCAATCTCAAGACAATGCACAACTCCTACCAGCTCCACTTGCCACGAGCCTAAACCATTACACAGTGTCGAGTACCTCACTGCCCGTTTTTGTAGGCCCTCTCAGACATGATTTGCTGTAAAGAGATCTCATTCCATATACGATATTTCAAACGCAGGTGTTCGATTATATTGTGCCTCCCCATGGATGATTGCAGATCAAGCTGAATCGTTTCAACCTCGAGGGGCTGAAGACTTCCGTGCATAATTACTAGAACCTTGGCCCAGGCTGACCTTGCCTTTTGCGTGATCTGACCGTGCCAAGTACTAAGAAACTGAATTCGCGGTTGGTGCGCAGCCAGACGTTCGTACCAGAATATACTTTTACCGTACGGTGAATGACAATCCATCTACGTTGTAAGCCGCATGCAGCTCCTCGAGAAGTCGGCTTGTTCTAGCGAGATCTAAGCCCAATACAGGCATGCAGCCCCTGACGCGCGGTTTGTAGTGAGGTAATGTATCTTAGTCCTCGACGATGAAGACTCTTTTCAACGTCTTGATGCGTTTTTGGAAGATACCCAGGAACAAAGTGTGATTGGCTATGTCACGCGCCCCACGGCGATCTGTATTTTTCGTCCTTAAGCCTCGCCAAGTCTCATACCGGAGGAATTTTAAACGGGTCAAAGCCGTAAAAATGGGCTGTTAGGACTTAGGTACGGAGAAGACGCGAAAGAACTGCCGGCGTATGACCAGTGAGTTAACTGCACTTACTCGTGGGTGTACCTGTCCTATTTTCCCAATCGCCTGGAGTTTCCATCTGAGGCCACGATACCCACCAAACAGCCTCAACCTAGCATCGTTCGTCATTCTGGATTTCCTACCAAATCTCCTGCTCCAGCCATGAGCACGGTCGTGAGGACGCCGTACCGTAAACACTATACCTAAGCTCCAAGCTGCATCATTAATGCGAAAGCCAAGTTCTATCGCAAAATGTTCTGGGTCACTCGGCGAATGTGCGCTAAGCTCCAGTGTAAATCCTCGAAGAGATGCTTTAGTACTCCGTTTCTGGCCATCCCAATCCGATAAAGCTTGAAAGACGTCCAATAAAGCATTAGTGAATGTGGTGTTGTTAACGAACTCCTCGTCTGTTGATTCTCGTTGGCCACATTTCTGGCAGTCGTATTCAGCAAGCTCCAACCTCAACCAAATCCATTCCACCAGAGTCTTGCGGTGGCCTCGTACGATTTTGTGGAATTCCCCGATATCTGCTTGGTGTAGGATGAGTCTCTGGAAAGTTTTTCTCTCGAAGAATGCCTGCCAATCTCGACATACGGCTGCGCACGATGATAAACACCATGCTAGAGGCGCTTCTTTAATTCTTCTTCTTCTTGCAATCCGTACTGTTTTGCTTTGAGCCGCATAGGAATTAGAAGACAAGAAGCTGCAGTCCAGGCAGCAACCGCGACCAGATCCGGCTCGGTATTTCTTCGGCTCTTTTCAGGATGGTGTTGATATTGACGCCGGTTTCCTTTTTTTTTTCTTTTTTTTTTCTCTACTCCTATAGTTTCTCTTATTGCCCGTTCACTGGGTCGTCTCGGCGATGAGTAGTATCCTGGACTCGGGCCAGAGGTGAGGTAGGGTTGAAATACTAGGAGCCGACTCCATGAAGTTAGTTTAATTACTTAGAAGGTACTTAGAACTGTCTGTCTTCGAGTAATAGATTGTTTGTGCATTGAAGACATCGTCGCTTGCAGAGAGTCTTCTAGCCAAGCGACTCATTTGCTGCAGCTACGTGGGCGGTTTGAAGCTACTAAACTCTGTCCGCAGATGGCGCTTCAGGGTTTGCGGTGCCGAGGTGGCACCCCAAAGTTTTGATGCAGCTACCGAGAAAACGTGTCGATAAGCGGAGTATAGCCGCTAACCTTAATATCACGCAGTCTACCACTTCTTTTACGAACGGGTTTGTGTGTCCCAGTTTTATGCTTTGAGCAAACAGACTCGCAATGGTCTTCTCGGTGAGCCAAGGCGGCAAATGGCGGTATTATTCACCACTACCCCCGAGAAAAAGATTCTTGCGCTTTCGTGTGTTTCTCTTCGTCTGGTCATGTTCATGAATACGATCTCCTGATGAAGCACCCTTAGAGATTGACGTTCGTGATCGCCAAAAAATGTTATATGCTTCATAGAAAACGAGCTTCTGATTTGTGTCACGATGGAGCTGCTTCGGCTGCATATACTCAAGACGCGACGCCCATTTGAGTGACAGCGCATATTAGTCTGGGACATTAACGGCCCTTGATTCAAGACCATTCAGCATTACCGCACATGACAAGCAACTCTTTGTCAATAATATGGAGGCAACGGCAGGGAGCGTTTACTCGCGATTGAGCGATCGCTAATCCAGATTCTGGCGCATGTTCTATTGAGGATGATGCAAAAATGAGTTGTATGTAGGTCGAGAACTATCGAAATCAATCCACGATTGACTGCATGAGTCTATCTGATACACACCGATATGCCAGGGCGTGTCTTCAGACTTCTAGTGAATGGGATAAGATGCGTGATTATATACCTCTCTCTTGTAATACTGTAGCTAATGCCTGTAACCTCACTGGCTTGGTGAAATACAAATCCATGCCATTCGCATATGCCTCCTGTTGCGACTTCGAAGATGCAAGTCCTGTGAGAGCAATGATAGTCGTAGCCGCTGTTAGCTCAAGGGTTCGTTCAAGTTCTCTGATTTTTCTTGTTGACTCTAAGCCTCCCATGATGGGCATCGAAAGATCTGTGGAGACGGTAAGTGGCAGTATGGTGTGGTGATGTTTAGTCTGAATAATGACTTACCCATTAAAATACAGCTAAAGCTCGGGGGGTCAGCAGTAAATGTTTCCAGGGCCTCGAGACCATTAATAGCTGTCTTGTATGGCTTTTTGAGCTTCTTCATATAGGTCGCGAGTATCTGCATCAATTGTCAGCAGAATTCATACACCGCGAAGCCAGTGTCTACATGCCCGTAAATTGATCGGATTATCATCGACTAATAGTATCATACGGTCACGTGTCTCGTGTGCTGGTGATGGAAT
The DNA here is from genome assembly GCA_022432385.1 of Xylariaceae sp. FL1272. Taxonomy (NCBI): domain Eukaryota; kingdom Fungi; phylum Ascomycota; class Sordariomycetes; order Xylariales; family Xylariaceae; species Xylariaceae sp. FL1272. The sequence goes on from JAJJXC010000042.1 coordinate 412,333, forward strand.
CGGCGTATTCCCTCTCGGGGTGTCGCTCGATTTCCGAACAACCTTCTCTGCCTCGGCAGGTTTTGATAGGAGAGAAGTTGCTGGTTGCTGATCGTGTTCAGGTGATGCCGCCCTCTCTCCCGGCGAGCAACTGAGACTTTTGGTATCCATCAGTGACTCCCTCCTAGAGACCGCATCGAGGTTGTCTACAACACTTGAATCTTCAAGAATGACATCAGCTGACGAGGTGATTGTTGATGGCTGCAAATCCGGAGATGGATCGGAGGATTCCGTCTGTGCAGCTTCAGTCCAGCGCCTCAAGGCCGCATCCAACGATTTCGCAAGTTTTCTTGGTCCAATCCTATGGATTATCAGCACATCGACGCGAATTTGAAAACGGACTGACTGACGGCTGAGAGATAAACTCGAGAACCCGGTGTCCTGTCTTTTCGCCCATTGCTTTATTATGTTCGTGAGCAACGACAGCATCCTTGCAAATAACAATGATTGGTGCGGATAATAATCCGCTGCCAGTATCTCTCAGCAATTCGTCCATGGATGGCTCGCCGCAGAGAATCAAATCGGGACGAATCTCGTCATTGCCAAATTCAACCACATGCAACTGAAGCCAGTCAGAGCAGACCTTACCCATCAAATTGAGCTCTGACACCAAGGGCTCATCTCCAACACTCTTATGAACGGTGTTACGAAGACCAAAGAGTGACACTCGAAGACCAGCTAAGGCTGTCCTATGATGTGTGAATTTCGAGCCTGTCTGTATTTCTTGTGTTCCTTGAGGCACGGGCACGGTAATTTGTACACGGGTGCCCACACCGACTTGACTTTGAACCGATACACTTCCATGCAGGTTCCTGACAATCTTCTTTACCAACGAGAGACCGAGCCCAGTGCCAGAAGAAAGTTGGTCTTCTTGCGAAAAAGGCGTAAAAAGGTGATGCTGCAGAAAATACGAGCCAATGCCACGGCCTGTATCCGTAACTGTGAGTTTGATGTTTGTGTCAAACGATGACTTTCTGGACAGATTCTTCTCTTGTCCAAGGGAGATAACGATCAGACCTCTATCCGTATATTTAAGAGAATTGCCCAGAACATTTAGAATTATTCGTCGAAGTGAACCCCTAAAGCAGTTTGAGTCAGTGGGTTACTCTACTATAGGGTTGGTTTTGTCTCGGTAACATAAAGCACTTGGTCCAGAGACTAACGATAATGACTCCCCGAGCATCACCCCAATAAGTAAGAAATAACTCCCGAAATGGCTTACGGCTGAACGTGGAACCCCCACGGAACATTGGGATCGATTTCCTCAAAGACAGAGACATCCCCCAAATGGATTTTGAGGCGGCCGTTAGGCCCTATTTGATGACCAAAGCTTTCGACAGCTTCCAGCGTGTCTGTTCTCTGTAGGGCTACTACATCGTCATTGTGATCGGATTTATGATCAAGTTGTGCAATCGAAAGCTTCTGGAAAATATGACCGGCAAATACACTGTCGATGCTTTCTTCGAATAACGAATCGATGTGTGTATATGTTGAGAGTTGCAACTGATTGAAAGGCGGCGGGTTCGTACTTTTCCGGGCCTTTTCCATAGGCTTACGATCCTGCATCGTCATCGTACTGTTGATCTTGGTATAATCTAGCAACTTCAACCCCATCAGCCAGAACGTGATTAACACGATGTCGGGAAGAAGCTTACGTGGTTCAGCACATCCAACAGGACTCGGCCACATGATTCAAGCGAGTGCAGGACATCGCACTGGAAGACATCGAGAGAAGTGTCATGAAGAAGCTCTGCGGCTGCAACAACGCCGTGCAATGGCGACCTTAGCTCACTACACTCAGACGTTAGCCAATGATGTCGATGATTATACGTGACAGGCAGGGCGCCAAGAGTTTTACTAACTGGCTCAGCGATCCGAGAATATCCGATTTCGCTTTATCAACTAGCTTGACCTCAAGACGGGCCAGCTCGGATAAAATACTGTGCGCAATTGGAGTTAATCACAAGTGTGGTATAGGATGCTTTAGGGATGCGTATAGGATCTCGCATTGCTTCAGGGGGGGGATTGATAGATCACTCTCGAGCAGGTTACGCAGCTGAACGAAAGGCTCCAAATGCTCACCTCATTCCAAACGCCCGAAGATAGCTTAAGTCTGCTTGTCTCGTGAATGATCGGGCCGGCTTACACGTCCAGACAATTCCCCCTGCATCTGAGAAGCCAGGACGATTCCGTATTAGCAATTCGTCCGTTCCATAATGTGCAGTGCTCGGATGCCACTGGGTAGCAACTCACTACACGTGAATTAGCATGTATGTTTGTGTTGCTCACTAAAAAGGAACGTACCACCATCGTTCTTTTTCGTAGTCCCACTGCAACACTTCGAGTCAATAATTACTCTTTATAGCGTGTTTGCCCATGTCTAGGGAGGTTCGAAACATGTTTCTAGAGCACTTGCTCTCGGGAACAAAGAAACAACTCCCGAAAGCTTCCAGAATAGGTGAAAATTAGCACCAGAAGTTACTCACGAGGGGTACTATTATAACAGCTCTCGCATCCGGAATGATTTTCAAGACTTTTGCGCTGAGAGTTAGTACTTTCATCCCCAATGACTGGCGCGAAAACGTTTTGAAATATTTACTTACAAGACAGGCCCTCGCTCTGTCTTGACCATTTCTTATTACCCCGACGACGTCCCCTGGCCATACCAGTGGATGAAAGTGAGGCTTCGCTAGGACTTCTAGTAACTGGAGGCTGAGATGAGGCCCTCACCGATTCACTCTCGGATGAATCGCCGGCTGTTGATATCGATCCACCGTCACCGAAATGGTAGATTTTCCCCTCCGGATATCTCCGTAGTAGAGTCTTGAGGAACTTTTCTGGGATTGGCGATTGTGTGGGAATAGTGTCACTCTTATCGAGGCTGGATGAAGCGGTCGTCGAATACCCGAGGATATCGCAAGCATAATTCGAGTCGTCCTTCGTAATATCGACAAGACTATCTTCGCTGCTGGAATGGGTTGATAGGGAAGCATCTGAGGTATCATTCGCCCCGACAAGGCCCCCAAATGATGACAAACTGGCATCAACAAAGATGACACCTTCAACCTCGATGCTTTCTCTAATGATGTTTGCGGCACGTGCGAAAAGGTGCTTCACAGAAGACATGTGGTCATCTCCGTCGCAGTTTGCCGAACCTGAACCATCTATCCTTAAAGTCGCAGGGCTGGAAATGGCTATCGCGGGGGGAGCCTCCGCAGTTGGAAAGCTTTTGGATCGAACGGGATGCTTGACGGCGGGAGACGGCGATGCCAAATGCGAAGGCCGGGTCTGTGACTCTTCATGCGCGAAAGATGCTGCTCGCCGCATATTTTCTCTTTCTCGTCGCTGGATGTCTTGTTGTCCAGAGTTCAATGTCCCTTCGAAACCTTCGTTTCGAAAAGAGTCAAGGTTTGAAGTAGCGGGATTGAAGGACATGCCACTGCAACACTTAGGTCAATTTAAAGATTGTGTTACCTATATATATACCCTGGGAGACTCAAACATGTCTCGAGGGCACTTGCTCAACAGAACACGAGGGGTGGCCCCAAAAATTTGTAGGATAGGTAGGTAATGAGGAACTTCAGAAGTTGCTTACGCTGTACCTTCGACAAAACTCCCTAGCCCTCGAACTGGATGAATCAAATCATGTTAGTTGGTTGTACGACGGTGGTTCTTTCCCTGCGACTCCCCCAGGCGCCTATCGGCTTTGGTGCAATGAAAGAAAATGGCAGGTGGTTCTGAGGGGATTTTTTATACATACCCATGCGCTCACTTCGCCTCAAGTCTATGCGCGACTTTGTCGAGCTGAGATGACTTGTCACTGTTGCGGACAAATCTCGCAGGAGAGAAATTAGGTAAGGCTCTATTTCTGTTCTCGCTTCCAATCCATAGACAGCAACTACCCCGATGTTTATGTCACGTGCCGTTCTGATGGGTACTGCAGCATAGAATCGTGCAGCAGGAAGACCAGGTATACCGACAGGTCGAGAGGCGCGAGGCGATGAAGCGATATCTGGCACAACAGATACGGGCAGCCGCCGGCCAGATTCGCCTTGATCCAACGGCGTACTCTCATCTATACCAGATTCGAGGAGCACATCTTCGCAAAAGCTATTGGGTCGCGGGATTGCTTTACCACGTAAATAGCAGTGATCATGTTCGTCGTCATGTTCGACATGAATAATTGGAGACGTCTTCGTGGCGTGGGCGAGAAAGTATTGATTATGTGCATCGAAAAATGATACAAAGGCACCATCGCCATCGAATCTCACGGTAGCTAGTTGAGCGAGTGAGGTCAATATAGGATCGGCGTTGAAGTTGGTATTGGGCGGTGATGGCCCGATTTGAGATTCATTGTACAGATGGGTAGCTGCGATAGCTGATGCTTCATATCTGCGAGTTCAGCGCTGTTGTCAACATCCCTTCAAACTCGACCAACCATGAGCGACGAATTTAATAAGAAAAAAGGTGTGCAGTGGCCACGCTAAGCGCCTTTCATTCTGGTACCAAGTTCAACTTCGTGAACGATGGCAATACAGGTGGGTTCATCTTATAGTGTGCTACATCGAACTTTGACGGCAGGGACAGACGACGGAAGCAGCACGGCAGCATGTAAACGCTGGGGGTTGGGCTTGATGAATGTACAACGGCAGATGGTAAACGGCTTGGCAGTCAGGTAGTTCTTGTAATTCTCATTTTACGGGGGGGGAGGGAGCATAACATGAAGGAATGATGGCTATTGGCCACGAGCCGATATCTGAATAGACAGTGGCATCACGAACCTGAGTACCTCCCGCGTGCGAGCAGTCTCCGAGATCTGACGCATGTTGAGGCAGGATGAACCGATCGACGTTCCCCTCTCAATTCACGCACCCTAGGCCTCTGCTATGTAGGGGTTGCGTTATCAGAAGGGGTCACAAGGGTCATGGGGCTGCAGATCGGTTCGCACGAACCTAAGCTTGAACTTCTGTTTTCCGATCTGGATAACGTGGTAAAAATAATGTGGTATTGGAACTTGTGAACGCCCGCCTTGCTCGCCTGCTCCTGTCACACGAACAGGTCCTTGTCCTTCCGAGGCGTATCTGCCGTCAGCAGAAATGCTGTCCGTTCGGTGATCGTTGCAGCATCAGGAATAAGCATAAATGCTGTGTCGTCTCTTTTATCCTATGCTAGATCAAAAAGAGATCATGCGAGCCCGCGCAAGTACAATAGTGGTGGGATGTTTGATTGGCGGCGCGCGTCGAGGTGAGGGTGGCGAGCGCGGAAAAGCAATTACTGCTTCAAGTGTGAGGCGTACAGTGCACAGAAAATATCCCACCGTGAGTACAGTGTCGGGCAGGTGCGAGTATCGGGGCTGTACCCAGCAGTACACCCCTGAGCTCCCTAGTGTTGAGCGGTGCTATTGCTGCATCCAGGGACTGGAGGACAATCTAACGTATTGTATAGTCCAAATGCTGTATACTCCATCCTCTCAGATTGTACCGCTAGCATAGGGAGGTTTAGGCGGTTGGGTATCGCTGTTGGCCATGTGCGTTTGTACCTATAGGGTCTTTTGAACGCCGGACCTTGCCAACAGCCTCTGTCTTAGCTCTCTTCAACTTTCCCTCTGACATCAAAGGTAAACAAGAGGCCTTCGTCTAGATTTTCACCATGTTTTCAACTGCGCAGAACGTTGAAAGTCGCAGTCCATCCTCGGACTACTCAACAATCCCTTGAATGCATTAGCATTTGGATCGATCATCTCGGAAAATTACAAGTTCACTGTTGGCCTGTGGCTGTCCGTTGCTGGCTTTGGGAATGATTGCGGCCGTCTTTGCCAACCACTCACGATAGAAACCCGCATAAGCGTGGAATTGTTCGTCACCGAACGGAAAATCTGTTGAAAGATCTCACGAGAAACAACCTTAGAAGCATCTAAGCCATAAAGGCACCGTCCAGCATCCCGCTCACTCGTAATATCCCTCCTGCAGTTCTCTATTAAGAACAAAACAACAACAAGGTTGTCTTTGCAAAGTCCATTCATGTTCCACCAACCCCTAACAGAGCGGGAAATCCCTCAACTGCCGGCTTTTGATGTCTCCGAGGCCTTGAGCAAAGTGACTTCCCGCCATGGACAAGCGACAGGGTTGGATCTTGTCCTGGGAGCTCAGGCTTTCGTCGTCACGGATACCTGGTTGCCAGACATGCCTGTCATCTACGTCTCTGATGGCTTCCTGTCGCTAACTGGATACGCGAGGAATGAAATCCTGGGCAGAAACTGCAGAATGCTACAAGCTCCGGACGGGAGTGTTCAGGTCGGGGCTCCAAGGACATGGATTAGTAGCGGCTCTGCTTTTGAACTAAAACAGAAACTGGCTGGGCTTCAAGAGTTCCAGCACAACATTATCAACTTCAAAAAGGATGGAAGCGGTTTCATCAACTCTCTTACGATTATTCCAGTTCCATCCGACACTTCTTGTCCCCGCTATCGTTTCGGATTCTCTAGCGAGGTCGGGCAAGACTATGATCTCCATACGGTCGAACAGCTGTCCATGCGGCCCATGGCAGGCTTGTCAGTTATGCCGCAACCTGCGGCACCACAAGCGGGTGCTACTACTATGTTGGCAAACGCGGGTGAATACGATACCGCAGTAGATGACTTCGATATGTCCTTGTTGGAGAACATCGGCGGACTGGTGCTCGTTATGTTCCCGCATGGGACCATCCACCATATTTCCTCCTGGTGTCACCATCTAGGATACGCCCCCACTGATCTTTATAAGGCCTCGATTGACACAATCTGTCATCCACTCGACGTTTCCAACCTGCTACGACAACTTAAACAGAGCTCTTCGAGTCTAGCTATCGAGGCCCTCATCCGTATCAAACATCGCTTCGGTGGCTACACATGGTTCCAGTTTCACGGATCAGCATGGAGATATGGAGCACGAAGAATGATCACGCTCGTCGGGCTGCCCCAGCCTGTTTTGCACATTGATCGGCAAGTCTTGACACAAGGTGGAGAGCTGAACACGAAAGACATTTGGCTGAAGCTGTCCATGACAGGGCTCATTCTTGCTGGCTTCGGAAAGTCCAAGACCACACTGGGTTTGCCAGTCGCTGATTTGACAGGTATTACATTTTTCACATTCATCAGTGAGGTCCGGTCTCGGCAAAAGACTCAGAAGATGTTCGCAGCGCTCAAGGCGAAAGAGACATTTGCGGCAGTACTGTGCTTGAACGGCCCTCGCAGCAATCGATTCAAAGCCAAAGTCACGTTCTATGCGGGCAACGTCCATGCTCAACTCAAACCGTATTTTGCGCTGGCACAAATCAAGTCCATTAAGAGCGTGTCCCGAAACTGTTCGTCGGCATCCCAAGTCTAGGACAGCACCATGCTGACCTGACCCTTAGATACGAGTGTAGGCGACACGACCGAGTTCGAAGTGATCACACCGAATGTGGACACAGCTGATAACATATTTGGAGATCTCGACGCGAACATGTGTGGGGTGTGGCAGTCCGATCTGCGTAACCTCCGCCTCGAGAACAGGAGACTCGAATCAGAACTAGAGGTGCTTCTTCAGAAGCAAGGCCAACGCCGACGTTGCAAGAAAGAAGGGCTCTCAACACCAAACTGCGCAAACTGCCATACGCAAGTGACGCCCGAGTGGCGAAAGGGGCCCAGCGGGAAGCGAAACCTGTTAGTTTACATTTCATCCGCCAACTATAAGTGGCTAACGATGATACAGCTGTAATGCCTGCGGGTTGCGGTGGGCCAAGCAAACTCGGCAGGTCTCATAAGTCTAAGCAAGCGTCGAAGGAAGATGGTTCAGAACTTGTCCAGGGTGCTGTCACGCAAGAGTGAACGTGCCACAGATCTGACGAAGAGGCGGCTGTCGGACGACTCCAAAGCTACTGCGGAATGTTCCACGGGACGCCACCTAGTGCTAATGTTAAATGTACACACGCCCTAGTCATGCACTCTTGACGAACCACGTTCCGCAGCGTTTGGGGGATGACGCTGGTTGGGAGTCTTGGAATTCGTTTCGGTCCAAGAGGGTGCGGGAAGGTGAGGCTATTGACGAAACGAGATGAAGCTGACGACCCTGACCTCATCTACAATCCCCTTACAGGGACAGAAGTATGAGGAAGGGACTCAGTCGGTGTTATGACACGCATGCCATACAATTGTTCGAGGTGCCGAGGGTGTCTCGTCGAGGTAGTCGGTAAGGTAGTGTCCTTGCCGACGTTGCACTTCGGGTTGCATTTTGGAAGCGCTAACGACTGTCGGCGTGCTTGGTGGGTCAATGAGATTGTCACCATGTCTGCACCATGACGGCATTCTTATCCACAATCTGAGAAACCTCAGCCAGTTTCATGGCAATGTGCGAGACTGGCGAACTGGCGCCTATCCTATCCCATTTCCTCATATTCCCATCCAGCATTACCCATGGCCTCATAAAATGCCATCAATTACCCTACATGCCTGATGGTCCGCGCCTTGATTGAATTATGAGTCGCTGGTCGCACATCAAGCAGGATAGGCCGCACCAGTCTAAGTTCCAGAACAGCCCTCTTAATGCCATATGCTATAGAATGTTTAAATAAGAGCTCAAGCGTGAATGACAGTCGCTTGCTGCATATGCCGGCCGAGTCGTCGAGGCGTCAAACGAGTATTTCTCGCTTCGAGGCGACACTCGGTGGAATCTAGGCACGTATCCAAGCACTGACTGGGGCCACAAGGCGACGATGTTCGTTCTTTTGAAGTAGTAAAAGCCTTCGCATAATGCGCGTTTCCGATATAGTTCCATCTTTCTGCGCAAGCCAGCGGCGTGTCACTGTCAGGTTGCAGAGGCTAAACAGTTAGTAATCCCTCGAGGATGGACCCATGGATCCCAAGCGGTGGTCTGGACCACGGGATAGGGAGGCATACGACTCATCAAGCTATCTCGGCTACGAACTACAGTATACTCGCTACTGCATCAAACACATCTGTTAGGCACATCGACACCAAGGGAACCACATCATTGGCGGCGCGGCACTGGCCTCCGATTTTTCAGGCACCTGCAGTAGTAGCCACGGCTGGTGACCTCATTAAGCCGCGCCGTCTACCTGCCCCGCGTCTTTTGCCACCGAGACGTGATGTGCGCGACAGGGAGCAACTGAGGAACCGCTGGGTCTTCTCGCCCACCCCGTCGTGTTCCCGCAGTACCTCAAGTAGACAGCCGTGCCGGAGAGTGTTGAAAAAGGTAGAGGAACTGAACACAGTACACTGTATGTGCTGCGACACGAAGTCCCACTCGCCAGGTTCGATTTTGTCTCAAATTTGCCACCCTCCTCCTCTCGCCGGCAGCTTGTCCGCCTCCGTCTCCCTCGCCAACGTGCGTTGCAGGATGCGGACTGGAAATACTAGTCCCGCTGTGATATAGCCAAAGAGCAGACAATGACGAATGAGAAGCTACTTCGGAGCTGGTGAAAGTAGGTATCTAGGTAACTCCAAATATTCATGCCACTCATGCTCGTCGTGGCTTCGCTTGTAGTTCATCTAGTACCTAGCTGATGTACCGATTTGTAAGGCAAAATGAAACTGATTGGCCGTGAATGCTGTTCCGCTATGCTTTCAAACGTGTCACATAAGACTGCCAAATCGGGTATACCTACGAGGCTGTCGCCAGGTAGCCACTATATGATGTGCAACGGCCTCCGAAGGTGACTATAGGACAAGATTTTGGACTAATGGGGCACAAGACCTTCGTGTAAAAGGTGTTGTTCGCCTGACACATCAAGCTGAAGTTCTAACTAAGGTACTTGCAACAGACTCGTAACCGGACATGTGAGCTGCCGTGCGCTCTTCATAACAGAGCTTACCGGCAAGGACGAACTCTTACCGAATTCTGAACATATGGCATGCGCGTTGTTTTAAGCAAGCATTGGCTTCGAATGGCCGCTCAGTCTACAAGTATGATCTCGGTACCAGGTGTGTAAGGTAGATGTGCCAGCGCGATATTTCCGTTTTATACAAATGTAGGGTATCTGATGACCCTCGAGCCGCTTTGCTGTTTGAGTCGAAGTAGCATTGGTATAAACACTTTTTAGAGGGTTGCTTATTCATTCATTCATTCTTCCTTTACGGCAAAAGGTTCAGTGTTCCACAGACGCGCGCAACCAAGAGCGATAGGTATACAGCCAAAGGCTCGAGTTGATACGTAAAGCGCCTACCGACGCGACATACCATATTCATCTTCTGTTCCATACTGTACCACGCAACCTCAACCGTTAGAAGGTTGACTACGGCTTCCATCTATACCTAGGTATTGCCATCATGTTCACCCAACATATAAGAAGCATTACTTATGTTTTGATCGCTACTGTGACAGTTCTTGGAACTGCGGATAAAGATGAGGACTACAACAGCGACGAACCTCCCCAGCGTCATGATGCTCAAACTGCCCTAGCTGCTCCGGCGAAGGCTTAAGGCATCTACCTCATGCGCAATGCCTTCCTTCCCCTCTGTTCAGAGTTGTAAGTTCCGTGGCAGCAATTGAGGAAGGAGACGCGGAAACCGCAAGTTTCGTAATGGTCTTTGCACTTCGCATTCTAGTCACTATTCGCATTGTCACCTTGGCCACCTCGCATCAATGATCTATGTGGCATCCCCTTCACTTTCATCCAATAATGATTAGATGTACCAAAAATGTCTCAACCCAGGTCTGAACAATCGGCCGCAGACGAACCTCCGCCGTCAACAACAGGAGACCTCTTCATGCCCGATCTCGTTTCCCTGCACGCCGCCAGCGAAAAGCTCAAGACCTTACTACGCCACAGTACGGTTGGAGACGTTCTCCCGATTGATGGGGACCATCCACAGCAGAACGGATTTCAACAAGACTCTGATAATCGAAATCTCGTTCTGGGGAGAGTGACCGGGCCGCCCGAACACGTCGCTGAAGTTCTCGAGCTGCTGCAGACCTGCATCGATGAAGTGACAATGGCGGCCGAGAGACGTGCAAGGAGAACTGCAACAAGCGAGAATCACAAGGCCAACGGCAAAAGGATCGATCGCCCCAAGACTGATCCTCTGCTGCAAAAAGCCAGGGAGCAAGTTATGGACGCCGAGCTCGCAGCAGACAACCTTTCCCATGCCCTCGATGAGTGGAGGAAACAACTTGACGAAGCCGTCTACCTGGCAGGAAATATCGGACAAGAGCAGTGGGACCTCGACAATAAAGTCTTCGAAGAGTTGGACCTGTTTGGACAATTCGCTGATGATACTGTTGAAAGTCTTAAGTGAGCAGTCAAGTCATTCTTTCCCTGAGTTTTGATCGTCTGCCAAAACAATCGTTGATTCCATGACCTTCTTTAAAGTATTCTGGAGAGTATCACGACTAATTTCTATAATGTGATAGCCGAGTTTTGTCGGAGGTCCTGGCTCTCGGGATTCCTCAGGAGGGTCGGCGACCTAAGGCTCCTGACAAGTAAGAATCGATCGTCACCTGGAAGCGCATTGAGCGGCAGTACGTATTAAGAGGCTGGAGTTTCTTTTTTTTTTTCTTGATGCATTTCAGGTGAAATGGGTAATCAATCGGGTTCTGGTGACTGCTTCACCCTTACATACCCTTTTTGAAGTCGTACCAATTGCATGTCTTCCCCCTCGACACCGCAAGATTAAGGGAAGATTTTTGCTAAACATGTTAGTCTCAACTCTTGAGACTCAATACAGTCGTATCAAGATGCAGATCGTCTCTTTCTATGACTCAATGGCTTGTGTATGATTATGCTGTATCATAGTGAAGGAAATGATTGATATGCTGGCACTAGATAGGCAATCATCAAGCATAGCCGGCTCTGCGCCTCTTGTGCGTCAATTCTCGTATGTCGCTTTGTCTATGTGAAAGCTTTTCCTCATCCTCGAGAGCCTCGCTCAAGCTTCTCTTCATTCTTTTCTGGGACGAGCATGGAGACTCTTTATCCTGGAGGATGACACTGCTGTCTGGACTGCTCGGCAGAGTACTAGTGTCTTCTTCGACGGTACTCGTGGGCGAGGAGCATTCAGAGTCCGAATCGGGAATAATGATGATCTCCGTTTGCCCAGACTCCCCTCCAAAATTGCTCTTTTCTTTCGCTAAGTTTTTCATGTCCGTCGCCGTACTAGACGCAGTCGCCAATACGGAAGTTTTGCTTGCGTTCCTCGCTGCTGCCCTTCGACTTATAAATGTCTCCTCGCAACCAGGGCCTCGAAGACGTTGTAGTAACGCCGCAAGAAACTCGTCGCTCTTAGCGGTTTCCAGATCAATGCGATGGCGCGGATCTAGGCTGTAGGCCCGGAACGCATAGAAATCCTTCGGTGCCCATATCTTGATGGGCTTGAGACCGCGCTTGTAGTCGATGTAGTCGACTATGTTGACAAGTATACCCTTGAGCTTTGTTACACATGCCTCGATGCTGCCAAGCGGTATCAAACCTGCCTCAAGACACATATTCTGATAAATAACGAGTCTTTCCTGTTCCGGACTCTGCTGTTCGTTTACGTCTTTGCCTTCGTCATCTGTGTTTTGGCAGTGCGAGTAGTGGTATTTCAGTTCATCTGAAGGCGAAATTATCAGTGTACTGGCAATGAGCAGGATTGAATTTAATCAACAGCTGTGAAAGCAAATGATTCAAATGGAAAGAGGTATCTCACGACTTATAGCGCCGGTACGCTGCTCCCGCCATTCTTTCGAGCCTAGTTTCAAGTTTTGCGATGACGCAAACCGATGAAACTCGTCATCGAATGATAATTGAGGATCAGCTTCGAATTTGGGGACTTGGGTGAAAAAGGACTGAGATGCGTCTGGCGCCTCGACTTTGACCTTCGCAGCGTCCGCAACACGCGTGTCCCAGGGTTGTCGTTTTGGCCTGGTGCCATAAAGGTTGCTCGGATTGAGCTGCTGTAATCTTTCGCTTTGCTTCTGATCGTTGCGTCCAATCGTCGCCTGTTGATTACCATGCTGGAACCAAGCGACAGCCTCTGCGTAACTATCAAAGCCTTTGTATTGATTTGGACAACCATTGGTCTGCGCCTTGCAGCTTTCCCAGTCTGAATACACACCAGGCACACGGCCCTTGCGGACAGCGTAGTACAAGAACGGCATCTTAAATAACTGAGAATGGTTTTGAAAGGTCAATACGGATCAACTGCAGAAAATCTTGTGCCGCACGATATAAATGTGCATGAGCACAACGCGGCCATGGTAGTTGAGACGCGTCCGGGAATCAGGATTCGTGACGAAAAAGCAATCTACCATGCTGACGGGCCCCGTCCCCTGTTCTGATAATTTCCGACCCAGCATTTCGCTTGCTGGCAGATCTTAATAAAAGGATTTTTGTTCAACCATCATTGCGCGAAAGGCCTTTTACTTGGTATGAAAGGACAATTACTTTATACGAGCAAAAACAAAACAAATACTAAATAGCCGTCGTAAGTAAATAGTACGTATAATATAAGTAAATAGTACGTATATAGTACGTACGTCGGGTAAAAAATAACCGGCGTAAGTAAATATTACGTATAACGGTTATGGAATAACCGACGTAAATAAGTTGTACGTACGTTAAATATTTTATACAGAGGTTTATATATTTTATATAGAATTTTTTTTAAAGATTTTTTTTTTAAAAATAAATATAAATAAATTAATCGTATAGTTATTTATATTTGTTTATTAGTACGTATAAAACTTATTTAATATTAATTAATAGTTATAAAATAATTATAAATTAATAAAAATAAAAAAAACAGTTAATCGAAAATTGTAATAATACGATTTTACGTTTTTGTTTTATTTTTTTTTTATTTTTTCAGTTTAAGCAAATTATATAAAAAAAATTTAAAAAAATTTACTTCGAGTTATATTCGAAAAAAATAGTAAACCGATTTATACGATAAACTTTATATAATAGCTAAAAATAAATTTTAAATTTTATCCAAATAATCGGCTTTATAAGCCGAAATAGCTTTATAATACGGCTTTAATAAAAATAGCGTTAAAAAATATTTTATATTAAATAAATAAAAAAACGATAACAATTTTAAATTATTTAATAATTTATTTAATAAGTTTATAATAACGTATATAGTTTATTACGTATTATTATATAAATAAATTTATATAATAAATAATTATTTGTTTTTTTTTATTTAAAAAAATTTTAAAAATTAAATAAAATTTTAATTCGATAAATTTATATAAATTATAAAACAATTATTTTTTATACAATTAATAAAATAAAAAATATAATTTAAAAATAATATTTTAAATATAAAGTTAATTAAGTTTATATAAAATAAATAAATAGTAATTAATATTTATAATTAAAAACTTTATATAACCTAATTATTACGATTTTAAAAATTATTTAAATTAAATATTTAATAAATTATCGAAAAACTATTATAAAAAAACTAACCGTATAAAGAATTTTAAACTTTTTAACCGTTTTTTATTATACAGCAAACCTTATTTTAATATATACTATAAAATTTTATCGTATTAAAATATAATAATATAAACGGCTAAATTAATTTATATAAATTTATAGCTTTTTAAAAATTATAAAAAAGCTTTTTAAACTTTATTAATTTATTATATAATATATTATCAAATAAAATACGTTAGTTTATATAGCTATATTAAGTTTTAAGAATTAAAAAAAATTATTATTACGCGGTTTTTTTTTAAATTTTTTTAAATTTTATTAAATTATATTTTTAAACTAATATTAGCCCGAAAATAACGTAAAAAAATATATAATACGTTTAACGTATATTTTAATAAAAAAATAAATTATATTTAATATTAAAATAAATAAATTACGATAAATTTTTAATAAGTTATACGAAATAATTTAGTATTAATAAAACTAAAAATATTAAAATAGCTTTTCGAAATTTTTTATACAATTTAACGCGTTTTTAAACCAGATTTTTAAAAAAAAATTTAATTATATTTAACTATCGTATAAATATATAATAACGTACCCAAATTCAAACAAACATTAATTAATATAAAAAACTCGTACGAAAAACTATTTTTAAATTTTTATACCGTAATATAAATTTCGGTATAGTAAAAAAGCAAGCTATAATTTATATAAAATAAAAAGTTTTATACGTATTATAATAATAAAAAATATAATAATAACTATATATAAAAATAACGTAATAAAAGATTATTTTATAATTATATATATTACGGTTTATATAGTTTTTACGGTTTAAAATTTTAACGTTTATTTAATTATATAAATAAAAAATATTTTATATATTTTAAA
Organism: Xylariaceae sp. FL1272; assembly: GCA_022432385.1. NCBI lineage: Eukaryota > Fungi > Ascomycota > Sordariomycetes > Xylariales > Xylariaceae > Xylariaceae sp. FL1272. The sequence continues at coordinate 427,663 of JAJJXC010000042.1, forward strand.
TTAAACTATTAGTTTATAAAATATTTTAAAAAAAAGATTGCTTACGTAAAATAATATTTTATTAAATATAATAATATATAAAATAAAAAAGTCGATATTTACGTTATTAATTTCGAAAAATATTTTAAAATAAAAAATAAAAACGACTAATTATATAAAAAAAAACAAAAAAAAAAAAAAACTTATAGAAAATAAAAAACTAAAATTTTATATTATATAATAAATTAATTATATATACATTAAATAATTTAAAAAAATATTTTAAAATTTAATAATTTTTTATATAATAATATAAAACCGTATAATATATCGGCTTTTATATTAAAAAAACCTATATAAAAATATTTATTAATATTAGTATGTACATACGTACGTCAATATACTAGCTTTAGCACATAAGGTTATTACCTATATTAATAAAAGCCGTCAACTACGAAGTAGCTATTAGCCACATAAAATACTACCTTACCAGATCTTAATCCATAGCTACCTACAGAAACCGCTTTTACGCTTTTTATTATTAATTAATAATTATTTTTTATAATCTATATATACTTATAACTATACTACGTCTGTATAAAAAATAGTTTTAATACTAATTAATATTTATTACTTTATTTGCAAATATAGATTAGTTAAAAAAAAAGTTTATCGCAAATTATTTTGCCGCATTCGACGTAGCAAACTTCTTTAAACAAACTACTATTAATAAAAACTAACCGCGTGTTTTAAGTTTTTTATTTTATTAGACGAATTTAAATAACGCGTAATTATAATTATTTTTCTGCAAACTGATTATAACTTACTACTATAGTTATAATATTTTGTTACCGTTAGACTTAAACGTTATATTATATATTTTAAAACATTTTATTAACGCTTTTTGCTTATTATAAATAAACTATTTAAATTGCTTAATTTGCTAATTAAAACTTAAGGTTACGTATTTTTAAACTAATTTACTAATTATATTTTTTTATTTTCGTTATCGTTATATTTTCTAAGCTTTTTCTTAGCTATATTTTTATTATTAAATACTATATAGCTTATTTAAAAAATTTTAAAAACTTTTTAAATTATAAGTAGCTTGCTTTAAATTTGGTATATTTTATTTTAAAACGTATATTTAAAAAATTTTCAATTTTTTATTTTCGAATAACCTTTATCGATAACAAAACCTATAATTTATATTATTTACTTTATAACAATTTGATTAATTTTTTTAAAACGTTTTTTAAAAATAATATTTATTAATTCAAATTAATTTTTAAAAATAATAAAACCTAACTTTTAATAAGACTTTAAAATTAAATATTCGATTTTAAGCCTTTATATAATATATATATAACGTTTTTAATACGTATTTTTTATTATAATTAACGATTATATAATATATAATATCGTTATTATAGCATTATATAATAACTTCGGTAAAAACTTTTTAAAAAATATAAATAATTTACTATAATCGGATAATAAATAAAAACAAACGCTTTTAATTAATTTTTAAATTTTTTATATTTTTAACGATTTAGCGATTTTACGCGTTTACGTAAATTTTATCGACCTTAGTTTTATCGGTTTTACTATCGTTAATACCGACAATATTTAAAAATATTTATATATAGCTATAATTATTTTAATATATTAATACGGTATTAATAATTTTACTAATAACGGATTTGCAAATAAATTTCGCTTTAATTTTTATAACTAAAATTTTAAAATATTTTTTTAGTTAAAAAAACTTGCTAAAGTTTTTAAAAAAAAATTTTAACGTAATAACGTTTGTTTTAATTTTAATAAACGAAATATTATTACCGTATTTTTTAACGTTATTATTAAGCTTTAAACTAATTTATAAATAAAAATAAATATCGAAAAAAAAGCTATTATTAAATTTATAATTTTTAAATTTATTTTCGGTATTATTATATATAAATATCGTTAAATAAAAAAATATAACAATTAGTTTAACGTTAAAAAAGCAGCTAAAAAAAAAGCCAAAAAAAATAAAACGCTTAAAACCTATACGATAAAAACGTCGACTTTTTATATTTCAGAAATTTAAAAGCCTATTTTATAATAGAAAATATAATTAAACTAAACGTAAACAAATTATTATTTAAGTTGTTAATAAATAAGTAGCAAAATAAAAATAATTTATTACGAAATAAAAAAACAATTTTTATTATAAATATAAACTTTTTTACAAAACTTCCCGTTATAGGCTTTAAAGCCTATAATATTTTTACTTTAAAGGCTAGCGGAGCATACGTTATCGGTAATAAAATAGCGTAACTTATATAAAACACACAAAACGGACTCGGTAGCGTATAAAACGTTATTTAAAATACGTAAAACGTAACCTATATAGACTAAAACGCGCGTAACGTGCTGTACCTAAATTTTACCGTATGTAAAATTAATACAGCCGGTAATAGTATATAATTCAGCAAACTTTAATACCGTCCCTAAAATTTTATAGCAAATATACTTAAAAAATCACGGATATCGCCGTCGGCTTATATACTTACGTATATAATTTTTAAAATAATTTATATATTTAAACAGTATTAAAAAACAACTAATAACTAAAATTAATTTATAACTAATATATATTAGTAATTTTTATTTTTAAAAATTATTTCGATAAAAATAAACGGCGATTTTTTAAACAAATTTATAAAATAATAATAAAATTTTTTATCGTATATAAATAACGTATATAATATTTTAAAAAATAAAATTAAAATAATATTAAATATTACGTATTTATTAAATATACTCTATAAATAATTTTATAATATTTTTTTAAATATTTTAATAAACAAAGCTTAAATATATTTTATTTATAATATTAAATTTTATAATAATTTTAAATCGATATATATAATAATCGATAAACATTTTAATATAAAAATTAATAAAAACTATTATTTTAATAACTAAATTTTAGCTTTGTTTAATAAAATTTAACGTAATAATTTTAAAAAAAAACCTATAAAAACATTTTAATTATTATTTAATAAACTATAAACGTATTAACGTATATTTAATACGTAATATATAAATAAAGCCGTATTTAAAAGTATAGTTATAAAAATATATTAAAATAAACCTAAATTTGCTTTTATTTTTTAAGTACTTTTTATAGCTATAAAAAAACTTTTTTCACGTTTAAAATCATTGTTATAAAGCGTAATCAACCTATAAAGCACTTAATATAACCTAACTGCGTATTACGGCGAAAATCTTAAAAATAACTACGCCGAAATTTACTACGCAAACCGTAAATATATACTAAATTTTAAAAGCTATAAACGAAATAACTTTAATAACTATAAAAACTATAATAACTATAATAATAACTTTAATAATTATCGTAATTAATATATTAATTTATCATAAAATATTTTCGTACTACGTAGTAATTATTTATTACGTAATAATAACCGTTAAAACGGCTTATTTAATTGCTATAGTAACTGCATACGTTTTTGTTTTATATACCGCAAACTTAACTATTACGTATATAAACATACTTTAAAAAAACAAAAACGTATTTTTAATAAATAATAAATATTTATTAAAACAAACAGGTTTATAACCTAGTACTACGTATATTTTAATAAAATTAAACCCGATAATAATAATACGTTTATTAGTAAATATTATAAACATATTTTAACGATTAAAACATTATTAAAAAATAACGATTACGTTATTAAAATATACGTAATTACGTATATAATATTGTAAATTTATAAATACCGCCTAATTTGTAAAAACCTTTACGATAATAAATTAATTTATATACCTTAATCTTATTTTATATTAATACGTTATAATATAAAACAGTATTAAAGTATTATATTTAATATTAACGCCGTTAAAGTTTTTACCGTTAGTAAGGCCTAAGTATAAACTTTATTTAATATTAACTTTAAAATAAAACTAGATCGTTTAATTAAAAAAAATATTAAAATAAGGTTCGGTAATAACGAAGTTATTATATTTACTAGTACTTTAAAAATACTTACTGTTTTTAAAAATATTAATTTTTATGTTATGCTTTTATAAACTTTATTTTTTTTTGTTTTTAAAAAATATAGACCGTTTCGGTATATATTTCGATAATATACGCAATTTTTTATAACATAAAAATAATAATTTTATTGCCGAAATCGTTTAAAAATAAAATTATTCGTAGTTTCGTTTAAACAAAGCTAAAAAATTATTTATTAATATAATCGAAAACAAACTATATAGTCTACACTATTGTTTTAAATATTTTTACGCTATAAAGCTATTTCGTATACTAATTATAACAAAATATAATAACGTCGATTTTAAAATCTTTAAATAAATAAACAAAATATATACCGTTTGCTAATTTTATAACGTAATATCTAAACGTTTTAAATTTTTTTTAAAAAACAATATAAACTTTAATTATAAAATTTTCGTTAACGTAATATATTTAAACAGTAAAGCCGTTCTTTATTTTATTAACGCCGTAATTTTATTTTAGAATATAATATTTTTATTATTTATAACTATAAAAAATACGTAAAAAATTTTCTAAAAAGTTTAAATCGATATTTATATAAGCTTTTTTAACGTTATTATATATAACGCCGGAATTAATTTTACGTTATGAAAATTTTGTAATAAAGCTTATATTATAGGTATTATAGTTAAAAAAATACTAATTAAAGCTTATTAAAATATTGGAAAACTTAAATAGGTTTATAAACCTTTTAAAAAGGCCTAAAAAATTATTAATATTAAATTACGTACAGTTTATAGATTTAAAACTATATTATAAATAGCCGTAAAAACAGTTAATAATATTATGGGCTTTAACGGCTTAATTTTAACTTTTTTAATTTTTAAAGTATATTTATGTATAAATTACGACTTATTGTTTAACTTTATTATATTATAACGTATAAAAACCTTTAATTTAGTTATAAAAATATTAAAACTATTAAAATAATAAAACAAATCTGTAACGTTTTAAATATATATAATAGTCCGGACGTTATAAATATTTTTGCGTTTTTTATCGGTTATAAAATATGCGTATATAAAAAAAATAAAAAATAAACAAAACTTTATAAACTATTAAATATTAACGGCTATAACTTAATTATTAATATTAACGGCTTTATAAAATTTCGATTTATATATATAAAGCTTTTTTATTGTAAAATTAAAAAAAGAAATATTAAATATTTTCGATAATAAACATATTATATACGATTATAACCCGTATAACGATATTTTTTTATATCTGGTTAAACTAATTAAATAAATAAACCTATTTTAATTGCGTAATTTATATTATATAACTTTAAAACGTAGACGAAAACGTTTTAAAAGCAATAAAAACAAAGCTAAAATTTTAAATTTTACAAATTATTAAAAGTTTATAGATTTAAAAGCTTTTATAGTTTAAAAACGTTTTAGTAATAATATTAAAACTATGGTTACTATTAAAAAAAAAGCAATAATCGAGCTATTATATTGCTACCGCAATAAAAAAATTATTATAGCCGTTAGTAATTTTTTTAAAAACTAGCGATATTTTTAAGTTCGAAAAACTATTTAAAAATAGTGTTTTAAAATTTATACTATATAACCTAAAAATCTACGCAGGTTTTCGTATTTTTAAATTATACGTTATATATAAAATTAAAATAAATAAAAACAATAAGCTTTATAAAAAAAAGCCGCTTTTGTAACAACCAGTGTCAACAATAGTTTTAACCGGTAGTAAGGGGTTTAGTTCGTTAAGAAACTTTATTATGTCACTAAGCAATAAAATAATAATAGTTGTCAAGAAATGCTTCCTACTCAGTTCTAAGAAAAAACTGAATATTTAGATTAATAAATGAGTAAAGGAATGACTAGATACATAAGAAATATTTATATAATTTTTTTCTTTATCTTTTTTGTCTTGTTACCTAAGTTCCCGGGTAAGATTACTCTAATTACTAAGTGACCGTAGTAATGTCTTATTACTTTTATCACTTGGTAATCCTAGTAACCAGTTACGTAATATGCTTTTTTAAAGCATATATTATTATCCGTTTTTTGGTTCTGCCGCTAAATCCGAACAATAGGCCAGTAGCCCTATTAGTTCGTAATATTATCCCCCTCCTTCTATTATTATTGTTTTTAACAATAAAAGAGTATAAATGCTCTACCGATTACGTTTTTGTTATTTTTTTTTTTATAGTACTAGCGTAATGTTTTTTTAATTTGCTATATTAAACCAAATTACGAAAACTTGTGCGTTTTTTATTTCTGCCCGCAATCGATATATTTTCGCCGATCGTATTAATTCTATTAAAGTCGATATTATGCTTTGTTTTTAGTATTTTATAAATAATAAAACCTATAAAATTATATTTAATAACTCGCACTATTTAAACTGTGTTCGTTAAAGACGATTTTGCAATAATAATAGCGTAGTATCTGCCTTTACTAAAACAATTACTAATTAAAGCAAATTAAAAAAGCAAAAAAAAAAAACGGAAAAAGCTTTAATTATATTGCAAACATAGTTAGCTATAGCTTTTAGTCGTTTAAATCGTATTCGTTATTTAAAGCAGGCGGCGAAAGATCGCAGCTTCTTGCTGCTTTTTTGTAATATTGCCGGTTTAAACGAAAAAAAACAGCGCGCCGTCTTTAGACCGCTAGGAAGTATATATAGCTTCTGATCTTTAAAGCTAAGGCTTTTTTTTCGATTTTAATTAGTTTACTTTTAGCGTCGGCTCGGCTTTTTAAATAGACGACCTTTTTTTTTTAATTTTAGTCGGTTAAGATATTAGCGATAAAATTGCTTAATAATTTTTAAAACATCCGTTAAGTGTTTTTTAAGTTTTTAGGTAGTTTTATCGTAAATATAGTTTTTTTATTTAATTAAATACTAAAATCTATTTTTTATCTAACGCGAATTTAGGATTTTTTCTAGATAGTATAGATTTAAATTTGGTTCCGTTTTAAGTTATGTTTCAAATTTAGCGTTTTTAAATGCTGGTTTAAGTAATAAAATATAAAATACTAGTTCTTGCCTTATTTTAAGCAGTAATAATAGTTAATAGTTAAGTCTAGACAAAACTTTTTCGATTTTAAATAATCCGATTTTTTAAAATCGAGTTTTTTGTTAGAGCGTTTTGTTTTAATGTTTCGTCTTAATAAATATACCTTATCCTCCTTCTTTATAGTTAGCTCTAACAACTGTTTGTTATCGTAATATGTTTTTATACGTTTTTAAAAAAATATTAAATTTTGTTATAGCCGTTTTTATAGGCTTATAAGGTTTTTTACGTGTATTTTTGCTGCTAAAGCAATAACGTTTTTTTGTTATAGTTTTTAATTATTTGGGTTAAAGCTATAGTTTGCTATAAATAGTAATATTTTTATATCTTAATTGTCTAAAAAGTTATAAGCAAACTTTACTATTAGTAGTTTAATAACCTAGTTATTTTATTGGTTATTAATATAATATCGTAAATATACTTTTAATATCTAGTTTAGGCGTTCTGTTTAACTATCTGTCTATAGGTAATATGCCGTAGATATTTTATTCGTAGATCTTAAGGCCTTTATAAGTAACTGTTAGTACTTTAAAGCTATTTTCCGATCTCTGTCGGTAATCCATTTATTTAGGATGTTGTATAGGCTAATCCATTTTTTTATAATACGTGTCCTAGTACTTTTGCCGAACTTGCTTCGCGGTAAGGTATAAATCGTGCTAGCTTCGTAAGTTTATTTACTATAATAAAAATACTATCGTAAGCTATTTTTATTAAAAGGTTTTTTAATTTTGGTAGTTTGATAATAAAATCGAAAAATATAACTTTTTTTGTTCGATCGGGTATTTTAATTGGTTATAGTTTGCTATATAGTTTGTATCGATTAGGCTTCGATTATATATATAGGTCGCATTTTTTTATAACTTTTTTAACTACTTATTATATTTTAAGAAAGTTATAGTTTTGTTTAAATTGTATAAAGGTTTTGAATTTTTTTTAGTGTCCTCTAAGTAAATGTGCGTAAATTTATTTTACTAATTTTTTTTGGAATTTTTTAAGGACGTATAACTTTTTGTTATATTTTGCTTTAATTTTCTATTCCACTTAATATTATCGTGGTCCTTTAATAAATTCTGTTCTTAGTAGATATTTTATTCCGTATTATCTTCGGTCGTCGATTTTGTACTACTAAAGCGAATAATCGTTCTGTGTTATCGCGATTATAAAGTGTTTTTTTTTAGTTTTGTAAAAAAGTGCCTAACTACTTTCTAGTACTTCTTGCTTAAGTATCGGGTTTCGGCTAAAAATATCTGCTCTAATATTTTTTTTGCCTACTATATAAATAATATAGAAGTTGAACTTAAATAGGAATTTTGCCTATCGTACTTGTTGTTTGTTTAATTATTTCGTTATTATAAAAGTCGTAAGATTTTTATAATCCGAATAAACCTTTATTAGTTTTGCCGTACCGTTAAAATAAGGTTTTTATTTTTAAAAAGCTTTAATAATTGCTATTAACTTTTTATCGTAAATCTAGTAATTAAATTATAGTTTTAATAGTTTTTTTAAAAAAGAATACTACTAGGTATAGTTTTCTTTTATCGTCTCGTTAGAATAAATATTTTTTTAAAGCGTAGTCGGAAGCGTCCGTCTCGACCTTAAATAGCTTTATAAAGTTTGGTAGCCATAATACTGGCTTATTAATAATTAATTCTTTGATTTTGTCGAAAGCTTTTTGCTTAACTTTAGTTTATTAAAATAGGAAATCTTTTTTTGTTAAGTCCGTAAAAAAGCTAGCATACTTCTTAAAGTCCTTAACGCATGCTTTTATATAATTTATAAATCTTGTAAATAATCGCACGTTTATTACGTTTTAAGGAATTAGCTATTTTTTTACTGCTGTAATTTTCGAATTTTGTATCCGGAGTTGTCTAGGGCTTATCGTAAAGCTTAAGAAATCAACTTTCTATATATAAAACTCGCTTTTTTAAGGGTTGACGAAAAGTTTCGCATCTTAAAGTGCTTAGAGAACTTATCGTATATATTTTTTATGTTCTTCTAAAGTTTTAAAATAGATTAAGATATTATTAAAGTATACTACGACGAAGTTATCGAAAAACTTTCGTAGTATATCCGTAATCATCTTTTAGAATGTTACTAAGGTATTAATAAGTCCGAATAGCATAACTAAACATTTAAAATGCCTAATTAAAGTCTTAAATGCTATTTTTTATTCCTTGCTTTTTATAATCCGTATTAAGTTATACGTATTTAGCAGGTTTAGTACTGTAAACTATTGTACGCTATATAATCGATTTTTAAAGTTTTTGATTAATGGCAGAGGGTATCGATTTTTACGTATAATAGTGTTGAGGTACCGGAAATCGTAGCATATCCTCTATTTTAGTGTTCTATTTTTTGCAGGTTTTTTAGGCACTATAATTAATGGTGCTTCTGCTAGTAAATCTAATAGCCGTATCCTTTTTAGGGCCAAGTTCTTTTGTACCTATTTTTTAAAGATTTTTAGCTGCTATTAGTTTATACTGTATATTAAAAAAAATCTTGGTTTTTATCTATTAAATAAAGATATTTTATAATTTTATTTACTATGTTTTAATAATTTTATCTTAATTTAGTATTATTTATTAAATAATTAGCTAAATCTGTAATACTCTTTTGGTATATCTTTAAATAGATTATCGTTTTTATTTTTAGGTTTTAACTATATAGGCTCTTTTTATATAAAGTATAAAATAAATGCCTGTTTTAATTTGCATAAAGTCGTTAATATTAACTTTTTAAAAGCTAAATCTTTTTTTGGTATATCTTACTAAAAACGGCCAGTCCTTTAGTTAATTTAAAGATTGCTTTTCCGTAACCAAAATATCTCTAATATAATATCGTAATCTGATATATCCGTAATATCGAACGTAAATCGTTCATTCTAGCTTTAAATATTTAATAAAAGTTCTATAGTTTTTTGCTAGACTAGTTTTTGGTCGTAGTTAATTAAACTTTTATCCACGGTCGTAAATCGATAAAGTTCTTTCTTTTAAGTCTATAATATCTATAGTTTATTAATTACGTTAAGTAATATATAGTTTTCTCTAACTTTTATATCGATTATAGCCTTAAGTTTATACTTGTTATAATAAACAATCGTAACGATATATATATTAAGCTTTGCGTTTATTCTATATAAAGATTTCTATAAATCTTAAGCTAGCTATTAATTTTTTATAGCCGCTTGTTATTATTTTTTGTTTTTTTTTAAAAAATGACTCTATTTTTTCCTTTCCGAGTTTTAATCAAGGCTTTTTTTTACAGTTTATTAAATATTTTAAGGTTTCGTTCCTTCTACAGTAGTTTTTCCATACGTCGGTTAACGTAAATTATTTTTAGGTCTTCTTTAAACTCGTTGTTTTATATAATAATACTGTTTTATATTTTAAACTGTTATAGGTATATATTTACGCTTAAGCTTATATTAGTTATAAATTTTGTTTATTGATTATTTTATCGTTTTTATCGGTTTTTTACCTACGTTTCGCATTTTTGTTCGGAGTGCACTATATATTTATAGTTCGTACATCGGTACTACTTTTTTTGTGCAATAAGGCATTTTACTATTGCCTTCAGTTAAAATATCGTATAGCCGTTTTTAACGTTTATTACAAAAACTATCTCACCGATTTTACTGTTAAAATATACGTAAAAAATCGAGTAACCTTTTTTTTGTTTTAAAAACTAATTATACTTAAGTTTGTTCTAAAAATATATTGAACAATCGTTATAAATGTAAAAGATCTATAAAATTAAGTAGTAATTTTTATATTTAAAGTTGATTAATTTCGAATTTTTATATCGGAAACTTATTTTTTCGTCTTGTTCGAAAAATGATTTAGCAATTATTTTTACTAGGTTTTCGTTCTAAAAAAACAGACTTTTTTTTATAAATATAAACTACTTTTTTTTTTTAAGGTTTTATAAATTTATTTGCTTTATCGCTCAAGTATTAATAGTTAGTTTACGAACTTTTTTAAATTTTCGTAAATATCGATCTTTTTTTATAACCGGCTTTTTGCTAAAAAGTTTAATTGTTTATAAGTTTTCCGTTAGGTTTTGGTTATGGCTTCCGTTATAAGAGTGATTTTTTTTTCGATTACTTCGATATTAGCTTAGGCTAATTTTTAATTTTATAATTTTAAGCAAAAGTTCGTTCGATATAAAGCTCGTTCAGGTTTTATCGTATAGCTTTTTTTGCTATTTGCTAAAATGCTTTTTCGTTTATTTAATGGTTATACTATTTATACGAATACTAATTATATTTATATAGGTATAATTTGCTTTTTGGCTAACCGAAGTCTTTATTTTTTAATTACGTTTTAAATGTTTTAACGATTTTTCTTTTTTTTAAAGTGTCGTTAATTATATAGATTTTTTCAGAAGTACTTTATTTCGGCTCTGCTGTTTTTATAAATCTTTTCCCAAACATCGCTAAAATACGGGTGTTTTAAAGTTTTGTTACAGCGGTCTACCATTTAAGTACTTTTTCGAACTCTTTTTTGGGACTTTTACATTCGTTAGAGTAGTGCCTTTTTTTTAATAATTATAGCAAGTAACGTTGCGTTTGTTTTTTTTGCCCTTTTTTTTTTATTATATTATATAGCGTCTAAGTCTATCGGACTTAAGTATATTCTGGATAAAATAGAAGGTATATTCTTTTTTCGTTTTTTATTAGGAACAAATTTGCTGATCGTTTATATAGTATTTTTGCGTTCTTATTGACGTTTATATTTTTTTATGTCGATACGAACTGCTTTTATTACATATTCTAAAAAGTTATCGCTGGTTTTTATTTTATAGAGTTCGTTTTTAACGGACTTTTTTAATTTTTAATAAAATAAAAAAATCTTAGATTCGTTATTTATATCTAGTTTTGTAATTATTTTTCGGAAGTCTGCTATATAAATCGATGTTGCTTTTTTTTGCACCAGCTTTATTAGTTTTAACTAAGCTTGCTTCTTTTTTTTAAAATCGAGGAAAAGTGATTTAATTTGCTCTTTAAAGCTTTTAAAAAAATTAAACATTAATGTAGTCTCCAATTTCCATTCTAATCGTAGCTTAGTTATTGTTTTAGCTAGGTATAGTTTAAACTATACGAAGGCTTTGCTTTTTAAAAAGGACGCTATATGCGTAATTTTCTTTATATCGTTAGCAAAGCTCTAGGTATAGTATTTTTAATAAGCTTTAACTTGTGTTAAAAATCTTCGAAAATTTTTTAAAGTACTATCGAAATATTTTGGTTTACTAAGCTTTAGGTTACGACCACTAACTAAAGTTTTAATAATATTTTCAGCTGTTTAAAAAATAGCGAGTTAATTTTGCATTTTTTAGATTTTTGCTTTATAGTTAGCTTATTTAATAAAGCTTTAAGCCTGTTTTTACTCGTATAGTTTTTTAAGTATTCGGATATCGGTAATGTTACTATTAGTAACTTTTTTCGATTGTTTTATTTTAGCCCGAAAGATCTTGATCTTGTCGACTATATCGTCGTAAAAAGCTTGTATAAAAGTAATCTTATTATTGTTTTGCTCCATTTCTTCGGCAAATAAGCGTTATCGAACGGGTATAGGGCTAGAAAATCTTCGTGCAAACATATTGCTAATATATTGCTTAGTTCGTAACGTAGTTAAACAAGATCTATTAAAATATAACGACTAGTATTAACAATAGTTTTAACCGGTAGTAAAAGGTTTAGTTCGTTAAAAAACTTCGTTATGTTACTAAGTAATAAAATAACAATAGTCGTTAGGAAATACTTTTTACTCAGTTTTAAAAAAAAAACTAAATATTTAGATTGATAAATAAGTAAAAAAATGACTAAATATATAAAAAGTACTTATATAATTTTTTTCCTTATCTTTTTTATCCCGTTACCTAAGTCCTTAGGTAAAATCACTCTAATTACTAAGTAACCGTAGTAATGTTTTATTACTTTCATTACCTAGTAATCCTAGTAACCAGTTACGTAATATGCTTTTTTAAAGCATATATTATTATCCGTTTTTTGGTTTTGCCGTTAAGTCTAAATAATAGGCCAGTAGCTTTGTTAGTTCGTAATATTATCCCCTTCTTTCTATTATTATTGTCCTCAACAATAAAAAAGTGTAAATGCCCTACCAATTACGTTCTTGTTATTTTCTTTCTTTATAATACTAGCGCAATGTTTTTTTAATTCGCTATGTTAAACCGAATTACGAAAACTCGTATATTTTCTACCTCCGCCCGCGATCGATATATTCTCGCCGATCGTATTAATTCTATCGGGGTCGACATTATGCCTTGTTCTTAATGTTTCGTAAATAATAAAGCTTATAAAATTATATCTAATAGCTCGCGCTATTCGAACTATGTCCGTTACAAACGATTTTGCGATAGTAACAACGTAGTATCTGCTTTTACTAAAGCAATTGCTAATTAAAACAAACTAAAAAAGCAAAAAAAAAAAGCAAAAAAAGCTTTAACTGTGTTACAAACACAATTAGCTACAGCTTTTGGTCGTTTGAATCGTATTCGTTATTTGAAGCGGGCGGCGAAGGATCGCAGCTTCTCGCTGTTTTTTTGTAGTGTTGCCGGTTTGGAAAAAAATAACGCGCTGTCTTTAGACCGCCAAGAAATACATATAGCTTTTAATCTTTAAAGCTAAAGCTTTTTTTTCGATTTTAATTAGTTTATTTTTAACGTCGGCTCGGCTTTTTAAATAGACGACCTTTTTTTTTTAGCTTTAATCGGTTAAGATATTAACGGTAAAATTGTTTAACAATTTTTAAAGCATTCGTTAAATATTTTTTAAGTTTTTAAATAGTTTTATTATAAATATAATCTTTTTATTTAACTAAATACTAAAATCTATTTTTTATTTAACGCGAATTTAGGATTTTTTTTAGATAGTATAAATTTAAATTTAGTTCCGTTTTAAATTATGTTTTAAATTTAACGTTTTTAAGTACTAGTTTAAATAATAAGATATAAAATACTAGTTCTTGCCTTATTTTAAGCAGTAATAATAGTCAATAATTAAATTTAAACAAAATTTTTTTAATTTTAAATAGTTTGATTTTCTTAAAATCGAGTTTTTTATTAAAGCGTTTTATTTTAATGTTTCGTTTTAATAAATATACTTTATCCCCTTTTTCTATAGTTAGCTCTAACAACCGTTTATTATCGTAGTATGTTTTTATGCGTTTTTAAAAAAATGTTAAATTTTGTTATAGCCGTCTTTATAGGCTTATAAAGTTTTTTACGTATATTTTTGCTACTAAAACAGTGACTTTTTTTTGTTATAGTTTTTAACTATTTGGGTTAAAGCTATAGTTTGCTATAAATAATAACATCTTTATATTTTAATTGTCTAAAAAGTTATAAACAAACTTTACTGTTAATAATTTAATAACTTAATTATTTTGTTAGTTATTAATATAGTATTATAGATATGCTTTTAATATTTGGTTTAAACGTTCTGTCTAATTATTTGTTTGTAGGTGGTATGCCGTAAACATTTTGCTCGTAGATCTTAAGGCCTTTATAAATAACTACTAGTATTTTAAAGCCATCTTCCGATCTCTGTCGGTAATCTATTTATTTAAAATGCTGTATAGGCTGATCTATTTTTTTTATAGTACGTGTTTTAGTATTTCTGCCGAACTTGCTTCGCAATAAAGTATAAATCGTGCTAGTTTCGTAAGTTTGTCTACTATAATAAAGATATTATCGTAAGCTGCTTTTATTAAAAGGTTTTTTAATTTTGGTAATTTGACAATAAAGTTAAAAGATATAACTTTTTTTGCTCGATCGGATATTTTAACTGGTTATAGTTTGCTATATAGTTTATATCGATTAGGCTTCGATCGTATATATAAGTCGTATTTTTTTATAACTTTTTTAACTATTTATCGTGCTTTAAAAAAATTACAGTTTTATTTAAATCGTATAAAAGTTTTGAATTTTCTTTAGTATCCTCTAAATAAATATGCGTAAATTTGTTTTACCAATTTTTTTTAGAATTCTTTAAAGACGTATAATTTTCTATTATATTTTGTTTTAGTTTTTTATTCTATTTAATATTATCGTGGTCTTTTAATGAATTCTGTTTTTAGTAAATATTCTATCCTATATTGTTTTCGGTTGTCGATTTTATACTATTAAAACGAGTAATCGTTTTGTATTATCGCGATTATGAGGTATTTTTTTTTGGTTTTGTAAAAAAATGCTTAATTACTTTTTAGTACTTTTTGCTTAAATATCGGGTTTCGGCTAAGGATATCTGCTTTAATATTTTCTTTGTTTACTATATAAATAATATAAAAATTGAACTTAGATAGGAATTTTGCTTATTATACTTGTCGTTTATTTAATTGTTTCGTTGTTATAAAAGTTGTAAAATTTTTATAATCCGAATAAACTTTTATTAGTTCTGCCGTACCGCTAAAATAAAGTTTTTATTTTTAAAAAGCTTTAATGATCGCTATTAATTTTTTATCGTGAATTTAGTAATTAAGTTATAGTTTTAATAGTTTTTTAAAAAAAAATACTATTAAGTATAGTTTTTTTTTATCGTTTCGTTAAAATAAGTGTTTTCTTAAAACGTAATTAAAAGCGTCCGCTTCGACCTCAAATAGTTTTGTAAAGTCTGGTAGCTATAGTATTAGCTTACTGGTAATTAATTTTTTGATTTTGTCGAAAGCTTTTTACTTAACCTTAGTTTATTAAAATAAAAGGTTTTTTTTGTCAAATCCGTAAAAAAGCTAGCATACTTCTTAAAGTCTTTGACGCATACTTTTACATAATTCGTAAATCTTATAAATAATTGCACGTTTATTATGTTTTAAAAAGTTGGCCATTCTTTTACTGCTATAATCTTCAAATCTTATATCCGGAGTTATCCAAAGCTTATCGTAAAGCCTAAGAAATTAACTTTCTGTATATAAAACTCGCTTTTTTAAAAGTTAATAAAAAGTTTCGCATTTTAAAATGCTTAAAGAACTTGTCGTATATGTTTTTTATATTCTTTTAAAGTTTTAGAATAAATCAGGATATTATTAAAATATACTACGACGAAGTTATCGAAAAACTTTCGTAGTATATCCGTAATTATTTTTTAAAATGTTACTAAGGCATTAATTAGTCCAAATAGCATAACTAAGCATTTAAAATACTTAACTAAAATCTTAAATACTGTTTTCTATTCCTTGCTTTTTACAATCTGTATTAAGTTGTACGCATTTAGCAAATCTAGTGCTATAAACTATTATGCGTTATATAATCGATTTTTAAGGTTTTTGATCAATAGTAGAAGGTATCGATTTTTGCGTGTAATAGTATTGAGGTGCCGGAAATTATAGTATATCCTCTATTTTAGTGTTTTATTTTTCGTAGGTTTTTTAGGCACTATAATCAATAGTGCTCCTGCTGGTAAATCTGATAGCCGTATCCTTTTTAGGGCCAAGTTCTTTTATACCCATTCTTTAAAGATTTTTAGCTACTACTAGTTTATACTATATATTAAAAAAAATCTTGGTTTTTGTTTATTAAATAAAAGTATTTTATGATCTTATTTACTGTGTTTTAGTAATCTTGTCTTAATTTAATGTTGTTTACTAAACAGTTAGTTAAATCCGTAATACTTTTTTGGTATATTTTTAAATAGATTGTCGTTTTTGTTTTTAGGTTTTAGCTATATAGGCTTTTTTTATATAAAGTATAAAATAAGTATTTGTTTCAATTTGCGTAAAGTCGTTGGTATTAACTTTTCAAAAGCTAAATCTCTTTTTAATATATTTTACTAAAAACGG